>JBBPBP010000791.1:0-12395 GCA_037974735.1 Cicer chorassanicum | reverse complement strand
AAGGCTTATTCTCATCTAATTAGGGTTTTTAACCAATCTTGTGCATCCAATAAATGATTTTGTGTCATTGGTTGAACATTTGGTCATTTTCGTCCTCCCAAGGCTTATTCTTGTCCAATTAGGGTTTTTAACCAATCTTGTGTATCCAATAAGTACATTTGTATCCTTGTTTGAACATTTAGGTCATTTTCGTCCTCACAAGGCTTATTCTCGTCCAATTACGATTTTTAACCAATCTTGTGCATCCAATAAGTGATTTTGTGTCATTGGTTGAACATTTAGGTAATTTTCGTCCTCCCTAGGCTTATTCTTGTCCAATTAGGGTTTTTAACAAATCTTGTGCATCCAATAAGTACATTTGTGTCATTGGTTGAACATTTAGGTCATTTTCGTCCTCCCAAGGCTTGTTCTCGTCCAATTAGGGTTTTAATCCAATCTTGTGCATCCAATAAGTGATTTTGTGTCATTGGTTGAACATTTAGGTCATGTTCGCCGTCCCTAGGCTTATTCTCGTCCAATTAGAATTTTTAACCAATCTTATGCATCCAATAAGTGATTTTGTGCCATATGTTGAACATTTAGGTCATTTTCGTCCTCCCAAGGCTTATTCTCGTCCAATTACGGTTTTTAACCAATCTTGTGCATCCAATAAGTACATTTGTGTCATTGGTTGAACATTTAGGTCATTTTCGTCCTCCCAAGGCTTATTTTCGTCCAATTAGGGTTTTTAACCAATCTTGTGCATCCAATAAATGATTTTGTGTCATTGGTTGAACATTTAGGTCATTTTCGTCCTCACTAGGCTTATTCTCGTCCAATTAGGGTTTTTAAACAATCTTGTGCATCCAATAAGTGATTTTGTGTCATTGGTTGAACATTTAGGTCATTTTCGACCTCCCAAGGCTTATTGTCGTCCAACTGGGATTTTAACCAATCTTGTGCATACAATAAGTGATTTTGTGTCATTGGTTGAACAATTAGGACATTTTCGTCCTCCCTAAGCTTATTCTCGTCCAATTATGGTTTTTAACCAATCTTGTGCATCCAATAAGTACATTTGTGTCATTGGTTGAACATTTAGGTCATTTTCGTCCTCCAAAGGCTTATTCTCGTCCAATTAGGGTTTTTAACCTATCTTGTGCATCCAATAAGTGATTTTGTGTCATTGGTTGAACATTTAGGTCATTTTCGTCCTCCCTAGGCTTATTCTCGTCAAATTAGGTTTCTAACCAATCTTGTGCATCCAATAAGTACATTTGTGTCATTGGTTGAACATTTAGGTCATTTTCGTCCTCCCAAGGCTTATTCTCGTCTAATTAGGGTTTTTAACCAATCTTGTGCATCCAATAAGTACATTTGTGTCATTGGTTGAACATTTAGGTCATTTTCGTCCTCCCAAGGCTTATTCTCGTCAAATTAGGGTTTTTAACCAATCTTGTGCATCCAATAAGTAATTTTGTGTCATTGGTTGAACATTTAGGTCATTTTCGTCCTCCCAAGGCTTATTCTCGTCCAATTAGGGTTTTTAACCAATCTTGTGCATCCAATAAGTTATTTTGTGTCATTGGTTGAACATCTAGGTCGTTTTCGTCATCCCTAGGCTTATTCTCGTCCAAATAGGTTTTTTAACCAATCTTGTGCATCCAATAAGTGATTTTGTGTCATTGGTTGAACATTTAGGTCATTTTCGTCCTCCCTAGGCTTATTCTCGTCCAATTAGGGTTTTTAACCAATCTTGTGCATCCAATAAGTGATTTTGTGTCATTGGTTGAACATTTAGGTCATTTTCGTCCTACCAAGGATTATTCTCGTCCAATTAGGGTTTTTAACCAATCTTGTGCATCCAATAAGTGATTTTGTGTCATTGGTTGAACATTTAGGTCATTTTCGTCCTCCCAAGGCTTATTCTCGTCCAATTAGGGTTTATAACCAATCTTGTGCATCCAATAAGTACATTTGTGTCATTGGTTGAACATTTTGGTCATTTATGTCCTCTAAAAGCTAATTCTCGTCCAATTAGGGTTTTTAACCAATCTTGTGCATCCAATAAATGATTTTGTGTCATTGGTTGAACATTTAGGTCATTTTCGTCCTCCCTAGGCTTATTCTCGTCCAATTAGGGTTTTTAACCAATCTTGTGCATCCAATAAGTGATTTTGTGTCATTGGTTGAACATTTAGGTCATTTTCGTCCTCCCTATGCTTATTCTAGTCCAATTAGGGTTTTTAACCAATCTTGTGCATCCAATAAGTGATTTTGTGTCATTGGTTGAACATTTAGGTCATTTTCGTCCTCCCAAGGCTTATTCTCGTCCAATTAGGGTTTTTAACCAATCTTGTGCATCCAATAAGTGATTTTGTGTCATTGGTTGAACATTTAGATCATTTTCGTCCTCCCAATGCTTATTCGCGTCCAATTAGAGATTTTAACCAATCTTGTGCATACAATAAGTGATTTTGTGTCATTGGTTGAACATTTAGGTCATTTTCGTCCTCCCTAGGCTTATTCTCGTCCAATTAGGGTTTTTAACCAATCTTGTGCATCCATTAAGTACATTTGTGTCATTGGTTGAACATTTAGGTCATTTTCGTCCTCCCAAGGCTTATTCTCGTCCAATTAGGGGTTTTAACCAATCTTGTGCATCCAATAAGTGATTTTGTGTCATTGGTTGAACATTTAGGTCATTTTCGTCCTCCCAAGGCTTATTCTCGTCCAATTAGGGTTTTTAACCAATCTTGTGCATCCAATAAGTGATTTTGTGTCATTGGTTGAACATTTAGGTCATTTCCTTCCTCCCAAGG
This sequence comes from Cicer chorassanicum, assembly GCA_037974735.1. Lineage (NCBI taxonomy): Eukaryota > Viridiplantae > Streptophyta > Magnoliopsida > Fabales > Fabaceae > Cicer > Cicer chorassanicum. Next base: position 9,594 of record JBBPBP010000791.1, on the reverse strand, counting down.
CTTATTCTTGTCCAATTAGGGTTTTTATCCAATCTTGTGCATCCAATAAGTACATTTGTGTCATTGGTTGAACATTTAGGTCATTTTTCGTCCTCCCAAGGCTTATTCTCGTCCAATTAGGGTTTTTGACCTATATTGTGCATCCTATAAGTACATTTGTGTTATTGGTTGAACATTTAGGTCATTTTCGTCCTCCCAAGGCTTATTCTCGTCCAATTAGGGTTTTTAACCAATCTTGTGCATCCAATAAGTACATTTGTGTCATTGGTTGAACATTTAGGTCATTTTCGTCCTCCCAAGGCTTATTCTCGTCCAATTAGGGTTTTTAACCAATCTTGTGCATCCAATAAGTACATTTGTGTCATTGGTTGAACATTTAGGTCATTTTCGTCCTCTCAAGGCTTATTCTCGTCCAATTAGGGTTTTTAACCAATCTTGTGCATCCAATAAATGATTTTGTGTCATTGGTTGAACATTTAGGTCATTTCCATCCTCCATAGGCTTATTCTCGTTCAATTAGGGTTTTTAACCAATCTTGTGCATCCAATCATTGATTTTGTGTCATTGATTGAACATTTAGGTCATGTTCGTCCTCCCTAGGCTTATTCTCGTCCAATTAGGGTTTTTAACCAATCTTGTGCATCCAATAAGTGATTTTGTGTAATTGGTTGAACATTTAGGTCATTTTCGTCCTCCCAAGGCTTATTCTCGTCCAATTAGGGTTTTTAACCAATCTTGGGCATCCAATAAGTACATTTGTGTCATTGGTTGAACATTTAGGTCATTTATGTCCTCTAAAAGCTGATTCTCGTCCAATTAGGGTTTTTAACCAATCTTGTGCATCCAATAAGTGATTTTGTGTCATTGGTTGAACATTTAGGTCATTTTCGTCCTCCCAAGGCTTATTCTCGTCCAATTAGGGTTTTTAACAAATCTTGTGCATCCAATAAGTACATTTGTGTCATTGGTTGTACATTTAGGTCATTTTCGTCCTCCCAAGGCTTATTCTCGTCCAATTAGGGTTTTTAACCAATCTTGTGCATCCAATAAGTGATTTTGTGTCATTGGTTGAACATTTAGGTCATTTTCGTCCTCCCAAGGCTTATTCTCGTCCAATTAGGGTTTTTAACCAATCTTGTGCATCCAATAATAATATTTGTGTCATTGGTTGAACATTTAGATCATTTTCGTCCTCCCAAGGCTTATTCTCGTCCAATTAGGGTTTTTAACCAATCTTGTGCATCCAATAAGTGATTTTGTGTCATTGGTTGAACATTTAGGTCATTTTCGTCCTCCCAAGGCTTATTCTCGTCCAATTAGGGATTTTAACCAATCTTGTGCATCCAATAACTGATTTTGTTTCATTGATTGAACATTTAGGTCATTTTCGTCCTCCCAAGGCTTATTCTCGTCCAATTAGGGTTTTTAACCAATCTTGTGCATCAAATAAGTACATTTGTGTAATTGGTTGAACATTTAGGTCATTTTGTCCTCCCAAGGCTTATTCTCGTCCAATTAGGGTTTTTAACCAATCTTGTGCATCCAATAAGTACATTTGTGTAATTGATTGAACATTTAGGTCATTTTTGTCCTCCCAAGGCTTATTCTCGTCCAATTAGGGTTTTTAACCAATCTTGTGCATCCAATAAGTAGATTTGTATCATTGGTTGAACATTTAGGTCATTTTCGTCCTCCCTAGGCTTATTCTCGTCCAATTAGGGTTTTTAACCAATCTTGTGCATCCAATAAGTGATTTTGTGTCATTGGTTGAACATTTAGGTCATTTTCGTCCTCCCAAGGCTTATTCTCGTCCAATTAGCGTTTTTAACCAATCTTGTGCATCCAATAAGTGATTTTGTGTCTTTGGTTGAACATTTAGGTCATTTTCGTCCTCCCTAGGCTTATTCTCGTCCAATTAGGGTTTTTAACCAATCTTGTGCATCCAATAAGTGATTTTGTGTCATTGGTTGAACATTTAGGTCATTTTCGTCCTCCCTAGGCTTATTCTCGTCCAATTAGGGTTTTGAACAAATATTGTGCATCCAATAAGTGACTTTGTGTCATTGGTTGAACATTTAGGTCATTTTCGTCCTCCCTAGGCTTATTCTCGTCCAATTAGGGTTTTTAACCAATCTTGTGCATCCAATAAGTGATTTTGTGTCATTGGTTGAACATTTAGGTCATTTTCGTCCTCCCTAAGCTTATTCTCGTCCAATTAGTGTTTTTAAACAATCTTGTGCATCCAATAAGTGATTTTGTGCCATTGGTTGAACATTTAGGTCATTTTTGTCCTCCTTCGGCTTATTCTCGTCCAATTAGGGTTTTTAACCAATCTTGTGCATCCAATAAGTGATTTTGTGTCATTGGTTGAACATTTTGGTCATTTTCGTCCTCCCTAGGCTTATTCTCGTCCAATTAGGGTTTTTAACCAATCTTGTGCATCCAATAAGTGATTTTGTGCCATTGGTTGAACATTTAGGTGATTTTCGTCCTCCCAATGCTTATTGTCGTCCAATTAGGGTTTTTAACCAATCTTGTGCATCCAATAAGTACATTTGTGTCATTGGTTGAACATTTAGGTCCTTTATGTCCTCCAAAAGCTTATTCTCGTCCAATTAGGGTTTTTAACCAATCTTGTGCATCCAATAAGTGATTTTGTGTCATTGGTTGAACATTTAGGTCATTTTCGTCCTCCCTAGGCTTATTCTCGTCCAATTAGGGTTTTTAACCAATCTTGTGCATCCAATAAGTGATTTTGTGTCATTGGTTGAACATTTAGGTCATTTTCGTCCTCCCTAAGCTCATTCTCGTCCAATTAGGGTTGTTAACCAATCTTGTGCATCCAATAAGTGATTTTGTGTCATTGGTTGAACATTTAGGTCATTTTCGTCCTCCCTAGGCTTATTCTCGTCCAATTAGGGTTTTTAACCAATCTTGTGCATCCAATAAGTGATTTTGTGTCATTGGTTATACATTTAGGTCATTTTCGTCCTCCCTAGGCTTATTCTCGTCCAATTAGGGTTTTTAACCAATCATGCGCATCCAATAAGTGATTTTGTGTCATTGGTTGAACATTTAGGTCATTTTCGTCCTCCGTATGCTTATTCTCGTCCAATTAGTGTTTTAAACCAATCTTGTGCATCCAATAAGTACATTTGTGTCATTGGTTGAACATTTAGGTCATTTTCGTCCTCCCTAGGCTTATTCTCGTCCAATTAGGGTTTTTAACCAATCTTGTGCATCCAATAAGTGATTTTGTGTCATTGGTTGAACATTTAGGTCATTTTCGTCCTCCCTATGCTTATTCTCGTCCAATTAGGGTTTTTAACCAATCTTGTGCATCCAATAAGTATACTTGTGCCATTGGTTGAACATTTAGGTCATTTTCGTCCTCCCTAGGCTTATTCTCGTCCAATTAGGGTTTTTAACCAATCTTGTGCATCCAATAAGTGATTTTGTGTCATTGGTTGAACATTTAGGTCATTTTCGTCCTCCCTAGGCTTATTCTCGTCCAATTAGGGTTTTTAACCAATCTTGTGCATCCAATAACTGATTTTGTGTCATCGGTTGTACATTTAGGTCATTTTCGTCCTCCCTAGGCTTATTCTCGTCTAATTAGGGTTTTTAACCAATCTTGTGCATCCAATAAGTACATTTGTGTCATTGGTTGAACATTTAGGTCATTTTCGTCCTCCCAAGGCTTATTCTCGTCCAATTAGGGGTTTTAACCAATCTTGTGCATCCAATAAGTGATTTTGTGTCATTGGTTGAACATTTAGGTCATTTTCGCCCTCCCTAGGCTTATTCTCGTCCAATTAGAATTTTTAACAAATCTTGTGCATCCAATAAGTGATTTTGTGCCATACGTTGAACATTTAGGTCATTTTCGTCCTCCCAAGGCTTATTCTTGTCCAATTAGGGTTTTTAACCAATCTTGTGCATCCAATAAGTACATTTGTGTCATTGGTTGAACATTTAGGTCATTTTCGTCCTCCCAAGGCTTATTCTCGTCTAATTAGGGTTTTTAAAAAATCTTGTGCATCCAATAAGTACATTTGTGTCATTGGTTGAACATTTAGGTCATTTTCGTCCTCCCAAGGCTTATTCTCGTCCAATTAGGGGTTTTAACCAATCTTGTGCATCCAATAAGTGATTTTGTGTCATTGGTTGAACATTTAGGTCATTTTCGTCCTCCCAAGGCTTATTCTCGTCCAATTAGGGTTTTTAACCAATATGGTGCATCCAATAAGTACTTTTGTGTCATTGGTTGACCATTTAGGTCATTTTCATCCTCCCAAGGATTATTCTCGTCCAATTAGGGTTTTTAACCAATCTTTTGCATCCAATAAGTACATTTGTGTCATTGGTTGAACATTTAGGTCATTTTCGTCCTCCCAAGGCTTATTCTCGTCCAATTAGGGTTTTTAACCAATCTTGTGCATCCAATAAGTGATTTTGTGTCATTGGTTGAACATTTAGGTCATTTTCGTCCTCCCTAGGCTTATTCTTGTCCAATTAGGGATTTTAACCAATCTTGTGCATCCAATAAGTGATTTTGTGTCATTGGTTGAACATTTAGGTCATTTTCGTCCTCCCTAGGCTTATTCTCGTCCAATTAGGGTTTTTAACCAATCTTGTGCATCCAATAATTACATTTGTGTCATTGGTTGAACATTTAGGTCATTTTCGTCCTCCCGAGGCTTATTCTCGTCCAATTATGGTTTTTAACTAATCTTGTGCATCCAATAAGTGATTTTGTGTCATTGGTTGAACATTTAGGTCATTTTCGTCCTCCCAAGGCTTATTCTCGTCCAATTAGGGTTTTTAACCAATCTTGTGCATCCAATAAGTGATTTTGTGTCATTGGTTGAACATTTAGGTCATTTTCGTCCTCCCTAGGCTTATTCTCGTCCAATTAGGGTTTTTTTAACAATCTTGTGCATCCAATAAGTGATTTTCTTTCATTGGTTGAACATTTAGGTCATTTTCGTCCTCCCAAGGCTTATTCTCGTCCAATTAAGGTTTTTAACCAATCTTGTGCATCCAATAAGTGATTTTGTGTCATTGGTTGAACATTTAGGTCATTTTCATCCTCCCATGGCTTATTCTCGTCCAATTTGGGTTTTTAACCAATCTTGTGCATCCAATAAGTGATTTTGTGTCATTGGTTGAACATTTAGGTCATTTTCGTCCTCCCTAGGCTTATTCTCGTCCAATTAGGGTTTTTAAACAATCTTGTGCATCCAATAAGTGATTTTGTGCCATTGGTTGAACATTTAGGTCATTTTCGTCCTCCCAAGGCTTATTCTCGTCCAATTAGGGTTTTTAACCAATCTTGTGCATCCAATAAGTGATTTTGTGTCATTGGTTGAACATTTAGGTCATTTTCGTCCTCCCTAGTCTTATTCTCGTCCAATTAGTTTTTTTAAACATTCTTGTGCATCCTATAAGTGATTTTGTTCTATTGGTTGAACATTTAGGTCATTTTTGTCCTCCCTCGGCTTATTCTCGTCCAATTAGGGTTTTTAACCAATCTTGTGCATCCAATAAGTGATTTTGTGTCATTGGTTGAATATTTTGGTCATTTTCGTCCTCCCTAGGCTTATTCTCGTCCAATTAGTGTTTTTAAACAATCTTGTGCATCCAATAAGTGATTTTGTGCCATTGGTTGAACATTTAGGTCATTTTTGTCCTCCCTCGGCTTATTCTCGTCCAATTAGGGTTTTTAACCAATCTTGTGCATCCAATAAGTGATTTTGTGTCATTGGTTGAATATTTTGGTCATTTTTGTCCTCCCTAGGCTTATTCTCGTCCAATTAGGGTTTTTAAACAATCTTGTGCATCCAATAAGTGATTTTGTGTCATTGGTTGAACATTTTGGTCATTTTTGTCCGCCCTAGTCTTATTCTCGTCCAATTAGGGTTTTTAACCAATCTTGTGCATCCAATAAGTGATTTTGTGTCATTGGTTGAACATTTAGGTCATTTTCGTCCTCCCTAGGCTTATTCTCGTCCAATTAGGGTTTTTAACCAATCTTGTACATCGAATAAGTGATTTTGTGTCATTGGTTGAACATTTAGGTCATTTTCGTCCTCCCTAGGCTTATTCTCGTCCAATTAGGGTTTTTAACCAATCTTGTGCATCCAATAAGTGATTTTGTGTCATTGGTTGAACATTTAGGTCATTTTCGTCCTCCCTAGGCTTATTCTCGTCCAATTAGGGTTTTGAACAAATATTGTGCATCCAATAAGTGATTTTGTGTCATTGGTTGAACATTTAGGTCATTTTCGTCCTCCCTAGGCTTATTCTCGTCCAATTAGGGTTTTTAACCAATCTTGTGCATCCAATAAGTGATTTTGTGTCATTGGTTGAACATTTAGGTCATTTTCGTCCTCCCTATGCTTATTCTCATCCAATTAGGGTTTTTAAGCAATCTTGTGCATCCAATAAGTAATTTTATGTCATTGGTTGAACATTTAGGTCATTTTCGTCCTCCCTAGGCTTATTCTCGTCCAATTAGGGTTTTTAACCAATCTTGTGCATCCAATAAGTGATTTTGTGTCATTGGTTGAACATTTAGGTCATTTTCGTCCTCCCAAGGCTTATTCTCGTCCAATTAGCGTTTTTAACCAATCTTGTGCATCCAATAAGTGATTTTGTGTCTTTGGTTGAACATTTAGGTCATTTTCGTCCTCCCTAGGCTTATTCTCGTCCAATTAGGGTTTTTAACCAATCTTGTGCATCCAATAAGTGATTTTGTGTCATTGGTTGAACATTTAGGTCATTTTCGTCCTCCCTAGGCTTATTCTCGTCCAATTAGGGTTTTTAACCAATCTTGTGCATCCAATAAGTGATTTTATGTCATTGGTTGAACATTTGGGTCATTTTCGTCCTCCCTAGGCTTATTCTCGTCCAATTAGGGTTTTTAACCAATCTTGTGCATCCAATAAGTGATTTTGTGTCATTGGTTGAACATTTTGGTCATTTTCGTCCTCCCTAGGCTTATTCTCGTCCAATTATGGTTTTTTAACAATCTTGTGCATCCAATAAGTGATTTTGTGCCATTGGTTGAACATTTAGGTCATTTTCGTCCTCCCAAGTTTTATTCTCCTCCAATTAGGGTTTTTAACCAATCTTGTGCATCCAATAAGTGATTTTGTGTCATTGGTTGAACATTTAGGTCATTTTCGTCCTCCCTAGGCTTATTCTCATCCAATTTTGGTTTTTAACCTATCTTGTGCATCCAATAAGTGATTTTGTGTCATTGGTTGAACATTTAGATCATTTTCGTCCTCCCTATGCTTATTCTCGTCCAATTAGGGTTTTTAACCAATCTTGTGCATCCAATAAGTACATTTGTGTCATTGGTTGAACATTTAGGTCATTTTCGTCCTCCCTAGGCTTATTCTCGTCCAATTAGGGTTTTTAACCAATCTTGTGCATCCAATAAGTGATTTTGTGTCATTGGTTGAACATTTAGGTCATTTTCGTCCTCCCTAGGCTTATTCTCGTCCAATTAGGGTTTTTAACCAATCTTGTGCATCCAATAAGTGATTTTGTTCTATTGGTTGAACATTTAGGTCATTTTCGTCCTCCCTAGGCTTATTCTCGTCCAATTAGGGTTTTTAACCAATCTTGTGCATCTAATAAGTGATTTTGTTCCATTGGTTGAACATTTAGGTCATTTTCGTCCTCCCTAGGCTTATTCTCGTCCAATTAGGGTTTTTAACCAATCTTGTGCATCCAATAAGTGATTTTGTGTCATTGGTTGAACATTTAGGTCATTTTCGTCCTCCCAAGGCTTATTCTCGTCCAATTAGGGTTTTTAACCAATCTTGTGCATCCAATAAGTGATTTTGTGTCATTGGTTGAACATTTAGGTCATTTTCGTCCTCCCAAGGCTTATTCTCGTTCAATTAGGGTTTTTAACCAATCTTGTTCATCCAATAATTGATTTTGTGTCATTGGTTGAACATTTAGGTCATTTTCGTCGTCCCTAGGCTTATTCTGGTCCAATTAGGGTTTTTAACCAATCTTGTGCATCCAATAAGTGATTTTGGGTCATTGGTTGAACATTTAGGTCAATTTCGTCCTCCCTAGGCTTATTCTCGTCCAATTAGGGTTTTTAACCAATCTTGTGCATCCAATAAGTGATTTTGTGTCATTGGTTGAACATTTAGGTCATTTTCGTCCTCCCAAGGCTTATTCTCGTCCAATTAGGGTTTTTAACCAATCTTGTGCATCCAATAAGTGATTTTGTGTCATTGGTTGAACATTTAGATCATTTTCGTCCTCCCAATGCTTATTCGCGTCCAATTAGAGATTTTAACCAATCTTGTGCATACAATAAGTGATTTTGTGTCATTGGTTGAACATTTAGGTCATTTTCGTCCTCCCTAGGCTTATTCTCGTCCAATTAGGGTTTTTAACCAATCTTGTGCATCCATTAAGTACATTTGTGTCATTGGTTGAACATTTAGGTCATTTTCGTCCTCCCAAGGCTTATTCTCGTCCAATTAGGGGTTTTAACCAATCTTGTGCATCCAATAAGTGATTTTGTGTCATTGGTTGAACATTTAGGTCATTTTCGTCCTCCCAAGGCTTATTCTCGTCCAATTAGGGTTTTTAACCAATCTTGTGCATCCAATAAGTGATTTTGTGTCATTGGTTGAACATTTAAGTCATTTTCGTCCCCTCAAGGCTTATTCTTGTCCAATTAGGGATTTTAACCAATCTTGTGCATACAATAAGTGATTTTGTGTCATTAGTTGAACATTTAGGTCATTTTCGTCCTCCCTAGGCTTATTCTCGTCCAATTAGGGTTTTTAACCAATCTTGTGCATCCATTAAGTACTTTTGTGTCATTGGTTGAACATTTAGGTCATTTTCGCCCTCCCTAGGCTTATTCTAGTCCAATTAGAATTTTTAACCAATCTTGTGCATCCAATAAGTAATTTTGTGCCATACGTTGAACATTTAGGTCATTTTCGTCCTCCTAAGGCTTATTCTCGTCCAATTAGGGTTTTTAACCAATCTTGTGCATCCTATAAGTACATTTGTGTCATTGTTTGAACATTTAGGTCATTTTCGTCCTCCAAAGGCTTATTCTCGTCCAATAAGGGTTTTTAACCTATCTTTTGCATCCAATAAATGATTTTGTGTCATTAGTTGAACATTTAGGTCATTTTCGTCCTCCCTAGGCTTATTCTCGTCCAATTAGGGTTTCTAACCAATCTTGTGCATCCAATAAGTACATTTGTGTCATTGGTTGAACATTTAGGTTATTTTCGTCCTCCCAATGCTTATTCTCGTCCAATTAGGGTTTTTAACCAATCTTGTGCATCCAATAAGTGATTTTGTGTCATTGGTTGAACATTTAGGTCATTTTCGCCCTCCTTAGGCTTATTCTCGTCCAATTAGAATTTTTAACAAATCTTGTGCATCCAATAAGTGATTTAGTGCCATACGTTGAACATTTAGGTCATTTTCGTCCTCCCAAGGCTTATTCTCGTCCAATAGGGTTTTTAACCAATCTTGTGCATCCAATAAGTACATTTGTGTCGTTGGTTGAACATTTAGGTCATTTTCGTCCTC
>JBBPBP010000790.1:7523-38231 GCA_037974735.1 Cicer chorassanicum | reverse complement strand
ATCTCATCAAGAAGAGTGGCGGCAAAAGAAAAGATTTCAAGAAAGCTTATATCGCATGGGAAGATAACGACATAAGTTCAACATCAGAAACTGAAAGCGATGAATGCGCAAACGTTGCACTAATGGCGTCACATCACTCCGATGACGAAGAGGTTAGTAACTCAAACAATCTTCCATATAATCATGAATTAGATATAGAATACAATGAAGCACAAAATGCAATAAAGGAACTTCTTGCTGAATGTAAAAATTTGTTTAAACAAGTATCAACTCAAAAGAAAGAAATCTTATATCTTAAAGAAAAAATTAATCTTATGGAAAAAGATGCTGAAAATTCTAAGCAAAATTCTTCATGTAATAAATGTGATTCACTTTCATTCAAAATTACTCAACTAAATAGAGTAATAGAAAGATATGAAAAAGGACATATAGGATTAGAAAATGTTTTAAACATGCAAAGATATTCTAATGATAAGAGTGGTATTGGATTTTCTAAATTTGATAAACCAAGCACTAGTAAGACCATTTTTGTTAAATCAACCACTCAAACAAATTTAAGAAACATGACATTTGTACAAAAAGAACATTCACATAAAGGAAAGTTTATTAACAATAAGCGTCATACATATACAAGTAAAATTCCTATTTGCTCATATTGTGGTATCTATGGACACACACCAAATACTTGTCATGTAAGAAATATTAGCATTCCCAAAGGCCATTGTATATTGGTCAAGAAAGGCACTAACCCCCAAGGACCCAAAGCACTTTGGGTACCTAATAAAATCTGATTTCAATTTTGCAGGGATGTTCACAAAATGCTTCAAACTTATGGTACTTAGATAATGGGTGTTCCAAACACATGACGGGAGACATAACAAAATTTTCAGCATTGACCCTTGAATCGAAAGGACATGTAGTATATGGAGATAATAACAAAGGAAAGATCCTAGGCATTGGAAAAATTGGAAAAGCACCTTCTCCAACAATTGAAGATGTTCTTTATGTTGAAGGCCTAAAGCACAATTTGATAAGCATCAGCCAGTTATGTGACAAAGGACACAAGATAGTCTTCTACAAGGAAGAGTGCATCATTCAAAATGCAGCAACAAGTGAAATTAAATTTATCGGTAAACGTTTCAAGAATATTTTCATACTTAATTTAGATGATTTATCCTTGAAAATGAAATGTCTTTTGGTAAGCGACAACAATGATGCATGGTTATGGCACAAAAGAATTGCCCATATTCACATGGATCATTTAAACAAACTAGTCAAACATGATCTTGTTGTCGGATTACCAAAAATGAAATTTGTCAAGGATAAATTATGTGATGCATGCCAAAAAGGTAAACAAACGAAAACTTCTTTTAAAGCCATAAATGTTATATCTACTACAAGACCACTTCAATTGATACACATGGATTTGTTTGGTCCATCAAGAACTAAAAGTCTTGGTGGAAATTCATACGGACTAGTTATTGTTGATGACTTTTCAAGGTACACATGGACCTTGTTTTTGGCAAACAAAAATGAAGCTTTTAAAGCCTTTAAAAATTACGCCAAACTAGTCCAAAATGAACAATCATCCAAGATTGTATCAATTCGAAGTGATCATGGTAGAGAATTTCAAAATACCTTATTTGAAGAATTCTGTGAGGAAAATGGAATTTTTCACAATTTTTCTGCACCAAGAACACCTCAACAAAATGGGGTTGTTGAGAGAAAGAACAGGTCCTTGATAGAACTTGCAAGAACAATGTTAAGTGACTCAAATCTACCAAAGTATTTTTGGGCAGATGCCGTAAACACGGCATGCTATGTTACTAACAGAGTAAACATTCGGCCACTTCTTAAGAAGACTCCGTATGAACTATACAAAGGTAGAAAGCCTAACATCTCTCACTTCCACATCTTTGGATGCAAGTGTTTTGTGCTAAATAATGGAAAAGATAATCTTGGAAAATTCGATGAAAAGGCAGATGAAGGTATATTTATTGGGTATGCATTATCTAGTAAAGCTTTTAGGATCTTTAATAAAAGAACTTTAATTGTAGAAGAATCAATACATGTTACTTTTGATGAAACTAACCCCTCGAAAGAGGACAAAGCTATTTCTTTTGATGATGATGATCTTGAAAGTAGTGATCCACGTAAAGAAGATCCAATTGATCAACCGAGTCAAGAAAATGAAGTCGACATGGAAGAGGAAACCAATGAACTCCCAAAGGAATGGAGAACCCATCGATATCATCCGATTGATAACATCATTGGTGATATCAACAAAGGAGTTACAACTAGACTCAAATTGCAAGATGCATGTTTAAACATGGCATTTGTTTCACAAATCGAACCTTCCAAAGTTGGTGAAGCACTAAAAGATGATCAGTGGATACTTGCAATGCAAGAAGAGCTTAACCAATTCGAAAGAAACGAAGTATGGGAACTTGTTCCTAATCCAGGTGACAAACACATCATTGGCACCAAGTGGGTATTTAAAAATAAACTTGACGAAAATGGTATAGTTGTCCGCAACAAAGCAAGACTTGTCGCCCAAGGATACAATCAGGAAGAAGGAATCGATTTTGATGAAACATTTGCTCCGGTCGCAAGGTTAGAAGCAATACGGTTACTACTTGCCTATGCCTGCTCTATGAATTTTGAATTATTTTCAGATGGATGTGAAAAGCGCATTTTTAAATGGATACATCAATGAAGAAGTATATGTCAAGCAACCACCCGGCTTTGAAGACTTCAAGAATCCTACACATGTTTTCAAACTAAGGAAAGCTCTCTATGGTCTAAAACAAGCACCAAGAGCTTGGTACGACAGATTGAGTGCCTTCCTGTGTGAAAGAGGTTTTGAAAAGGGAAAGGTTGACAAGACATTATTTATTAAACGAAATAATGGTCACACCTTGTTGGTCCAAATTTATGTTGACGATATCATATTCGGTTCAACAAATAATGCAATATGTGAAGAATTCTCATTGATGATGCAAGGCGAATTTGAAATGTCCATGATGGGAAAATTAAACTATTTTCTTGGTCTTCACATCAAACAACTCAAGCATGGCATTTTTATCAATCAAGCAAAATATTGCAAAGAACTGCTAAAAATATTTGACATGGAAAAATGCAAGGAGAGTGCAACTCCCATGGGCTCCGGAACATATGTTGATAAAGATGAAACTGGTGCATCTGTAGATATTTCAAAATATCGAGGTATGATTGGCTCTTTATTATATCTAACGGCCAGTCGGCCAGATATCATGTTTAGTGTTTGTCTATGTGCAAGATTTCAAGCAGATCCGAAAGAATCACATCTTGTAGCAGTCAAACGAATCATGAAATACTTAAAAGGCACCATCAATATTGGACTATGGTATCCTAAAGGTAGCATCTGTAGCATCGTTGGATATTCAGATTCAGATTATGCAGGATGTAAAACAGACCGTAAAAGCACAAGCGGAACTTGTCATGTACTGGGCAATGCACTCGTGTCTTGGTCATGTAAAAAGCAAGCGTGTGTCGCACTCAGTACTGCTGAAGCCGAGTACATAGCGGCAGGAAGTTGTTGCGCACAAATCCTATGGCTCAAGCAACAACTATGTGATTATGGAATTGATCTTGGATGCATTCCGCTCCGATGCGACAACACGAGTGCAATCAATATCTCAAAGAATCCAATCATGCATTCTCAGACCAAACACATTGATATACGACACCACTTCTTGCGGGATCATGTGCTCAAAGGCAATGTTGAAGTAACCTTTGTGGATACTCATAACCAACTTGCGGACATCTTCACAAAACCGCTTCCTAAAGACTCATTTTTCAAAATACGACGCGAACTCGGCATATTAAGTGAAAGTGATCTTTGAACGTCAGGTAAACTGCTATCATCAAGGCAAAGGTATGGCTTAATTCGTATCTTCACATGCTTACATGATATCTGAATTTAGTTGACTTACATGATTAACTGGGCATGATAAATTCTGGGTCTTCTTTCTCTTAACTGGGCATACTTCGTTAAGTCCGTCATGTTTGTATCCCGTGAAGATGCTTTATCTCTGCTTATTTTCCTCTCATCTGATCTGTCTTAAATTATAATCTGTTCAATCTATTTCTTTCCTACTGTTGGAATTCTTCTTTTTGATCATGTCAAAAGGGGGAGACATTTTGTGTATGCTATTGCTTGTTGTTGTCCGGTAAGCTTTATCTGTAGGTACTCAACCACAGATGTTTGCATCTATTACGGGGGAGTATACTACGCCTACATTACGGGGGAGTCGTCAACAACAACAGCTGGTTTTGTCATAATCAAAAAGGGGGAGAATGTAAAAATACGTTTTTGATTATACACAAAGACCAATGGTGACACAGCAACAAAAAGAAGAATCCCTCAAACATCCCTTGATGAAATAAATAGATTATATAAAGGTAAAATCATTCAAGTCATAATTCAAATACATGAGAACCTAAATTACTTTGCATATGCATTAACACTATTTTTCTAAGTCCCCAATAATATTTTCAAAATGATAAAATATTTATTTTTGACTAAAAATCATGTTGTAATCGAATACAACTAATGTGTATTCGAATACAGATAAAAATGGCTAAGTCAGAGAGTTGGCCATCTCATCTGTATTCGACTACACAGTGAAATTTGAAAAAATTTCAACGTTACAACAAGTTGTATTCGAATACAGAAATCTTGTATTCGAATACAGATAAGAAAAATGGCTAAGTCAGAGAGTTGGCCATCTCATCTGTATTCGACTACACAGTGGAAATTTTGAATGATTTTTGAACGTTGCAGCAGTCGTATTCGAATACACATATTCTGTAGTCGAATACAAGACAAAAACATGGCTAAGTCAGAGAGTTGGCCATCTCATCTGTATTCGACTACACAGTGATATGTTTGAATATTTTTAACGTTGCAACCAGCTGTATTCGAATACAGATATATGGTAGTCGAATACAACAGCAACCAATGCAATTTTTCAGCTTTGAATTCAATTTAAAACATTGCAATTCATTTTCAAACCTCTTGGATCAAAGGCCACGAATCTAAAGAGTTGTTTGAGGACTATAAATATGTCATAACTTCATTTTCAAATTACCAATTCAATTTTACAATTTCAAAGACTTTGAACAAAATTTTCTAAATTTTTCTAAGTCTTTTTCAGAAATTCAAGTACTTGCATATCATTGTCATATCCTTAAGGTTCTCAAAAGTACTTGAATAGATCTTGAATTATTCTACCTTCATTCTATTCCTATATTCTTATCAATAACAACAAAGTGTTTGTAAAAGAAAGTTGTACTTTCTTTGAAGTGCTGTATTTAAGATAGTAGTGTTCTATCTTTGGAAATTTGTTAGAAGATTGTAGCCAAGGTCCTAGGGTGAGGACTTGTACATATTCTGACAGATAGTGAAGAAAATCTCTTGTGGTGTGCAAGAGGACTGGACGTACCCTTGGTGATTAGGGGAACCAGGATAAATCTTTTGGTGTTCTTTACATTACTGCCATTTACATTATTGTTCACTATCCATAAGCGCAAAAATCAATCACGATAATTTTAAAAACAATCAAAATAACCAAACACCTAATTCACCCCCCCCCTCTTAGGTGCACATCTGATCTTACATTAACCAATCTTGTGCATTCAATAATTAATTTTGTATCATTGGTTGAACATTTAGGTCATTTTCGTCCTCCCTAGGCTTATTCTCGTCCAATTAGGGTTTTTAACCAATCTTACGCATCAAATAAGTGATTTTCTGTCATTGGTTGAACATTTAGGTCATTTTCGTCCTCCCTAGGCTTATTCTCGTCCAATTAGGGTTTTTAACCAATCTTGTGCATCCAATAAGTACATTTGTGTCATTGGTTGAACATTTAGGTCATTTTCGTCCTCCCTAGGCTTATTCTCGTCCAATTAGGGTTTTTAACCAATCTTGTGCATCCAATAAGAGATTTTGTGCCATTGGTTGAACATTTAGGTCATTTTCGTCATCCCAAGGCTTATTCTCCTCCAATTAGGGTTTTTAACCAATCTTGTGCATCCAATAAGTGATTTTGTGTCATTGATTGAACATTTAGGTCATTTTCGTCATCCCAAAAGTTATTCACGTCCAATTAGGGTTTTTAACCAATCTTGTGCATCCAATAAGTGATTTTGTGTCATTGGTTGAACATTTAGGTCATTTTCGTCCTCCCTAGGCTTATTCTCGTCCAATTAGGGTTTTTAACCAATATTTTGCATCCAATAAGTGATTTTGTGTCATTGGTTGAACATTTAGGTCATTTTCGTCCTCCCAAGGCTTATTCTCGTCCAATTAGGGTTTTTAACCAATCTTGTGCATCCAATAAGAGATTTTGTGCCATTGGTTGAACATTTAGGTCATTTTCGTCATCCCAAGGCTTATTCTCGTCCAATTTGGGTTTTTAACCAATCTTGTGCATCCAATAAGTGATTTTGTGTCATTGGTTGAACATTTAGGTCATTTTCGTCCTCCCTTGGCTTATTCTCATCAAATTAGGGTTTTTAACCAATCTTGTGCATCAAATAAGTACATTTGTGTCATTGGTTGAACATTTAGGTCATTTTCATCCTCCCTAGGCTTATTCTCGTCCAATTAGGGTTTTTAACCAATCTTGTGCATTCAATAAGTGATTTTGTGTCATTGGTTGAACATTTAGGTCATTTTCGTCCTCCGTAGGCTTATTCTCGTCCAATTAGGGTTTTTAACCAATCTTGTGCATCCAATAAGTGATTTTGTGTCATTGGTTGAACATTTAGGTCATTTTCGTCCTCCCTAGGCTTATTCTCGTCCAATTAGGGTTTTTAACCAATCTTGTGCATCCAATAAGTGATTTTGTGCCATTCGTTGAACATTTAGGTCATTTTCGTCCTCCCAAGGCTTATTCTCGTCCAATTAGGGTTTTTAACCAATCTTGTGCATCCAATAAGTACATTTGTGTCATTGGTTGAACATTTAGGTCATTTTCGTCCACCCTAAGCTTATTCTCGTCCAATTAGGGTTTTTAACCAATCTTGTGCATCCAATAAGTACATTTGTGTCATTGGTTGAACATTTAGGTCATTTTCGTCCTCCCAAGGCTTATTCTCGTCCAATTAGGGTTTTTAACCAATGTTGTGCATCCAATAAGTACATATGTGTCATTGTTTGAACATTTAGGTCATTTTCGTCCTCCCTAGGCTTATTCTCGTCCAATTAGGGTTTTTAACCAATCTTGTGCATCCAATAAGTGATTTTGTGCCATTGGTTGAACATTTAGGTCATTTTCGTCCTCCCAAGGCTTATTCTCGTCCAATTAGGGTTTTTAACCAATCTTGTGCATCTAATAAGTGATTTTGTGTCATTGGTTGAACATTTAGGTCATTTTCGTCCTCCAAGGCTTATTCTCGTCCAATTAGGGTTTTTAACCAATCTTGTGCATCCAATAAGTACATTTGTGTCATTGGTTGAACATTTAGGTCATTTTCGTCCTCCCAAGGCTTATTCTCGTCCAATTAGGGTTTTGAACCATTCTTGTGCATCCAATAAGTGATTTTGTGTCATTGGTTGAACATTTAGGTCATTTTCGTCCTCCCTAGGCTTATTCTCGTCCAATTAGGGTTTTTAACCAATCTTGTGCATCCAATAAGTGATTTTGTGTCATTGGTTGAACATTTAGGTCATTTTCGTCCTCCCAAGGCTTATTCTATCCAATTAGGGTTTTTAACCAATCTTGTGCATCCAATAAGTGATTTTGTGTCATTGGTTGAACATTTAGGTCATTTTCGTCCTCCCTAGGCTTATTCTCGTCCAATTAGGGTTTTTAACCAATCTTGTGCATCCAATAAGTGATTTTGTGCCATTGGTTGAACACTTAGGTCATTTTCGTCCTCCAAGGGCTTATTGTTGTCCAATTAGGGTTTTTAACCAATCTTGTGCATCCAATAAGTGATTTTGTGTCATTGGTTGAACATTTAGGTCATTTTCGTCCTCCCTAGGCTTATTCTCGTCCAATTAGGGTTTTTAACCAATCTTGTGCATCCAATAAGTACATTTGTGTCATTCGTATAACATTTAGGTCATTTTCGTCCTCCCTAGGCTTATTCTCGTCCAATTAGGGTTTTTAACCAATCTTGTGCATCCAATAAGTACATTTGTGTCATTGGTTGAACATTTAGGTCATTTTCGTCCTCCCTAGGCTTATTCTCGTCCAATTAGGGTTTTTAACCAATCTTCTGCATCCAATAAGTGATTTTGTGTTGTTGGTTGAACATTTAGGTCATTTTCGTCCTTCCTAGGCTTATTCTCGTCCAATTAGGGTTTTTAACCAATCTTGTGCATCCAATAAGTGATTTTGTGTCATTGGTTGAACATTTAGGTCATTTTCGTCCTCCCTAGGCTTATTCTCGTCCAATTAGGGTTTTTAACCAATCATGCGCATCCAAGAAGTGATTTTGTGTCATTGGTTGAACATTTAGGTCATTTTCGTCCTCCCTAGGCTTATTCTCGTCCAATTAGGGTTTTTAACCAATCTTGTGCATCCAATAAGTACATTTGTGTCATTGGTTGAACATTTAGGTCATTTTCGTCCTCCCTAGGCTTATTCTCGTCCAATTAGGGTTTTTAACCAATCTTGTGCATCCAATAAGTGATTTTGTGTCATTGGTTGAACATTTAGGTCATTTTCGTCCTCCCTAGGCTTATTCTCGTCCAATTAGGGTTTTTTAATAATCTTGTGCATCCAATAAGTGATTTTGTGTCATTGGTTGAACATTTAGGTCATTTTCGTCCTCCCTAGGCTTATTCTCGTCCAATTAGGGTTTTTAACCAATCTTGTGCATCCAATAAGTGATTTTGTGCCATTGGTTTAACATTTAGGTCATTTTCGTCCTCCCAAGGCTTATTCTCGTCCAATTAGGGTTTTTAACCAATCTTGTGCATCCAATAAGTACATTTGTGTCATTGGTTGAACATTTATGTCATTTTCGTCCTCCCAAGGCTTATTCTCGTCCAATTAGGATTTTTAACCAATCTTGTGCATCCAATAAGTGATTTTGTGCCATTGGTTGAACATTTAGGTCATTTTCGTCTTCCCAAGGCTTATTCTCGTCCAATTAGGGTTTTTAACCAATCTTGTGCATCCAATAAGTGATTTTGTGTCATTGGTTGAACATTTAGGTCATTTTCGTCATCCCAAGGCTTATTCTCGTCCAATTAGGGTTTTTAACCAATCTTGTGCATCCATTAAGTACATTTGTGTCATTGGTTGAACATTTAGGTCATTTTCGTCATCCCAAGGCTTATTCTCGTCCAATTAGGGTTTTTAACCAATCTTGTGCATCCAATAAGTGATTTTGTGTCATTGGTTGAACATTTAGGTCATTTTCGTCCTCCCAAGGCTTATTCTCGTCCAATTAGGGTTTTTAACCAATCTGCTGCATCCAATAAGTGATTTTGTGTCATTGGTTGAACATTTAGGTCATTTTCGTCTTCCTAAGGTTTATTCTCGTCCAATTAGGGTTTTAAACCAATCTTGTGCTTCCAATAAGTGATTTTGTGTCATTGTTTGAACATTTTCGTCCTCCCAAGGCTTATTCTCGTCCAATTAGGGTTTTTAACCAATCTTGTGCATCCAATAAGTGATTTTGTGTCATTGGTTGAACATTTAGGTCATTTTCGTCATCCCAAGGCTTATTCTCGTCCAATTAGGGTTTTTAACCAATCTTGTGCATCCAATAAGTGATTTTGTGTCATTGGTTGAACATTTAGGTCATTTTCGTCATCCCAAGAGTTATTCTCGTCCAATTAGGGTATTTAACCAATCTTGTGCATCCAATAAGTGATTTTGTGTCTTTGGTTGAACATTTAGGTCATTTTCGACCTCCCAAGGCTTATTCTCGTCCAATTAGGGTTTTTAACCAATCTTGTGCATCCAATAAGTGATTTTGTGCCATTGGTTTAACATTTAGGTCATTTTCGTCCTCCCAAGGCTTATTCTCGTCCAATTAGGGTTTTTAACCAATCTTGTGCATCCAATAAGTACATTTGCGTCATTGGTTGAACAGTTAAGTCATTTTCGTCCTCCCAAGGCTTATTCTCGTCCAATTATGGTTTTTAACCAATCTTGTGCATCCAATAAGTACATTTGTGTCATTGGTCGAACATTTAGGTCATTTTCGTCTTCCCTAGGCTTATTCTCATCCAATTAGGGTTTTTAACCAATCTTGTGCATCCAATAAGTGATTTTGTGTCATTGGTTGAACATTTAGGTCATTTTCGTCCTCGCAAGGCTTATTCTCGTCCAATTAGGGTTTGTAACCAATCTTGTGCATCCAATAAGAGATTTTGTGCCATTCGTTGAACATTTAGGTCATTTTCGTCATCCCAAGGCTTATTCTCGTCCAATTAGGGTTTTTAACCAATTTTGTTTATCCAATAAGTGATTTTGTGTCATTGGTTGAACATTTAGGTCATTTTCGTCCTCCCTTGGCTTAATCTCGTCAAATTAGGGTTTTTAACCAATCGTGTGCATCAAATAAGTACATTTGTGTCATTGGTTGAACATTTAGGTCATTTTCGTCCTCCCTAGGCTTATTCTCGTCCAATAAGGGTTTTAAACCAATCTTGTGCATCCAAAAAGTGATTTTTTGTCATTGGTTGAACATTTAGGTCATTTTCGTCCTCCCAAGGCTTATTCTCGTCCAATTAGGGTTTTTAACCAATCTTGTGCATCCAATAAGAGATTTTGTGCCATTGGTTGAACATTTAGGTCATTTTCGTCATCCCAAGGCTTATTCTTGTCCAATTAGGGTTTTTAACCAATCTTGTGCATTCATTAATTTATTTTGTGTCATTGGTTGAACATTTAGGTCATTTTCGTCCTCCCTAGGCTTATTCTCGTCCAATTAGGGTTCTTAACCAATCTTACGCATCCAATAAGTTATTTTGTGTCATTGGTTGAACATTTAGGTCATTTTCGTCCTCCCTAGGCTTATTCTCGTCCAATTAGGGTTTTTAACCATTCTTGTGCATCCAATAAGTGATTTTGTGTCATTGGTTGAACATTTAGGTCATTTTCGTCCTCCCTAGGCTTATTCTCGTCCAATTAGGGTTTTTAACCAATCTTGTGCATCCAATAAGAGATTTTGTGCCATTGGTTGATAATTTAGGTCATATTCGTCATCCCAAGGCTTATTCTCGTCCAATTAGGGTTTTTAACCAATCTTGTGCATCCAATAAGTGATTTTGTGTCATTGGTTGAACATTTAGGTCATTTTCGTTCTCCCTTGGCTTATTCTCGTCAAATTAGGGTTTTTAACCAATCTTGTGCATCAAATAAGTACATTTGTGTCATTGGTTGAACATTTAGGTCATTTTCGTCCTCCCTAGGCTTATTCTCGTCCAATTAGGGTTTTTAACCATTCTTGTGCATCCAATAAGTGATTTTGTGTCATTGGTTGAACATTTAGGTCATTTTCGTCCTCCCTTGGCTTATTCTCGTCAAATTAGGGTTTTTAACCAATCTTGTGCATCAAATAAGTACATTTGTGTCATTGGTTGAACATTTAGGTCATTTTCGTCCTCCCAAGGCTTATTCTCGTCCAATTAGGGTTTTTAACCAATCTTGTGCATCCAATAAGTGATTTTTTGTCATTGGATGAACATTTAGGTCATTTTCGTCCTCCATAGGCTTATTCTCGTCCAATTAGGGTTTTTAACCAATCTTGTGCATTCAATAATTAATTTTGTATCATTGGTTGAACATTTAGGTCATTTTCGTCCTCCCTAGGCTTATTCTCACCCAATTAGGGTTTTTAACCAATCTTACGCACTAATAAGTGATTTTGTGTCATTGGTTGAACATTTAGGTCATTTTCGTCCTCCCTAGGCTTATTCTCACCCAATTAGGGTTTTTAACCAATCTTACGCATCCAATAAGTGATTTTGTGTCATTGGTTGAACATTTAGGTCATTTTCGTCCTCCCTAGGCTTATTCTCGTACAATTAGGGTTTTAACCAATCTTGTGCATCCAATAAGTGATTTTGTGTCGTTGGTTGAACATTTAGGTCATTTTCGTCCTCCCAAGGCTTATTCTCGTCCAATTAGGGTTTTTAACCAATCTTGTGCATCCAATAAGTGATTTTGTGTCATTGGTTGAACATTTAGGTCATTTTCGTCCTCCATAGGCTTATTCTCGTCCAATTAGGGTTTTTAACCAATCTTGTGCATTCAATAATTAATTTTGTATCATTGGTTGAACATTTAGGTCATTTTCGTCCTCCCTAGGCTTATCCTCACCCAATTAGGGTTTTTAACCAATCTTACGCATCCAATAAGTGATTTTGTGTCATTGGTTGAACATTTAGGTCATTTTCGTCCTCCCTAGGCTTATTCTCGTACAATTAGGGTTTTAACCAATCTTGTGCATCCAATAAGTGATTTTGTGTCGTTGGTTGAACATTTAGGTCATTTTCGTCCTCCCAAGGCTTATTCTCGTCCAATTAGGGTTTTTAACCAATCTTGTGCATCCAATAAGTTATTTTGTGTCCTTGGTTGAACATTTAGGTCATTTTCGTCCTCCCAAGGCTTATTCTCGTCCAATTAGGGTTTTTAACCAATCTTGTGCATCCAATAAGTGATTTTGTGTCATTGGTTGAACATTTAGGTCATTTTCGTCCTCCCAAGGCTTATTCTCGTCCAATTAGGGTTTTTAACAAATCTTGTGCATTAAATAAGTGATTTTGTGTCATTGGTTGAACATTTAGGTCATTTTCGTCCTCCCTAGGCTTATTCTCGTCCAATTAGGGTTTTTAACCAATCTTGTGCATCCAATAAGTGATTTTGTGTCATTGGTTGAACATTTAGGTCATTTTCGTCCTCCGAATGCTTATTCTCGTCCAATATGGGTTTCTAATCAATCTTGTGCATCCAATAAGTACATTTGTGTCATTGGTTGAACATTTAGGTCATTTTCGTCCTCCCAAGGCTTATTCTCGTCCAATTAGGGTTTTTAACCAATCTTGTGCATCCAATAAGTGATTTTGTGTCGTTGGATGAACAATTAGGTCATTTTCGTCCTCCCAAGGCTTATTCTCATCCAATTAGGGTTTTTAACCAATCTTGTGCATCCAATAAGTACATTTGTGTCATTGGTTGAACATTTAGGTCATTTTCGTCCTCCCAAGGCTTATTCTCGTCCAATTAGGGTTTTTAACCAATCTTGTGCATCCAATAAGTGATTTTGTGTCATTGGTTGAACATTTAGGTCAATTTCGTCCTCCCAATACTTATTCTCGTCCAATTAGGGTTTTTTAACAATCTTGTGCATCCAATAAGTACATTTGTGTCATTAGTTGAACATTTAGGTCATTTATGACCTCCAAAAGCTTATTCTCGTCCAATTAGGGTTTTTAACCAATCTTGTGCATCCAATAAGTGATTTTGTGTCATTGGTTGAACATTTAGGTCATTTTCGTCCTCCCTAGGCTTATTCTCGTCCAATTAGGGTTTTTAACCAATCTTGTGCATCCAATAAGTGATTTTGTGTCATTGGTTGAACATTTAGGTCATTTTCGTCCTCCATAGGCTTATTCTCGTCCAATTAGGGTTTTTAACCAATCTTGTGCATCCAATAAGTACATTTATGTCATTGGTTGAACATTTACGTCATTTTCGTCCTCCCTAGGCTTATTCTCGTCCAATTAGGGTTTTTAACCAATCTTGTGCATCCAATAAGTGATTTTGTGTCATTGGTTGAACATTTAGGTCATTTTCGTCCTCCCAAGGCTTATTCTCATCCAATTAGGGTTTTTAACCAATCTTGTGCATCCAATAATTTATTTTGTGTCATTGGTTGAACATTTAGGTCATTTTCGTCCTCCCTAGGCTTATTCTCGTCCAATTAGGGTTTTTAACCAATCTTGTGCATCCAATAAGTGATTTTGTGTCATTGGTTGAACATTTAGGTCTTTTTCGTCCTCCCTAGGCTTATTCTCGTCCAATTAGGGTTTTTAACCAATCTTGTGCATCCAAAAAGTACATTTGTGTCATTGGTTGAACATTTAGGTCATTTTCGTCCTCCCAAGGCTTATTCTGGTCCAATTAGGGTTTTTAACCAATCTTGTGCATCCAATAAGTGATTTTGTGTCATTGGTTGAACATTTAGGTCATTTTCGTCCTCCATAGGCTTATTCTCGTCCAATTAGGGTTTTTAACCAATCTTGTGCATCCAATAAGTGATTTTGTGTCATTGGTTGAACATTTAGGTCATTTTCATCCTCCCAAGGCTTATTCTCGTCCAATTAGGGTTTTTAACCAATCTTGTGCATTCAATAAGTGATTTTGTGTCATGTGTTGAACATTTAGGTGATTTTCGTGCTCCCAATGCTTATTCTCGTCCAATTAGGGTTTTTAACCAATCTTGTGCATCCAATAAGTGATTTTGTGTCATTGGTTGAACATTTAGGTCATTTTCGTCCTCCCTAGGCTTATTCTCGTCCAATTAGGGTTTTTAACCAATCTTGTGCATCCAATAAGTGATTTTGTGTCATTGGTTGAACATTTAGGTCATTTTCATCCTCCCAAGGCTTATTCTCGTCCAATTAGGGTTTTTAACCAATCTTGTGCATCCAATAAGTACATTTGTGTCATTGGTTGAACATTTAGGTCATTTTCGTCCTCCCTAGGCTTATTCTCCTCGAATTAGGGTTTTTAACCAATCTTGTGCATCCAATAAGTGATTTTGTGTCATTGGTTGAACATTTAGGTCATTTTCGTCCTCCCTAGGCTTATTCTCGTCCAATTAGGGTTTTTAACCAATCTTGTGCATCCAATAAGTGATTTTGTGTCATTGGTTGAACATTTAGGTCATTTTCGTCCTCCCTAGGCTTATTCTCGTCCAATTAGGGTTTTTAACCAATCTTGTGCATCCAGTAAGTACATTTGTGGCATTGGTTGAACATTTAGGTCATTTTAGTCCTCCCTAGGCTTATTCTCGTCCAATTAGGGTTTTTAACCAATCTTATGCATCTAATAAGTGATTTTGTGTCATTGGTTGAACATTTAGGTCATTTTCGTTCTCCCAAGGCTTATTCTCGTCCAATTAGGGTTTTTAACCAATCTTATGCATCTAATAAGTGATTTTGTGTCATTGGTTGAACATTTAGGTCATTTTCGTCCTCCCTAGGCTTATTCTCGTCCAATTAGGGTTTTTAACCAATCTTGTGCATCCAATAAGTGATTTTGTGTCATTGGTTGAACATTTAGGTCATTTTCGTCCTCCCTAGGCTTATTCTCGTCCAATTAGGGTTTTTAACCAATCTTGTGCATCCCATAAGAGATTTTGTGCCATTGGTTGAACATTTAGGTCATTTTCGTCCTCCATAGGCTTATTCTCGTCCAATTAGGGTTTTTAACCAATCTTGTGCATTCAATAATTAATTTTGTATCATTGGTTGAACATTTAGGTCATTTTCGTCCTCCCTAGGCTTATTCTCACCCAATTAGGGTTTTTAACCAATCTTACGCATCCAATAAGTGATTTTGTGTCATTGGTTGAACATTTAGGTCATTTTCGTCCTCCCTAGGCTTATTCTCGTACAATTAGGGTTTTTAACCAATCTTGTGCATCCAATAAGTGATTTTGTGTCATTGGTTTAACATTTAGGTCATTTTCGTCCTCCCAAGGGTTATTCTCGTCCAATTAGGGTTTTTAACCAATCATGTGCATCCAATAAGTGATTTTGTGTCATTGGTTGAACATTTAGGTCATTTTCGTCCTCCATAGGCTTATTCTCGTCCAATTAGGGTTTTTAACCAATCTTGTGCATTCAATAATTAATTTTGTATCATTGGTTGAACATTTAGGTCATTTTCGTCCTCCCTAGGCTTATTCTCGTCCAATTAGGGTTTTTAACCAATCTTACGCATCAAATAAGTGATTTTGTGTCATTGGTTGAACATTTAGGTCATTTTCGTCCTCCCTAGGCTTATTCTCGTCCAATTAGGGTTTTTAACCAATCTTGTGCATCCAATAGGTACATTTGTGTCATTGGTTGAACATTTAGGTCATTTTCGTCCTCCCTTGGCTTATTCTCGTCCAATTAGGGTTTTTAACCAATCTTGTGCATCCAATAAGAGATTTTGTGCCATTGGTTGAACATTTAGGTCATTTTCGTCATCCCAAGGCTTATTCTTGTCCAATTAGGGTTTTTAACCAATCTTGTGCATCCAATAAGTGATTTTGTGTCATTGGTTGAACATTTAGGTCATATTTGTCATCCCAAGAGTTATTCTCGTCCAATTAGGGTTTTTAACCAATCTTGTGCATCCAATAAGTGATTTTGTGTCATTGGTTGAACATTTAGGTCATTTTCGACCTCCTAAGGCTTATTCTCGTCCAATTAGGGTTTTTAACCAATCTTGTGCATCCAATAAGTGATTTTGTGCCATTGGTTTAACATTTAGGTCATTTTCGTCCTCCCAAGGCTTATTCTCGTCCAATTAGGGTTTTTAGACAATCTTGTGCATCCAATAAGTACATTTGTGTCATTGGTTGAACATTTAAGTCATTTTCGTCCTCCCAAGGCTTATTCTCGTCCAATTAGGATTTTTAACCAATCTTGTGCATCCAATAAGTGATTTTGTGCCATTGGTTGAACATTTAGGTCATTTTCGTCTTCCCAAGGCTTATTCTCGTCCAATTAGGGTTTTTAACCAACCTTGTGCATCCAATAAGTGATTTTGGCCATTGGTTGAACATTTAGGTCATTTTCGTTCTCCCTTGGCTTATTCTCGTCAAATTAGGGTTTTTAACCAATCTTGTGCATCAAATAAGTACATTTGTGTCATTGGTTGAACATTTAGGTCATTTTCGTCCTCCGTAGGCTTATTCTCGTCCAATTAGGGTTTTTAACCAATCTTGTGCATCCAATAAGTGATTTTGTGTCATTGGTTGAACATTTAGGTCATTTTCGTCCTCTATAGGCTTATTCTCGTCCAATTAGGGTTTTTAACCAATCTTGTGCATTCAATAATTAATTTTGTAACAATAGTTGAACATTTAGGTCATTTTCGTCCTCCCTAGGCTTATTCTCGTCCAATTAGGGTTTTTAACCAATCTTACGCATCAAATAAGTGATTTTGTGTCATTGGTTGAACATTAAGGTCATTTTAGTCCTTCCTAGGCTTATTCTCGTCCAATTAGGGTTTTTAACCAATCTTGTGCATCCAATAAGTACATTTGTGTCATTGATTGAATATTTAGGTCATTTTCGTCCTCCCTAGGCTTATTCTCGTCCAATTAGGGTTTTTAACCAATCTTGAGCATCCAATAAGAGATTTGGTGCCATTGGTTGAACATTTAGGTCATTTTCGTCATCCCAAGGCTTATTCTCGTCCAATTAGGGTTTTTAACCAATCTTGTGCATCCAATAAGTGATTTTGTGTCATTGGTTGAACATTTAGGTCATTTTCGTCATCCCAAGAGTTATTCTCGTCCAATTAGGGTTTTTAACCAATCTTGTGCATCCAATAAGTGATTTTGTGCCATTGGTTTAACATTTAGGTCATTTTCGTCCTCCCAAGGCTTATTCTCGTCCAATTAGGGTTTTTAACCAATCTTGTGCATCCAATAAGAGATTTTGTGCCATTGGTTGAACATTTAGGTCATTTTCGTCATCCCAAGGCTTATTCTCGTCCAATTAGGGTTTTTAACCAATCTTGTGAATCCATTAAGTGATTTTGTGTCATTGGTTGAACATTTAGGTCATTTTCGTCATCCCAAGAGTTATTCTCGTCCAATTAGGGTTTTTAACCAATCTTGTGCATCCAATAAGTGATTTTGTGTCATTGGTTGAACATTTAGGTCATTTTCGACCTCCCAAGGCTTATTCTCGTCCAATTAGGGTTTTTAACCAATCTTGTGCATCCAATAAGTGATTTTGTGCCATTGGTTTAACATTTAGGTCATTTTCGTCCTCCCAAGGCTTATTCTCGTCCAATTAGTGTTTTTAACCAATCTTGTGCATCCAATAAGTACATTTGCGTCATTGGTTGAACAGTTAAGTCATTTTCGTCCTCCCAAGGCTTATTCTCGTCCAATTAGGATTTTTAACCAATCTTGTGCATCCAATAAGTGATTTTGTGCCATTGGTTGAACATTTAGGTCATTTTCGTCTTCCCAAGGCTTATTCTCGTCCAATTAGGGTTTTTAACCAATCTTGTGCATCCAATAAGTGATTTTGTGCCATTGGTTGAACATTTAGGTCATTTTCGTCCTCCCTATGCTAATTCTCGTCCAATTAGGATTTTTAACCAATCTTGTGCATCTAATAAGTGATTTTGTGTCATTGGTTGAACATTAAGGTCATTTTCGTCCTCCCAAAGCTTATTCTCGTCCAATTAGGGTTTTTAACCAATCTTGTGCATCCAATAAGAGATTTTGTGCCATTGGTTGAACATTTAGGTCATTTTCGTCCTCCCAAGGCTTTTTCTCGTCCAATTAGGGTTTTAAACCAATCTTGTGCATCAAATAAGTACATTTGTGTCATTGGTTGAACATTTAAGTCATTTTCGTCCTCCCAAGGCTTATTCTCATCCAATTAGGATTTTTAACCAATCTTGTGCATCCAATAAGTGATTTTGTGCCATTGGTTGAACATTTAGGTCATTTTCGTCCTCCCAAGGCTTATTCTCGTCCAATTAGGGTTTTTAACCAATCTTGTGCATCCAATAAGTGATTTTGTGTCATTGGTTGAACATTTAGGTCATTTTCGTCCTCCCTAGGCTTATTCTCGTCCAATTAGGGTTTTTAACCAATCTTGTGCATCCAATAAGTACACCTGTGTCATTGGTTGAACATTTAGGTCATTTTCGTCCTCCCAAGGCTTATTCTCGTCCAATTAGGGTTTTTAACCAATCTTGTGCATCCAATAAGTGATTTTGTGTCATTGGTTGAACATTTAGGTCATTTTCGTCCTCCCTAGGCTTATTCTCGTCCAATTAGGGTTTTTAACCAATCCTATGCATCCAATAAGTACATTTGTGTCATTGGTTGAACATTTAGGTCATTTTCGTCCTCCCAAGGCTTATTCTCGTCCAATTAGGGTTTTTAACCAATCTTGTGCATCCAATAAGTGATTTTGTGTCATTGGTTGAACATTTAGGTCATTTTCGTCCTCCCTAGGCTTATTCTCGTCCAATTAGGGTTTTTAACAAATCTATGGCATCCAATAAGTGATTTTGTGTCATTGGTTGAACATTTAGGTCAGTTTCGTCCTCCCAAGGCTTATTCTCGTCCAATTAGGGTTTTTAACCAGTCTTGTGCATCCAATAAGTACATTTGTGTCAATGGTTGAACATTTAAGTCATTTTCGTCCCCCCAAGGCTTATTCTTGTCCAATTAGGGTTTTTAACCAATCTTGTGCGTCCAATAAGTACATTTGTGTCATTGGTTGAACATTTAGGTCATTTTCGTCCTCCCAAGGCTTATTCTCGTCCAATTAGGGTTTTTAACCAATCTTGTGCATCCAATAAGTGATTTTGTGTCATTGGTTGAACATTTAGGTCATTTTCGTCCTCCCTAGGCTTATTCTCGTCCAATTAGGGTTTTTAACCAAGTTTGTGCATCCAATAAGTGATTTTGTACCATTGGTTGAACATTTAGGTCATTTTCGTCCTCCCAAGGCTTATTCTCGTCCAATTAGGGTTTTTAACCAATCTTGTGCATCCAATAAGTGATTTTGTGTCATTGGTTGAACATTTAGGTCATTTTCGTCCTCCCTAGGCTTATTCTGTCCAATTAGGGTTTTTAACCAATCTTGTGCATCCAATAAGTACATTTGTGTCTTTGGTTGAACATTTAGGTCATTTTCGTCCTCCCAATTCTTATTCTCGTCCAATTAGGGTTTTTAACCAATCTTGTGCATCCAATAAGTGATTTTGTGTCATTGGTTGAACATTTAGGTCATTTTCGTCCTCCCTAGGCTTATTCTCGTCCAATTAGGGTTTTTAACCAATCTTCTGCATCCAATAAGTGATTTTGTGTCATTGGTTGAACATTTAGGTCATTTTCGTCCTCCCTAGGCTTATTCTCGTCCAATTAGGGTTTTTAACCAATCTTGTGCATCCAATAAGTGATTTTGTGCCATTGGTTGAACATTTAGGTCATTTTCGACCTCCCAAGGCTGATTCTCGTCCAATTAGGGTTTTTAACCAATCTTGTGCATCCAATAAGTGATTTTGTGTCATTGGTTGAACATTTAGGTCATTTTCGTCCTCCCAAGGCTTATTCTCGTCCAATTAGGGTTTTTAACCAATCTTGTGCATCCAACAAGTGATTTTATGTCATTGGTTGAACATTTATGTCATTTTTGTCCACCCTAGTCTTATTCTCGTCCAATTAGGGTTTTTAACCAATCTTGTGCATCCAATAAGTGATTTTGTGTCATTGGTTGAACATTTAGGTCATTTTCGTCCTCCCTAGGCTTATTCTCGTCCAATTAGGGTTTTTAACCAATCTTGTGCATCCAATAAATGATTTTGTGTCATTGAATGAACATTTAGGTCATTTTCGTCCTCCCAAGGCTTATTCTTGTCCAATTAGGGTTTTTAACCAATCTTGTGAATCCAATAAGTTATTTTGTGTCATTGGTTGAACATTTAGGACATTTTCGTCCTCGTAAGGCTTATTCTCGTCCAATTAGGGTTTTTAACCAATCTTGTGCATCCAATAAGTACATTTGTGTCATTGGTTTAACATTTAGGTCATTTTCGTCCTCCCAACGCTTATTCTCGTCCAATTAGGGTTTTTAACCAATCTTGTGCATCCAATAAGTGATTTTGTGTCATTGGTTGAACATTTAGGTCATTTTCGTCCTCCCTAGGCTTATTCTCGTCCAATTAGGGTTTTTAACCAATTTTGTGCATCCAATAAGTGATTTTGTGTCATTGGTTGAACATTTAGGTCATTTTCGTCCTCTCTAGGCTTATTGTCGTCCAATTAGGGTTTTTAAGTAATCTTGTGCATCCAATAAATGATTTTGTGTCATTGGTTGAACATTTAGGTCATTTTCGTCCTCCCTAGGCTTATTCTCGTCCAATTAGGGTTTTTAACCAATCTTGTGCATCCAATAAGTACATTTGTGTCATTGGTTGAACATTTAGGTCATTTTCGTCCTCCCTAGGCTTATTCTCGTCCAATTAGGGTTTTTAACCAATCTTCTGCATCCAATAAGTGATTTTGTGTTGTTGGTTGAACATTTAGGTCATTTTCGTCCTTCCTAGGCTTATTCTCGTCCAATTAGGGTTTTTAACCAATCTTGTGCATCCAATAAGTGATTTTGTGTCATTGGTTGAACATTTAGGTCATTTTCGTCCTCCCTAGGCTTATTCTCGTCCAATTAGGGTTTTTAACCAATCTTGTGCATCCAATAAGTGATTTTATGTCATTGGTTGAACATTTGGGTCATTTTCGTCCTCCCTAGGCTTATTCTCGTCCAATTAGGGTTTTTAACCAATCTTGTGCATCCAATAAGTGATTTTGTGTCATTGGTTGAACATTTAGGTCATTTTCGTCCTCCCTAGGCTTATTCTCGTCCAATTAGGGTTTTTAACCAATCTTGTGCATCCAATAAGTGATTTTGTGTCATTGGTTGAACATTTAGGTCATTTCCGTCCTCCCAAGGCTTATTCTCGTCCAATTAGGGTTTTTAACCAATCTTGTGCATCCAATAAGTAATTTTGTGTCATTGGTTGAACATTTTGGTCATTTTCGTCCTCCGAAAGCTTATTCTCGTCCAATTAGGGTTTTTAACCAATCTTGTGCTTCCAATAAGTGATTTTGTGTCATTGGTTGAACATTTAGGTCCTTTTGGTCCTCCCTAGGCTTATTCTCGTCCAATTAGGGTTTTTAACCAATCTTGTGCATCCAATAAGTGATTTTGTGTCATTGGTTGAACATTTAGGTCATTTTCGTCCTCCCTAGGCTTATTCTCGTCCAATTAGGGTTTTTTAATAATCTTGTGCATCCAATAAGTGATTTTGTGTCATTGGTTGAACATTTAGGTCATTTTCGTCCTCCCTAGGCTTATTCTCGTCCAATTAGGGTTTTTAACCAATCTTGTGCATCCAATAAGTGATTTTGTGCCATTGGTTTAACATTTAGGTCATTTTCGTCCTCCCAAGGCTTATTCTCGTCCAATTAGGGTTTTTAACCAATCTTGTGCATCCAATAAGTACATTTGTGTCATTGGTTGAACATTTAAGTCATTTTCGTCCTCCCAAGGCTTATTCTCGTCCAATTAGGATTTTTAACCAATATTGTGCATCCAATAAGTGATTTTGTGCCATTGGTTTAACATTTAGGTCATTTTCGTCTTCCCAAGGCTTATTCTCGTCCAATTAGGGTTTTTAACCAATCTTGTGCATCCAATAAGTGATTTTGTGCCATTGGTTGAACATTTAGGTCTTTTTCGTCCTCCCAAGGCTTATTCTCGTCCAATTAGGGTTTTTAACCAATCTTGTGCATCCAATAAGTGATTTTGTGCCATTGGTTGAACATTTAGGTCATTTTTGTCCTCCCAAGGCTTATTCTCGTCCAATTAGGGTTTTTAACCAATCTTGTGCATCCAATAAGTACATTTGTATCATTGGTTGAACATTTAGGTCATTTTCGTCCTCCCAAGGCTTATTCTCGTCCAATTAGGGTTTTTAACAATTCTTGTGCATCCAATAAGTACATTTGTGTCATTGGTTGAACATTTAGGTCATTTTCGTCCTCCCAAGGCTTATTCTCGTCCAATTAGGGTTTTTAACCAATCTTGTGCATCCAATAAGTGATTTTGTGTCATTGGTTGAACATTTAGGTCATTTTCGTCCTCCCTAGGCTTATTCTCGTCCAATTAGGGTTTTTAACAAATCTATGGCATCCAATAAGTGATTTTGTGTCATTGGTTGAACATTTAGGTCAGTTTCGTCCTCCCAAGGCTTATTCTCGTCCAATTAGGGTTTTTAACCAGTCTTGTGCATCCAATAAGTACATTTGTGTCAATGGTTGAACATTTAAGTCATTTTCGTCCCCCCAAGGCTTATTCTTGTCCAATTAGGGTTTTTAACCAATCTTGTGCGTCCAATAAGTACATTTGTGTCATTGGTTGAACATTTAGGTCATTTTCGTCCTCCCAAGGCTTATTCTCGTCCAATTAGGGTTTTTAACCAATCTTGTGCATCCAATAAGTGATTTTGTGTCATTGGTTGAACATTTAGGTCATTTTCGTCCTCCCTAGGCTTATTCTCGTCCAATTAGGGTTTTTAACCAATCTTGTGCATCCAATACGTACATTTGTGTCACTGGTTGAACATTTAGGTCATTTTTGTCCTCCCAAGGCTTATTCTCGTCGAATTAGGGTTTTTAACCAATCTTGTGCATCCAATAAGTGATTTTGTGTCGTTGGTTGAACATTTAGGTCATGTTCATCCTCCCAAGGCTTATTCTCGTCCAATTAGGGTTTTGAACCAATCTTGTACATTCAATAAGTGATTTTGTGTCATTGTTTGAACATTTAGGTCATTTTCGTCCTCCCAAGGCTTATTCTCGTCCAATTAGGGTTTTTAACCAATCTTGTGCATCCAATAAGTGATTTTGTGTCATTGGTTGAACATTTAGGTCATTTTCGTCCTCCCTAGGCTTATTCTCGTCCAATTAGGGTTTTTAACCAATCTTGTGCATCCAATACGTACATTTGTGTCACTGGTTGAACATTTAGGTCATTTTTGTCCTCCCAAGGCTTATTCTCGTCGAATTAGGGTTTTTAACCAATCTGGTGCATCCAATAAGTGATTTTGTGTCATTGGTTGAACATTTAGGTCATGTTCGTCCTCCCAAGGCTTATTCTCGTCCAATTAGGGTTTTGAACCAATCTTGTACATTCAATAAGTGATTTTGTGTCATTGTTTGAACATTTAGGTCATTTTCGTCCTCCCAAGGCTTATTCTCGTCCAATTAGGGTTTTTAACCAATCTTGTGCATCCAATAAGTGATTTTGTGTCATTGGTTGAACATTTAGGTCATTTTCGTCCTCCCTAGGCTTATTCTCGTCCAATTAGGGTTTTTAACCAATCTTGTGCATCAAATACGTACATTTGTGTCATTGGTTGAACATTTAGGTCATTTTCGTCCTCCTTAGGCTTATTCTCATCCAATTAGGGTTTTTAACCAATCTTGTGCATCCAATAAGTACATTTGTGTCATTGGTTGAACATTTAGGTCATTTTCGTCCTCCCTAGGCTTATTCTCGTCCAATTAGGGTTTTTAACCAATCTTGTGCGTCCAATAAGTGATTTTGTTTCATTGGTTGAACATTAAGTTCATTTTCGTCCTCCCAAGGCTTATTCTCGTCCAATTAGGGTTTTTAACCAATCTTGTGCATCCAATAAGTACATTTGTGTCATTGGTTGAACATTTAGGTCATTTTCGTCCTCCCAAGGCCTATTATCGTACAATTAGGGGTTTTAACCAATCTTGTGCATCCAATAAGTGATTGTGTGTCATTGTTTGAACATTTAGGTCATTTTTGTCCTCCCAAGGCTTATTCTCGTCCAATTACGGTTTTTAACCAATCTTGTGCATCCAATAAGTGATTTTGTGTCATTGTTTGAACATTTGGGTCATTTTTGTCCTCCCAAGGCTTATTCTCGTCCAATTAGGGTTTTTAACCAATCTTGTGCATCCAATAAGTGATTTTGTGTCATTGGTTGAACATTTAGGTCATTTTCGTCCTCCCTAGGCTTATTCTCGTCCAATTAGGGTTTTTAACCAATCTTGTGCATCCAATACGTACATTTGTGTCATTGGTTTAACAGTTAGGACTTGTTCGTCCTCCCAAGGCTTATTCTCGTCCAATTAGGGTTTTGAACCAATCTTGTGCATTCAATAAGTGATTTTGTGTCATTGTTTGAACATTTAGGTCATTTTCGTCCTCCCAAGGCTTATTCTCGTCCAATTAGGTTTTGAACCAATCTTGTGCATCCAATAAGTTATTTTGTGTCATTGGTTGAACATTTAGGTCATTTTCGTCCTCCCAAGGCTTATTCTCGTCCAATTAGGGTTTTGAACCAATCTTGTGCATCCAATAAGTGATTTTGTGTCATTGTTTGAACATTTAGGTCATTGTCGTCCTCCCAAGGCTTATTCTCGTCCAATTAGGGTTTTTAACCAATCTTGTGCATCCAATAAGTGATTTTGTGTCATTGGTTGAACATTTAGGTCATTTTCGTCCTCCCAAGGCTTATTCTCGTCCAATTAGGGTTTTTAACCAATCTTGTGCATCCAATAAGAGATTTTGTGCCATTGGTTGAACATTTAGGTCATTTTCGTCATCCCAAGGCTTATTCTCGTCCAATTAGGGTTTTTAACCAATGTTGTGCATCCAATAAGTGATTTTGTGTCATTGGTTGAACATTTAGGTCATTTTCGTCCTCCCTTGGCTTATTCTCATCAAATTAGGGTTTTTAACCAATCTTGTGCATCAAATAAGTACATTTGTGTCATTGGTTGAACATTTAGGTCATTTTCGTCCTCCCTAGGCTTATTCTCGTCCAATTAGGGTTTTTAACCAATCTTGTGCATCCAATAAGTGATTTTGTGTCATTGGTTGAACATTTAGGTCATTTTCGTCCTCCCTAGGCTTATTCTCGTCCAATTAGGGTTTTTAACCAATCTTGTGCATCCAATAGGTGATTTTGTGTCATTTGTTGAACATTTAGGTCATTTTCGTCCTCCCTTAGCTTATTCTCGTCCAATTAGGGTTTTTAACCAATCTTGTGCATCCAATAAGTACATTTGTGTCATTGGTTGAACATTTAGGTCATTTTCGTCCTCCCTAGGCTTATTCTCGTCCAATTAGGGTTTTTAACCAATCTTGTGCATCCAATAAGTCCATTTGTGTCATTGGTTGAACATTTAGGTCATTTTCGTCCTCCCAAGGCTTATTCTCGTCCAATTAGGGTTTTTAACCAATCTTGTGCATCCAATAAGTGAATTTGTGTCATTGGTTGAACATTTAGGTCATTTTCGTCCTGCCATGACTTATTCTCGTCCAATTAGGGTTTTTAACCAATCTTGTGTAAACAATAAGTGATTTTGTGTCATTGGTTGAACATTTAGGTCATTTTCGTCCTCCCAAGGCTTATTCTCGTCCAATTAGGGTTTTTAACCAATCTTGTGCATCCAATAAGTGATTTTGTGTCATTGGTTGAACATTTAGGTCATTTTCGTCCTCCCTAGGCTTATTCTCGTCCAATTAGGGTTTTTAACCAATCTTGTGCATCCAATAATTGATTTTGTGTCATTGGTTGAACATTTAGGTCATTTTCGTCCTCCTTAGGCTTATTCTCGACCAATTAGTGTTTTTAACAAATCTTGTGCATCCAATAAGTGAATTTGTGTCATTGGTTGAACATTTAGGTCATTTTCGTCCTGCCATGACTTATTCTCGTCCAATTAGGGTTTTTAACCAATCTTGTGTAAACAATAAGTGATTTTGTGTCATTGGTTGAACATTTAGGTCATTTTCGTCCTCCCAAGGCTTATTCTCGTCCAATTAGGGTTTTTAACCAATCTTGTGCATCCAATAAGTGATTTTGTGTCATTGGTTGAACATTTAGGTCATTTTCGTCCTCCCTAGGCTTATTCTCGTCCAATTAGGGTTTTTAACCAATCTTGTGCATCCAATAAGTGATTTTGTGTCATTGGTTGAAAATTTAGGTCATTTTCGTCCTCCCAAGGCTTATTCTCGTCCAATTAGGGTTTTTAAGAAATCTTGTGCATCCAATATGTGATTTTGTGTTATTGGTTGAACATTTAGGTCATTTTCGTCCTCCCTAGACTTATTCTCGTCCACTTAGGGGTTTTAACCAATCTTGTGCATCCAATAAGTACATTTGTGTCATTGGTTAAAGATTTAGGTCATTTTTGTCCTCCCAAGGCTTATTCTCGTCCAATTAGGGTTTTTAACCAATCTTGTGCATCCAATAAGTGATTTTGTGTCATTGGTTGAACATTTAGGTCATTTTCGTCCTCCCTAGGCTTATTCTCGTCCAATTAGGGTTTTTAACCAATCTTGTGCATCCAATAAGTGATTTTGTGCCATTGGTTGAACATTTAGGTCATTTTCGTCCTCCCAAGGCTTATTCTCGTCCAATTATGGGTTTTAACCAATCTTGTGCATCCATTAAGTACATTTGTGTCATTGGTTGAACATTTAGGTCATTTATGTCCTCCAAAAGCTTATTCTCGTCCAATTAGGGTTTTTAACCAATCTTGTGCATCCAATAAGTGATTTTGTGTCATTGGTTGAACATTTAGGTCATTTTCGTCCTCCCAAGACTTATTCTCGTCCAATTAGGGTTTTTATCTAATCTTGTGCATCCAATAAGTGATTTTGTGTCATTGGTTGAACATTTAGGTCATTTTCGTCCTCCCAAGGCTTATTCTCGTCCAATTAGGGTTTTTAACCAATCTTGTGCATCCAATAAGTGATTTTGTGTCATTGGTTGAACATTTAGGTCATTTTCGTCCTCCCTAGGCTTATTCTCGTCCAATTAGGGTTTTTAAACAATCTTGTGAATCCAATAAGTGATTTTGTGCCATTGGTTGAACATTTAGGTCATTTTCGTCCTCCCAAGGCTTATTCTCGTCCAATTAGGGTTTTTAACCAATCTTGTGCATCCAATAAGTGATTTTGTGTCATTGGTTGAACATTTAGGTCATTTTCGTCCTCCCTAGGCTTATTCTCGTCCAATTATGGTTTTTAACCAATCTTGTGCATCCAATAAGTAAATTTGTGTCATTGGTTGAACATTTAGGTCATTTTCGTCCTCCCAAGGCTTATTCTCGTCCAATTAGGGTTTTTAACCAATCTTGTGCATCCAATAATTGATTTTGTGTCATTGGTTGAACATTTAGGTTATTTTCGTCTTCCGAAGGCTTATTCTCGTCCAATTAGGGTTTTTAACCAATCTTGTGCATCCAATAAGTGATTTTGTGTCATTGGTTGAACATTTAGGTCATTTTCGTCCTCCCTAGGCTTATTCTCGTCCAATTAGGGTTTTTAACCAATCTTGTGCATCCAATAAGTACATTTGTGTCATTGGTTGAACATTTAGGTCATTTTCGTCCTCCCTAGGCTTATTCTCGTCCAATTAGGGTTTTTAACCAATCTTGGGTATCCAATAAGTACATTTGTGTCATTGGTTGAACATTTAGGTCATTTTCGTCCTCCCAAGGCTTATTCTCGTCTAATTAGGGTTTTTAACCAATCTTGTGCATCCAATAAGTGATTTTGTGTCATTGGTTGAACATTTAGGTCATTTTTGTCCTCCCTAGGCTTATTCTCGTCCAATTAGGGGTTTTAACCAATCCAGTGCATCCAATAAGTGATTTTGTTTCTCTGGTTGAACATTTAGGTCATTTTCGTCCTCCCAAGGCTTATACTCGTCCAATTAGGGTTTTTAACAAATCTTGTGCATCCAATAAGTACATTTGTGTCATTGGTTGACCATTTTGTTAACTTTTCGTCCTCCCAAGGCTTATTCTCGTCCAGTTAGGGTTTTTAACCAATCTTGTGCATCCAATAAGTGATTTTGTGTCATTGGTTGAACATTTAGGTCATTTTCGTCCTCCCTAGGCTTATTCTCGTCCAATTAGGGTTTTTAACCAATTTTGTGCATCCAATAAGTGATTTTGTGTCATTGGTTGAACATTTAGGTCATTTTCGTCCTCTCTAGGCTTATTGTCGTCCAATTAGGGTTTTTAAGTAATCTTGTGCATCCAATAAATGATTTTGTGTCATTGGTTGAACATTTAGGTCATTTTCGTCCTCCCTAGGCTTATTCTCGTCCAATTAGGGTTTTTAACCAATCTTGTGCATCCAATAAGTACATTTGTGTCATTGGTTGAACATTTAGGTCATTTTCGTCCTCCCTAGGCTTATTCTCATCCAATTAGGGTTTTTAACAAATCTTGTGCATCCAATAAGTGATTTTGTGCCATTGGTTGAACATTTAAGTCATTTTCGTCCTCCCAAGGCTTATTCTCGTCCAATTAGGGTTTTTAACTAATCTTGTGCATCCAATAAGTACATTTATGTCATTGATTGAACATTGAGGTCATTTTCGTCCTCCCTAGGCTTATTCTCGTCCAATTAGGGTTTTTAACCAATCTTGTGCATCCAATAAGTGATTTTGTGTCATTGGTTGAACATTTAGGTCATTTTCGTCCTCCATAGGCTTATTCTCGTCCAATTAGGGTTTTTAACCAATCTTGTGCATTCAATAATTAATTTTGTGTCATTGGTTGAACATTTAGGTCATTTTCGTCCTCCATAGGCTTATTCTCGTCCAATTAGGGTTTTTAAGCAATCTTGTGCATCCAATAAGAGATTTTGTG
This sequence comes from Cicer chorassanicum, assembly GCA_037974735.1. NCBI lineage: Eukaryota > Viridiplantae > Streptophyta > Magnoliopsida > Fabales > Fabaceae > Cicer > Cicer chorassanicum. Next base: position 8,750 of record JBBPBP010000790.1, on the reverse strand, counting down.
CCATTGGTTGAACATTTAGGTCATTTTCGTCATCCCAAGGCTTATTCTCGTCCAATTATGGTTTTTAACCAATTTTGTTTATCCAATAAGTGATTTTGTGTCATTGGTTGAACATTTAGGTCATTTTCGTCCTCCCTTGGCTTAATCTCTTCAAATTAGGGTTTTTAACCAATCTTGTGCATCAAATAAGTACATTTGTGTCATTGGTTGAACATTTAGGTCATTTTCGTCCTCCCTAAGCTTATTCTCGTCCAATTAGGGTTTTTAACCAATCTTGTGCATCCAATAAGTGATTTTGTGCCATTGGTTGAACATTTAGGTCATTTTCGACCTCCCAAGGCTTATTCTCGTCCAATTAGAGTTTTTAATCAATCTTGTGCATCCAATAAGTACATTTATGTCATTGATTGAACATTGAGGTCATTTTCGTCCTCCCTAGGCTTATTCTCGTCCAATTAGGGTTTTTAACCAATATTGTGTATCCAATAAGTGATTTTGTGTCATTGGTTGAACATTTAGTTCATTTTCGTCCTCCCAAGACTTATTCTCGTCCAACTAGGGTTTTTGACCAATCTTGTGCATCCAATAAGAGATTTTGTGCCATTGGTTGAACATTTAATTCATTTTCGTCATCCCAAGGCTTATTCTCGTCCAATTAGGGTTTTTAACCAATCTTGTGCATCCAATAAGTGATTTTGTGTCATTGGTTGAACATTTAGGTCATTTTCGTCCTTCCTTGGCTTATTCTCGTCAAATTAGGGTTTTTAACCAATCTTGTGCATCCAATAAGTGATTTTGTGTCATTGGTTGAACATTTAGGTCATTTTCGTCCTCCATAGGCTTATTCTCGTCCAATTAGGGTTTTTAACCAATCTTGTGCATTCAATAATTAATTTTGTGTCATTGGTTGAACATTTAGGTCATTTTCGTCCTCCCTAGGCTTATTCTCGTCCAATTAGGGTTTTTAACCAATCTTGTGCATCCAATAAGAGATTTTGTGCCATTGGTTGAACATTTAGTTCATTTTCGTCATCCCAAGGCTTATTCTCGTCTAATTAGGGTTTTTAACCAATTTTGTTTATCCAATAAGTGATTTTGTGTCATTGGTTGAACATTTAGGTCATTTTCGTCCTCCCTTGGCTTAATCTCGTCAAATTAGGGTTTTTAACCAATCTTGTGCATCAAATAAGTACATTTGTGTCATTGGTTGAACATTTAGGTCATTTT
>JBBPBP010000789.1:30572-58065 GCA_037974735.1 Cicer chorassanicum | reverse complement strand
TTGGATGCACAAGATTGGTTAAAAACCCTAATTGAACGAGAATAAGCCTAGGGAGGACGAAAATGACCAAAATGTTCAACCAATGACACAAAATCACTTATTGGATGCACAAGATTGGTTAAAAACCCTAATTGGATGACAATAAGCCTAGGGAGGACGAAAATGACCTAAATGTTCAAACAATGGCACAAAATCACTTATTGGATGCACAAGATTGTTTAAAAACCCTAATTGGACGAGAATAAGCCTTGGGAGGACGAAAATTACCTAAATGTTCAACCAATGGCACAAAATCACTTATCGGATGCATAAGATTGGTTAAAAACCCTAATTGGACCAGAATAAGCCTTGGGAGGACGAAAATTACCTAAATTTTCGACCAATCATACAAATGTACTTTTTGGATGCACAAGATTGGTTAAAAACCCTAATTGAACGAGAATAAGCCTAGGGAGGACGAAAATGACCAAAATGTTCAACCAATGACACAAAATCACTTATTGGATGCACAAGATTGGTTAAAAACCCTAATTGGATGACAATAAGCCTAGGGAGGACGAAAATGACCTAAATGTTCAAACAATGGCACAAAATCACTTATTGGATGCACAAGATTGTTTAAAAACCCTAATTGGACGAGAATAAGCCTAGGGAGGACGAAAATTACCTAAATGTTCAACCAATGGCACAAAATCACTTATCGGATGCACAAGATTGGTTAAAAACCCTAATTGGACCAGAATAAGCCTTGGGAGGACGTAAATGACCTAAATGTTCAACCAATGACACAAATGTACTTTTTGGATGCACAAGATTGGTTAAAAACCCTAATTGAACGAGAATAAGCCTAGGGAGGACGAAAATGACCAAAATGTTCAACCAATGACACAAAATCACTTATTGGATGCACAAGATTGGTTAAAAACCCTAATTGGACGACAATAAGTCTAGGGAGGACGAAAATGACCTAAATGTTCAAACAATGGCACAAAATCACTTATTGGATGCACAAGATTGTTTAAAAACCCTAATTGGACGAGAATAAGCCTAGGGAGGACGAAAATTACCTAAATGTTCAACCAATGGCACAAAATCACTTATCGGATGCACAAGATTGGTTAAAAACCCTAATTGGACCAGAATAAGCCTTGGGAGGACGAAAATGACCTAAATGTTCAACCAATGACACAAATGTACTTTTTGGATGCACAAGATTGGTTAAAAACCCTAATTGAATGAGAATAAGCCTAGGGAGGACGAAAATGACCAAAATGTTCAACCAATGACACAAAATCACTTATTGGATGCACAAGATTGGTTAAAAACCCTAATTGGACGAGAATAAGCCTAGGGAGGACGAAAATGACCTAAATGTTCAACCAATGACACAAATGTACTTATTGAATGCACAAGATTGGTTAAAAACCCTAGTTTGACGAGAAGAAGCCTAGGGAGGACAAAAAATGACCTAAATGTTCAACCAATGACACAAATGTAGTTATATGCACAAGATTGGTTAAAAACCCTAATTGGACGAGAATAAGCCTAGGGAGGACGAAAATGACCAAAATATTCAACCAATGACACAAAATCACTTATTGGATGCACAAGATTGGTTAAAAACCCTAATTGGACGAGAATAAGCTTTTGGAGGACATAAATGACCTAAATGTTCAACCGGTGACACAAATGTACTTATTGGATGCACAAGATTGGTTAAAAACCCCAATTGGACGAGAATAAGCATTGGGAGGACGAAAATCACCTAAATGTTCAACCAATGGCACAAAATCACTTATTGGATACACAAGTTTGTTTAAAAACCCTAATTGGACGAGAATAAGCCTTGGGAGGACGAAAATGACCTAAATGTTCAACCAATGACACAAAATCACTTATTGGATGCACAAGATTGGTTAAAAACCCTAATTGGACGAGAATAAGCCTTGAGAGGACGAAAATGACCTAAATGTTCAACCAATGACACAAAATCACTTATTGGATGCACAAGATTGGTTAAAAACCCTAATTGGACGAGAATAAGCCATGGGAGAACGAAAATGACCTAAATGTTCAACCAATGACACAAAATCACTTATTGGATGCACAAGATTGGTTAAAAACCCTAATTGGACGAGAATAAGCCTAGGGAGGACGAAAATGACCTAAATGTTCAACCAATGACACAAAGTCACTTATTGGATGCACAATATTTGTTCAAAACCCTAATTGGACGAGAATAAGCCTAGGGAGGACGAAAATGACCTAAATGTTCAACCAATGACACAAAATCACTTATTGGATGCACAAGATTGGTTAAAAACCCTAATTGGACGAGAATAAGCCTTGAGAGGACGAAAATGACCTAAATGTTCAACCAATGACACAAATGTACTTATTGGATGCACAAGATTGGTTAAAAACCCGAATTGGACGAGAATAAGCCTTGGGAGGACGAAAATGACCTAAATGTTCAACCAATGACACAAATGTACTTATTGGATGCACAAGATTGGTTAAAAACCCTAATTGGACGAGAATAAGCCTTGGGAGGACGAAAATGACCTAAATGTTCAACCAATGACACAAAATCATTTATTGGATGCACAAGATTGTTTAACAACCCTAATTGGACGAGAATAAGCCTTGGGAGGACGAAAAATGACCTAAATGTTCAACCAATTACATAAATGTACTTATTGGATGCACAAGATTGGTTAAAAACCCTAATTGGACGAGAATAAGCCTAGGGAGGACGAAAATGACCTAAATGTTCAACCAATGACACAAAATCACTTATTGGATGCACAAGATTGGTTAAAAACCCTAATTGGACGAGAATAAGCCTTGAGAGGACGAAAATGACCTAAATGTTCAACCAATGACACAAAATTACTTATTGGATGCACAAGATTGGTTAAAAAACCTATTTGAAAGAGAACAAGCCTAGGGAGGACGAAAATGACCTAAATGTTCAACCAATGACACAAAATCACTTATTGGATGCACAAGATTGGTTAAAAACCCTAATTGGACGAGAATAAGCCTTGAGAGGACGAAAATGACCTAAATGTTCAACCAATGACACAAAATTACTTATTGGATGCACAAGATTGGTTAAAAACCCTAATTGGACGAGAATAAGACTAGGTAGGATGAAAATGACCTAAATGTTCAACCAATGACACAAAATCACTTATTGGATGCACAAGATTGGTTAAAAACCCTAATTGGACGAGAATAAGCCTTGGGAGGACGAAAATGACCTAAATGTTCAACCAATGACACAAAATCACTTATTGGATGCACAAGATTGGTTAAAAACCCTAATTGGACGAGAATAAGCCTAGGGAGGACGAAATTGACCTAAATGTTCAACCAATGACCCAAAATCACTTATTGGATGCACAAGATTGGTTAAAAACCCTAATTGGACCAGAATAAGCCTAGGGACGACGAAAATGACCTAAATGTTCAACCAATGACACAAAATCAATTATTGGATGAACAAGATTGGTTAAAAACCCTAATTGAACGAGAATAAGCCTTGGGAGGACGAAAATGACCTAAATGTTCAACCAATGACACAAAATCACTTATTGGATGCACAAGATTGGTTAAAAACCCTAATTGGACGAGAATAAGCCTTGGGAGGACGAAAATGACCTAAATGTTCAACCAATGACACAAAATCACTTATTGGATGCACAAGATTGGTTAAAAACCCTAATTGGACGAGAATAAGCCTAGGGAGGACGAACATGACCTAAATGTTCAATCAATGACACAAAATCAATGATTGGATGCACAAGATTGGTTAAAAACCCTAATTGAACGAGAATAAGCCTATGGAGGATGGAAATGACCTAAATGTTCAACCAATGACACAAAATCATTTATTGGATGCACAAGATTGGTTAAAAACCCTAATTGGACGAGAATAAGCCTTGAGAGGACGAAAATGACCTAAATGTTCAACCAATGACACAAATGTACTTATTGGATGCACAAGATTGGTTAAAAACCCTAATTGGACGAGAATAAGCCTTGGGAGGACGAAAATGACCTAAATGTTCAACCAATGACACAAATGTACTTATTGGATGCACAAGATTGGTTAAAAACCCTAATTGGACGAGAATAAGCCTTGGGAGGATGAAAATGACCTAAATGTTCAACCAATGACACAAATGTTCTTATTGGATGCACAAGATTGGTTAAAAACCCTAATTGGACGAGAATAAGCCTTCGGAGGACGAAAATGACCTAAATGTTCAACCAATGACACAAATGTACTTATTGGATGCACAAGATTGGTTAAAAACCCTAATTGGACGAGAATAAGCCTTGGGAGGACGAAAATGACCAAAATGTTCAACCAATGACACAAAATCACTTATCGGATGCACAAGATTGGTTAAAAACCCTAATTGGACCAGAATAAGCCTTGGGAGGACGAAAATGACCTAAATGTTCAACCAATGACACAAATGTACTTTTCGGATGCACAAGATTGGTTAAAAACCCTAATTGGACGAGAATAAGCCTAGGGAGGACGAAAATGACCAAAATGTTCAACCAATGACACAAAATCACTTATTGGATGCACAAGATTGGTTAAAAACCCTAATTGGACGACAATAAGCCTAGGGAGGACGAAAATGACCTAAATGTTCAACCAATGGCACAAAATCACTTATTGGATGCACAAGATTGTTTAAAAACCCTAATTGGACGAGAATAAGCCTAGGGAGGACGAAAATTACCTAAATGTTCAACCAATGGCACAAAATCACTTATCGGATGCATAAGATTGGTTAAAAACCCTAATTGGACCAGAATAAGCCTTGGGAGGACGAAAATGACCTAAATGTTCAACCAATGACACAAATGTACTTTTTGGATGCACAAGATTGGTTAAAAACCCTAATTGAACGAGAATAAGCCTAGGGAGGACGAAAATGACCAAAATGTTCAACCAATGACACAAAATCACTTATTGGATGCACAAGATTGGTTAAAAACCCTAATTGGATGACAATAAGCCTAGGGAGGACGAAAATGACCTAAATGTTCAAACAATGGCACAAAATCACTTATTGGATGCACAAGATTGTTTAAAAACCCTAATTGGACGAGAATAAGCCTTGGGAGGACGAAAATTACCTAAATGTTCAACCAATGGCACAAAATCACTTATCGGATGCATAAGATTGGTTAAAAACCCTAATTGGACCAGAATAAGCCTTGGGAGGACGAAAATTACCTAAATGTTCGACCAATCATACAAATGTACTTTTTGGATGCACAAGATTGGTTAAAAACCCTAATTGAACGAGAATAAGCCTAGGGACGACGAAAATGACCAAAATGTTCAACCAATGACACAAAATCACTTATTGGATGCACAAGATTGGTTAAAAACCCTAATTGGACGAGAATAAGTCTTGGGAGGATGAAATTGACCTAAATATTCAACCAGTGACACAAATAAACTTATTGGATGCACAAGATTGGTTAAAAACCCTAATTGGACGAGACTAAGCCTATGGAGGACGAAAATGACCTAAATGTTCAACCAATGACACAAAATCACTTATTGGATGCACAAGATTGGTTAAAAACCCTAATTGGACGAGAATAAGCCTTGAGAGGACGAAAATGACCTAAATGTTCAACCAATGACACAAATGTACTTATTGGATGCACAAGATTGGTTAAAAACCCTAATTGGACGAGAATAAGCCTTGGGAGGACGAAAATGACCAAAATGTTCAACCAATGACACAAAATCACTTATCGGATGCACAAGATTGGTTAAAAACCCTAATTGGACCAGAATAAGCCTTGGGAGGACGAAAATTACCTAAATGTTCAACCAATCATACAAATGTACTTTTTGGATGCACAAGATTGGTTAAAAACCCTAATTGAACGAGAATAAGCCTAGGGAGGACGAAAATGACCAAAATGTTCAACCAATGACACAAAATCACTTATTGGATGCACAAGATTGGTTAAAAACCCTAATTGGATGACAATAAGCCTAGGGAGGACGAAAATGACCTAAATGTTCAAACAATGGCACAAAATCACTTATTGGATGCACAAGATTGTTTAAAAACCCTAATTGGACGAGAATAAGCCTAGGGAGGACGAAAATTACCTAAATGTTCAACCAATGGCACAAAATCACTTATCGGATGCACAAGATTGGTTAAAAACCCTAATTGGACCAGAATAAGCCTTGGGAGGACGTAAATGACCTAAATGTTCAACCAATGACACAAATGTACTTTTTGGATGCACAAGATTGGTTAAAAACCCTAATTGAACGAGAATAAGCCTAGGGAGGACGAAAATGACCAAAATGTTCAACCAATGACACAAAATCACTTATTGGATGCACAAGATTGGTTAAAAACCCTAATTGGACGACAATAAGTCTAGGGAGGACGAAAATGACCTAAATGTTCAAACAATGGCACAAAATCACTTATTGGATGCACAAGATTGTTTAAAAACCCTAATTGGACGAGAATAAGCCTAGGGAGGACGAAAATTACCTAAATGTTCAACCAATGGCACAAAATCACTTATCGGATGCACAAGATTGGTTAAAAACCCTAATTGGACCAGAATAAGCCTTGGGAGGACGAAAATGACCTAAATGTTCAACCAATGACACAAATGTACTTTTTGGATGCACAAGATTGGTTAAAAACCCTAATTGAATGAGAATAAGCCTAGGGAGGACGAAAATGACCAAAATGTTCAACCAATGACACAAAATCACTTATTGGATGCACAAGATTGGTTAAAAACCCTAATTGGACGAGAATAAGCCTAGGGAGGACGAAAATGACCTAAATGTTCAACCAATGACACAAATGTACTTATTGAATGCACAAGATTGGTTAAAAACCCTAGTTTGACGAGAAGAAGCCTAGGGAGGACAAAAAATGACCTAAATGTTCAACCAATGACACAAATGTAGTTATATGCACAAGATTGGTTAAAAACCCTAATTGGACGAGAATAAGCCTAGGGAGGACGAAAATGACCAAAATATTCAACCAATGACACAAAATCACTTATTGGATGCACAAGATTGGTTAAAAACCCTAATTGGACGAGAATAAGCTTTTGGAGGACATAAATGACCTAAATGTTCAACCGGTGACACAAATGTACTTATTGGATGCACAAGATTGGTTAAAAACCCCAATTGGACGAGAATAAGCATTGGGAGGACGAAAATCACCTAAATGTTCAACCAATGGCACAAAATCACTTATTGGATACACAAGTTTGTTTAAAAACCCTAATTGGACGAGAATAAGCCTTGGGAGGACGAAAATGACCTAAATGTTCAACCAATGACACAAAATCACTTATTGGATGCACAAGATTGGTTAAAAACCCTAATTGGACGAGAATAAGCCTTGAGAGGACGAAAATGACCTAAATGTTCAACCAATGACACAAAATCACTTATTGGATGCACAAGATTGGTTAAAAACCCTAATTGGACGAGAATAAGCCATGGGAGAACGAAAATGACCTAAATGTTCAACCAATGACACAAAATCACTTATTAGATGCACAAGATTGGTTAAAAACCCTAATTGGACGAGAATAAGCCTTGGGAGGACGAAAATGACCTAAATGTTCAACCAATGACACAAAACCACTTATTGGATGCACAAGATTGGTTAAAAACCCTAATTGGACGAGAATAAGCCTTGGGAGGACGAAAATGACCTAAATGTTCAACCAACGACACAAAATCACTTATTGGATGCACAAGATTGGTTAAAAACCCTAATTGGACGAGAATAAGCCTTGAGAGGACGAAAATGACCTAAATGTTCAACCAATGACACAAATGTACTTATTGGATGCACAAGATTGGTTAAAAACCCTAATTGGACGAGAATAAGCCTTGGGAGGACGAAAATGACCTAAATGTTCAACCAATGTCACAAATGTACTTATTGGATGCATAAGATTGGTTAAAAACCCTAATTGGACGAGAATAAGCCTTGGGAGGACGAAAATGACCTAAATGTTCAACCAATGACACAAAATCACTTATTGGATGCACAAGATTGGTTAAAAACCCTAATTGGACGAGAATAAGCCTAGGGAGGACGAACATGACCTAAATGTTCAATCAATGACACAAAATCAATGATTGGATGCACAAGATTGGTTAAAAACCCTAATTGAACGAGAATAAGCCTATGGAGGATGGAAATGACCTAAATGTTCAACCAATGACACAAAATCATTTATTGGATGCACAAGATTGGTTAAAAACCCTAATTGGACGAGAATAAGCCTTGAGAGGACGAAAATGACCTAAATGTTCAACCAATGACACAAATGTACTTATTGGATGCACAAGATTGGTTAAAAACCCTAATTGGACGAGAATAAGCCTTGGGAGGACGAAAATGACCTAAATGTTCAACCAATGACACAAATGTACTTATTGGATGCACAAGATTGGTTAAAAACCCTAATTGGACGAGAATAAGCCTTGGGAGGACGAAAATGACCTAAATGTTCAACCAATTACACAAATGTACTTATTGGATGCACAAGATTGGTTAAAAACCCTAATTGGACGAGAATAAGCATTGGGAGGACGAAAATGACCTAAATGTTCAACCAATGACACAAAATCACTTATTGGATGCACAAGATTGGTTAAAAACCCTAATTGGACGAGAATAAGCCTTGAGAGGACGAAAATGACCTAAATGTTCAACCAATGACACAAATGTACTTATTGGATGCACAAGATTGGTTAAAAACCCTAATTTGACGAGAATAAGCCTTGGGACGACGAAAATGACCAAAATGTTCAACCAATGACACAAAATCACTTATAGGATGCACAAGATTGGTTAAAAACCCTAATTGGACCAGAATAAGCCTTGGGAGGACGAAAATTACCTAAATGTTCAACCAATCACACAAATGTACCTTTTGGATGCACAAGATTGGTTAAGAACCCTAATTGAACGAGAATAAGCCTAGGGAGGACGAAAATGACCAAAATGTTCAACCAATGACACAAAATCACTTATTGGATGCACAAGATTGGTTAAAAACCCTAATTGGACGACAATAAGCCTAGGGAGGACGAAAATGACCTAAATGTTCAAACAATGGCACAAAATCACCTATTGGATGCACAAGATTGTTTAAAAACCCTAATTGGACGAGAATAAGCCTAGGGAGGACGAAAATTACCTAAATTATCAACCAATGGCACAAAATCACTTATCGGATGCACAAGATTGGTTAAAAACCCTAATTGGGCTAGAATAAGCCTTGGGAGGACGAAAATGACCTAAATGTTCAACCAATGACACAAATGTACTTTTTAGATGCACAAGATTGGTTAAAAACCCTAATTGGACGAGAATAAGCCTAAGGAGGACGAAAATGACCAAAATGTTCAACCAATGACACAAAATCACATATTGGATGTACAAGATTGGTTAAAAACCCTAATTGGACGAGAATAAGCCTAGGGATGACGAAAATGACCTAAATGTTCAACCAATGACACAAAATCACTTATTAGATGCACAAGATTGGTTAAAAACCCTAATTGGACGAGAATAAGCCTTTGGAGGACATAAATGACCTAAATGTTCAACCAATGACACAAAATCACTTATTGGATGCACAAGATTGGTTAAAAACCCTAATTGGACGAGAATAAGCCTTGGGAGGACGAAAATGACTAAAATGTTCAACTAATGACACAAAATTACTTATCGGATGCACAAGATTGGTTAAAAACCCTAATTGGACCAGAATAAGCCTTGGGAGGACGAAAATGACCTAAATGTTCAACCAATGACACAAATGTACTTTTTGGATGCACAAGATTGGTTAAAAACCCTAATTGAACGAGAATAAGCCTATGGAGGACGAAAATGACCAAAATGTTCAACCAATGACACAAAATCACTTATTGGATGCACAAGATTGGTTAAAAACCCTAATTGGACGACAATAAGTCTAGGGAGGACGAAAATGACCTAAATGTTCAAACAATGGCACAAAATCACTTATTGGATGCACAAGATTGTTTAAAAACCCTAATTGGACGAGAATAAGCCTAGGGAGGACGAAAATTACCTAAATGTTCAACCAATGGCACAAAATCACTTATCGGATGCACAAGATTGGTTAAAAACCGTAATTGGACCAGAATAAGCCTTGGGAGGACGAAAATGACCTAAATGTTCAACCAATGACACAAATGTACTTTTTGGATGCACAAGATTGGTTAAAAACCCTAATTGAACGAGAATAAGCCTAGGGAGGACGAAAATGACCAAAATGTTCAACCAATGACACAAAATCACTTATTGGATGCACAAGATTGGTTAAAAACCCTAATTGGACGACAATAAGCCTAGGGAGGACGAAAATGACCTAAATGTTCAAACAATGGCACAAAATCACTTATTGGATGCACAAGATTGTTTAAAAACCCTAATTGGACGAGAATAAGCCTAGGGAGGACGAAAATTACCTAAATGTTAAACCAATGACACAAAATCACTTATTAGATGCACAAGATTGGTTAAAAACCCTAATTGGACGAGAATAAGCCTTTGGAGGATATAAATGACCTAAATGTTCAACCAATGACACAAAATCACTTATTGGATGCACAAGATTGGTTAAAAACCCTAATTGGACGAGAATAAGCCTAGGGAGGACGAAAATGACCTAAATGTTAAACCAATGAAACAAAATCACTTATTAGATGCACAAGATTGGTTAAAAACCCTAATTGGACGAGAATAAGCCTTTGGAGGATATAAATGACCTAAATGTTCAACCAATGACACAAAATCACTTATTGGATACACAAGATTGGTTAAAAACCCTAATTGGACGAGAATAAGCCTTGGGAGGACGAAAATGACCAAAATGTTCAACCAATGACACAAAATCACTTATCGGATGCACAAGACTGGTTAAAAATCATAATTGGACCAGAATAAGCCTTGGGAGGACGAAAATGACCTAAATGTTCAACCAATGGCACAAAATCACTTATCGGATGCACAAGATTGGTTAAAAACCCTAATTGGACCAGAATAAGCCTTGGGAGGACGAAAATGACCTAAATGTTCAACCAATGACACAAATGTACTTTTTGGATGCACAAGATTGGTTAAAAACCCTAATTGAATGAGAATAAGCCTAGGGAGGACGAAAATGACCAAAATGTTCAACCAATGACACAAAATCACTTATTGGATGCACAAGATTGGTTAAAAACCCTAATTGGACGAGAATAAGCCTAGGGAGGACGAAAATGACCTAAATGTTAAACCAATGACACAAAATCACTTATTAGATGCACAAGATTGGTTAAAAACCCTAATTGGACGAGAATAAGCCTTTGGAGGATATAAATGACCTAAATGTTCAACCAATGACACAAAATCACTTATTGGATGCACAAGATTGGTTAAAAACCCTAATTGGACCAGAATAAGCCTTGGGAGGACGAAAATGACCTAAATGTTCAACCAATGACACAAATGTACTTTTTGGATGCACAAGATTGGTTAAAAACCCTAATTGGACGAGAATAAGCCTAAGGAGGACGAAAATGACCAAAATGTTCAACCAATGACACAAAATCACTTATTAGATGCACAAGATTGGTTAAAAACCCTAATTGGACGAGAATAAGCCTTTGGAGGACATAAATGACCTAAATGTTCAACCAATGACACAAAATCACTTATTGGATGCACAAGATTGGTTAAAAACCCTAATTGGACGAGAATAAGCCTTGGGAGGACGAAAATGACCAAAATGTTCAACCAATGACACAAAATTACTTATCGGATGCACAAGATTGGTAAAAAACCCTAATTGAACCAGAATAAGCCTTGGGAGGACGAAAATGACCTAAATGTTCAACCAATGACACAAATGTACTTTTTGGATGCACAAGATTGGTTAAAAACCCTAATTGGACGAGAATAAGCCTAGGGAGGACGAAAATGACCAAAATGTTCAACCAATGACACAAAATCACTTATTAGATGCACAAGATTGGTTAAAAACCCTAATTGGACGAGAATAAGCCTTTGGAGGACATAAATGACCTAAATGTTCAACCAATGACACAAAATCACTTATTGGATGCACAAGATTGGTTAAAAACCCTAATTGGACGAGAATAAGCCTTGGGAGGACGAAAATGACCAAAATGTTCAACCAATGACACAAAATCACTTATCGGAAGCACAAGACTTGTGAAAAACCCTAATTGGACCAGAATAAGCCTTGGGAGGACGAAAATGACATAAATGTTCAACCAATGACACAAATGTACTTTTTGGATGCACAAGATTGGTTAAAAACCCTAATTGGACGAGAATAAGCCTAGGGAGGACGAAAATGACCAAAATGTTCAACCAATGACACAAAATCACTTATTGGATGCAGAAGATTGGTTAAAAACCCTAATTGGACGAGAATAAGCCTAGGGAGGACGAAAATGACCTAAATGTTCAACCAATGACACAAAATCACTTATTAGATGCACAAGATTGGTTAAAAACCCTAATTGGACGAGAATAAGCCTTTGGAGGACATAAATGACCTAAATGTTCAACCAATGACACAAAATCACTTATTGGATGCACAACATTGGTTAAATACCCTAATTGGACGAGAATAAGCCTAGGGAGGACGAAAATGACCTAAATGTTCAACCAATGACACAAAATCACTTATTGGATGCACAAGATTGGTTAAAAACCCTAATTGGACGAGAATAAGTCTAGGGAGGACGAAAAAGACCTAAATGTTCAACCAATGACACAAAATCACTTATTGGATGCACAAGATTGGTTAAAAACCCTAATTGGACGAGAATAAGCCTTGAGAGGACGAAAATGACCTAAATGTTCAACCAATGACACAAAATCACTTATCAGATGCACAAGATAGGTTAAAAACCCTAATTGGACGAGAATAAGCCTTTGGAGGACATAAATGACCTAAATGTTCAACCAATGACACAAAATCACTTATTGGATGCACAAGATTGGTTAAAAATCCTAATTGGACGAGAATAAGCCTTGGGAGGACGAAAATGACCTAAATGTCCAACCAATGGCACAAAATCACTTATTGGATGCACCAGATTGGTTAAAAACCCTAATTGGACGAGAATAAGCCTAGGGAGGACGAAAATGACCTAAATGTTCAACCAATGACACAAAATTACTTATCGGATGCACAAGATTGGTTAAAAACCCTAATTGGACCAGAATAAGCCTTGGGAGGACGAAAATGACCTAAATGTTCAACCAATGACACAAATGTACTTTTTGGATGCACAAGATTGGTTAAAAACCCTAATTGGACGAGAATAAGCCTAAGGAGGACGAAAATGACCAAAATGTTCAACCAATGACACAAAATCACTTATTGGATGCACAAGATGGGTTAAAAACCCTAATTGGACGAGAATAAGCCTAGGGAGGACGAAAATGACCTAAATGTTAAACCAATGACACAAAATCACTTATTAGATGCACAAGATTGGTTAAAAACCCTAATTGGACGAGAATAAGCCTTTGGAGGATATAAATGACCTAAATGTTCAACCAATGACACAAAATCACTTATTGGATGCACAAGATTGGTTAAAAACCCTAATTGGACGAGAATAAGCCTAGGGAGGACGAAAATGACCTAAATGTTAAACCAATGAAACAAAATCACTTATTAGATGCACAAGATTGGTTAAAAACCCTAATTGGACGAGAATAAGCCTTTGGAGGATATAAATGACCTAAATGTTCAACCAATGACACAAAATCACTTATTGGATACACAAGATTGGTTAAAAACCCTAATTGGACGAGAATAAGCCTTGGGAGGACGAAAATGACCAAAATGTTCAACCAATGACACAAAATCACTTATCGGATGCACAAGACTGGTTAAAAATCATAATTGGACCAGAATAAGCCTTGGGAGGACGAAAATGACCTAAATGTTCAACCAATGGCACAAAATCACTTATCGGATGCACAAGATTGGTTAAAAACCCTAATTGGACCAGAATAAGCCTTGGGAGGACGAAAATGACCTAAATGTTCAACCAATGACACAAATGTACTTTTTGGATGCACAAGATTGGTTAAAAACCCTAATTGAATGAGAATAAGCCTAGGGAGGACGAAAATGACCAAAATGTTCAACCAATGACACAAAATCACTTATTGGATGCACAAGATTGGTTAAAAACCCTAATTGGACGAGAATAAGCCTAGGGAGGACGAAAATGACCTAAATGTTAAACCAATGACACAAAATCACTTATTAGATGCACAAGATTGGTTAAAAACCCTAATTGGACGAGAATAAGCCTTGGGAGGACGAAAATGACCTAAATGTTCAACCAATGACACAAAATCACTTATTGGATGCACAAGATTGGTTAAAAACCCTAACTGAACGAGAATAAGCCTTGGGAGGACGAAAATGACCTAAATGTTCAACCAATGACACAAAATTACTTATTGGATGCACAAGATTGGTTAAAAACCCTAATTGGACGAGAATAAGCCTAGGGAGGACGAAAATGACCTAAATGTTCAACCAATGGCACAAAATCACTTATTGGATGCACAAGATTGTTTAAAAACCCTAGTTGGACGAGAATAAGCCTAGGGAGGACGAAAATGACCTAAATGTTCAACCAATGACACAAAATCACTTATCTGATGCACAAGATAGGTTAAAAACCCTAATTGGACGAGAATAAGCCTTTGGAGGACATAAATGACCTAAATGTTCAACCAATGACACAAAATCACTTATTGGATGCACAAGATTGGGTAAAAACCCTAATTGAACGAGAATAAGCCTAGGGAGGACGAAAATGACCTAAATGTTCAACCAATGACACAAAATCACTTATAAGATGCACAAGATTGGTTAAAAACCCTAATTGGACGAGAATAAGCCTTTGGAGGACATAAATGACCTAAATGTTCAACCAATGACACACAAAATCACTTATTGGATGCACAAGATTGGTTAAAAACCCTAATTGGACGAGAATAAGCCTTGGGAGGATGAAAATGACCTAAATGTTCAACCAGTGACACTAATAAACTTATTGGATGCACAAGATTGGTTAAAAACCCTAATTGGACGAGAATAAGCCTATGGAGGACGAAAATGACCTAAATGTTCAACCAATGACACAAAATCACTTATTGGATGCACAAGATTGGTTAAAAACCCTAATTGGACGAGAATAAGCCTTGAGAGGACGAAAATGACCTAAATGTTCAACCAATGACACAAATGTACTTATTGAATGCACAAGATTGGTTAAA
This sequence comes from Cicer chorassanicum, assembly GCA_037974735.1. Classification (NCBI taxonomy): domain Eukaryota; kingdom Viridiplantae; phylum Streptophyta; class Magnoliopsida; order Fabales; family Fabaceae; genus Cicer; species Cicer chorassanicum. Next base: position 42,643 of record JBBPBP010000789.1, on the reverse strand, counting down.
AACCCTAATTTGACGAGAATAAGCCTTGGGAGGACGAAAATGACCAAAATGTTCAACCAATGACACAAAATCACTTATAGGATGCACAAGATTGGTTAAAAACCCTAATTGGACCAGAATAAGCCTTGGGAGGACGAAAATTACCTAAATGTTCAACCAATCACACAAATGTACCTTTTGGATGCACAAGATTGGTTAAGAACCCTAATTGAACGAGAATAAGCCTAGGGAGGACGAAAATGACCAAAATGTTCAACCAATGACACAAAATCACTTATTGGATGCACAAGATTGGTTAAAAACCCTAATTGGACGAGAATAAGCCTTGAGAGGACGAAAATGACCTAAATGTTCAACCAATGACACAAATGTACTTATCGGATGCACAAGATTGGTTAAAAACCCTAATTGGACGAGAATAAGCCTTGGGAGGACGAAAATGACCAAAATGTTCAACCAATGACACAAAATCACTTATCGGATGCACAAGATTGGTTAAAAACCCTAATTGGACCAGAATAAGCCTTGGGAGGACGAAAATTACCTAAATGTTCAACCAATCATACAAATGTACTTTTTGGATGCACAAGATTGGTTAAAAACCCTAATTGAACGAGAATAAGCCTAGGGTGGACGAAAATGACCAAAATGTTCAACCAATGACACAAAATCACTTATTGGATGCACAAGATTGGTTAAAAACCCTAATTGGATAACAATAAGCCTAGGGAGGACGAAAATGACCTAAATGTTCAAACAATGGCACAAAATCACTTATTGGATGCACAACATTGTTTAAAAACCCTAATTGGACGAGAATAAGCCTAGGGAGGACGAAAATTACCTAAATGTTCAACCAATGGCACAAAATCACTTATCGGATGCACAAGATTGGTTAAAAACCCTAATTGGACCAGAATAAGCCTTGGGAGGACGAAAATGACCTAAATGTTCAACCAATGACACAAATGTACTTTTTGGATGCACAAGATTGGTTAAAAACCCTAATTGGACGAGAATAAGCCTAGGGATGACGAAAATGACCTAAATGTTCAACCAATGACACAAAATCACTTATTAGATGCACAAGATTGGTTAAAAACCCTAATTGGACGAGAATAAGCCTTTGGAGGACATAAATGACCTAAATGTTCAACCAATGACACAAATGTACTTATTGGATGCACAAGATTGGTTAAAAACCCTAATTGGACGAGAATAAGCCTTGGGAGGACGAAAATGACCTAAATGTTCAACCAATGGCACAAAATCACTTATTGGATGCACAAGATTGTTAAAAAACCCTAATTGGACGAGAATATGCCTAGGGAGGACGAAAATGACCTAAATGTTCAACCAATGACACAAATGTACTTATTGGATGCACAAGATAAATTAAAAACCCTAATTGGACGAGAATAAGCCTAGGGAGGACGAAAATGGCCTAAATGTTCAACCAATGACACAAAATCACTTATTGGATGCACAAGATTGGTTAAAAACCCTAATTGGACGAGAATAAGTCTTGGGAGGACGAAAATGACCTAAATGTTCAACCAATGACACAAATGTACTTATTGGATGCACAAGATTGGTTAAAATCCCTAATTGGACGAGAATAAGCCTTGGGAGGACGAAAATGACCTAAATGTTCAACCAATGACACAAATGCACTTATTGGATGCACAAGATTGGTTAAAAACCCTAATTGGACGAGAATAAGCCTAGGGAGGACGAAAATGACCTAAATGTTCAACCAATGACACAAAATCACTTATTGGATGCACAAGATTGGTTAAAACCCTAATTGGACGAGAATAAGCCTTGAGAGGACGAAAATGACCTAAATGTTCAACCAATGACACAAATGTACTTATTGGATGCACAAGATTGGTTAAAAACCCTAATTGGACGAGAATAAGCCTTGGGAGGACGAAAATGACCTAAATGTTCAACCAATGACACAAATCACTTATTGGATGCAAAAGATTGGTTGAAAACCCTAATTGGATGAGAATAATTCTTGGGAGGACAAAAATGACCTAAATGTTTAACCAATGACACAAAATCACTTATTGGATGCACAAGATTGGTTAAAAACCCTAATTGGACGAGAATAAGCCTTGGGAGGACGAAAATGACCTAAATGTTCAACCAATGACACAAAATTACTTATTGGATGCACAAGATTGGTTAAAAACCCTAATTGGACGAGAATAAGACTAGGTAGGATGAAAATGACCTAAATGTTCAACCAATGACACAAAATCACTTATTAGGTGCACAAGATTGGTTAAAAACCCTAATTGGACGAGAATAAGCCTTGGGAGGACGAAAATGACCTAAATGTTAAACCAATGACACAAAATCACTTATTGGATGCACAAGATTGGTTAAAAAACCTATTTGGACGAGAACAAGCCTAGGGAGGACGAAAATGACCTAAATGTTCAACCAATGACACAAAATCACTTATTGGATGCACAAGATTGGTTAAAAACCCTAATTGGACGAGAATAAGCCTTGAGAGGACGAAAATGACCTAAATGTTCAACCAATGACACAAAATCACTTATTGGATGCACAAGATTGGTTAAAAATCCTAATTGGACGAGAATAAGCCTTAGGAGGACGAAAATGACCTAAATGTTCAACCAATGACACAAAATCACTTATTGGATGCACAAGATTGGTTAAAAATCCTAATTGGACGAGAATAAGCCTTAAGAGGACGAAAATGACCTAAATGTTCAACCAATGACACAAAATCACTTATTGGATGCACAAGATTGGTTAAAAACCCTAATTGGACGAGAATAAGCCTTGAGAGGACGAAAATGACCTAAATGTTCAACCAATGACACAAAATCACTTATTGGATGCACAAGATTGGTTAAAAACCCTAATTGGACGAGAATAAGCCTTGAGAGGACGAAAATGACCTAAATGTTCAACCAATGACACAAATGTACTTATTGGATGCACAAGATTGGTTAAAAACCCTAATTGGACAAGAATAAGCCTTGGGAGGACGAAAATGACCTAAATGTTCAACCAATGACACAAAATCACTTATTGGATGCACAACATTGGTTAAAAACCCTAATTGGAAGAGAATAAGCCTAGGGAGGACGAAAATGACCTAAATGTTCAACCAATGACACAAAATCACTTATTGGATGCACAAGATTGGTTAAAAACCCTAATTGGACGAGAATAAGCCTTGAGAGGACGAAAATGACCTAAATGTTCAACCAATGACACAAAATTACTTATTGGATGCACAAGATTGGTTAAAAAACCTATTTGAAAGAGAACAAGCCTAGGGAGGACGAAAATGACCTAAATGTTCAACCAATGACACAAAATCACTTATTGGATGCACAAGATTGGTTAAAAACCCTAATTGGACGAGAATAAGCCTTGAGAGGACGAAAATGACCTAAATGTTCAACCAATGACACAAAATTACTTATTGGATGCACAAGATTGGTTAAAAACCCTAATTGGACGAGAATAAGACTAGGTAGGATGAAAATGACCTAAATGTTCAACCAATGACACAAAATCACTTATTGGATGCACAAGATTGGTTAAAAACCCTAATTGGACGAGAATAAGCCTTGGGAGGACGAAAATGACCTAAATGTTCAACCAATGACACAAAATCACTTATTGGATGCACAAGATTGGTTAAAAACCCTAATTGGACGAGAATAAGCCTAGGGAGGACGAAATTGACCTAAATGTTCAACCAATGACCCAAAATCACTTATTGGATGCACAAGATTGGTTAAAAACCCTAATTGGACCAGAATAAGCCTAGGGACGACGAAAATGACCTAAATGTTCAACCAATGACACAAAATCAATTATTGGATGAACAAGATTGGTTAAAAACCCTAATTGAACGAGAATAAGCCTTGGGAGGACGAAAATGACCTAAATGTTCAACCAATGACACAAAATCACTTATTGGATGCACAAGATTGGTTAAAAACCCTAATTGGACGAGAATAAGCCTTGGGAGGACGAAAATGACCTAAATGTTCAACCAATGACACAAAATCACTTATTGGATGCACAAGATTGGTTAAAAACCCTAATTGGACGAGAATAAGCCTAGGGAGGACGAACATGACCTAAATGTTCAATCAATGACACAAAATCAATGATTGGATGCACAAGATTGGTTAAAAACCCTAATTGAACGAGAATAAGCCTATGGAGGATGGAAATGACCTAAATGTTCAACCAATGACACAAAATCATTTATTGGATGCACAAGATTGGTTAAAAACCCTAATTGGACGAGAATAAGCCTTGAGAGGACGAAAATGACCTAAATGTTCAACCAATGACACAAATGTACTTATTGGATGCACAAGATTGGTTAAAAACCCTAATTGGACGAGAATAAGCCTTGGGAGGACGAAAATGACCTAAATGTTCAACCAATGACACAAATGTACTTATTGGATGCACAAGATTGGTTAAAAACCCTAATTGGACGAGAATAAGCCTTGGGAGGATGAAAATGACCTAAATGTTCAACCAATGACACAAATGTTCTTATTGGATGCACAAGATTGGTTAAAAACCCTAATTGGACGAGAATAAGCCTTCGGAGGACGAAAATGACCTAAATGTTCAACCAATGACACAAATGTACTTATTGGATGCACAAGATTGGTTAAAAACCCTAATTGGACGAGAATAAGCCTTGGGAGGACGAAAATGACCAAAATGTTCAACCAATGACACAAAATCACTTATCGGATGCACAAGATTGGTTAAAAACCCTAATTGGACTAGAATAAGCCTTGGGAGGACGAAAATGACCTAAATGTTCAACCAATGACACAAATGTACTTTTCGGATGCACAAGATTGGTTAAAAACCCTAATTGGACGAGAATAAGCCTAGGGAGGACGAAAATGACCAAAATGTTCAACCAATGACACAAAATCACTTATTGGATGCACAAGATTGGTTAAAATCCCTAATTGGACGACAATAAGCCTAGGGAGGACGAAAATGACCTAAATGTCCAACCAATGACACAAAATCACTTATTAGATGCACAAGATTGGATAAAAACCCTAATTGGACGAGAATAAGCCTTTGGAGGACATAAATGACCTAAATGTTCAACCAATGACACAAAATCACTTATTGGATGCACAAGATTGGTTAAAAACCCTAATTGGACGAGAATAAGCCTTGGGAGGACGAAAATGACCAAAATGTTCAACCAATGACACAAAATCACTTATCGGATGCACAAGACTAGTTAAAAATCATAATTGGACCAGAATAAGCCTTGGGAGGACGAAAATGACCTAAATGTTCAACCAATGACACAAATGTACTTTTTGGATGCACAAGATTGTTTAAAAACCCTAATTGGACGAGAATAAGCCTAGGGAGGACGAAAATGACCAAAATGTTCAACCAATGACACAAAATCACTTATTGGATGCAGAAGATTGGTTAAAAACCCTAATTGGACGAAAATAAGCCTAGGGAGGACGAAAATGACCTAAATGTCCAACCAATGACACAAAATCACTTATTAGATGCACAAGATTGGTTAAAAACCCTAATTGGACGAGAATAAGCCTTTGGAGGACATAAATGACCTAAATGTTCAACCAATGACACAAAATCACTTATTGGATGCACAAGATTGGTTAAAAACCCTAATTGGACGAGAATAATCCTAGGGAGGACGAAAATTACCTAAATGTTCAACCAATGGCACAAAATCACTTATCGGATGCATAAGATTGGTTAAAAACCCTAATTGGACCAGAATAAGCCTTGGGAGGACGAAAATGACCTAAATGTTCAACTAATGACACAAATGTACTTTTTGGATGCACAAGATTGGTAAAAAACCCTAATTGAATGAGAATAAGCCTAGGGAGGACGAAAATGACCAAAATGTTCAACCAATGACACAAAATCACTTATTGGATGCACAAGATTGGTTAAAAACCCTAATTGGACGACAATAAGCCTAGGGAGGACGAAAATGACCTAAATGTTCAAACAATGGCACAAAATCACTTATTGGATGCACAAGATTGTTTAAAAACCCTAATTGGACGAGAATAAGCCTAGGGAGGACGAAAATTACCTAAATGTTAAACCAATGACACAAAATCACTTATTAGATGCACAAGATTGGTTAAAAACCCTAATTGGACGAGAATAAGCCTTTGGAGGATATAAATGACCTAAATGTTCAACCAATGACACAAAATCACTTATTGGATGCACAAGATTGGTTAAAAACCCTAATTGGACGAGAATAAGCCTAGGGAGGACGAAAATGACCTAAATGTTAAACCAATGAAACAAAATCACTTATTAGATGCACAAGATTGGTTAAAAACCCTAATTGGACGAGAATAAGCCTTTGGAGGATATAAATGACCTAAATGTTCAACCAATGACACAAAATCACTTATTGGATACACAAGATTGGTTAAAAACCCTAATTGGACGAGAATAAGCCTTGGGAGGACGAAAATGACCAAAATGTTCAACCAATGACACAAAATCACTTATCGGATGCACAAGACTGGTTAAAAATCATAATTGGACCAGAATAAGCCTTGGGAGGACGAAAATGACCTAAATGTTCAACCAATGGCACAAAATCACTTATCGGATGCACAAGATTGGTTAAAAACCCTAATTGGACCAGAATAAGCCTTGGGAGGACGAAAATGACCTAAATGTTCAACCAATGACACAAATGTACTTTTTGGATGCACAAGATTGGTTAAAAACCCTAATTGAATGAGAATAAGCCTAGGGAGGACGAAAATGACCAAAATGTTCAACCAATGACACAAAATCACTTATTGGATGCACAAGATTGGTTAAAAACCCTAATTGGACGAGAATAAGCCTAGGGAGGACGAAAATGACCCAAATGTTCAACCAATGACACAAATGTACTTATTGGATCCACAAGATTGGTTAAAAACCCTAATTGGGCGAGAATAAGCCTTGGGAGGACGAAAATGACCTAAATGTTCAACCAATGACACAAAATCACTTATTGGATGCACAAGATTGGTTAAAAACCCTAATTGGACGAGAATAAGCCTTGAGAGGACGAAAATGACCTAAATGTTCAACCAATGACACAAATGTACTTATTGGATGCACAAGATTGGTTAAAAACCCTAATTTGACGAGAATAAGCCTTGGGACGACGAAAATGACCAAAATGTTCAACCAATGACACAAAATCACTTATAGGATGCACAAGATTGGTTAAAAACCCTAATTGGACCAGAATAAGCCTTGGGAGGACGAAAATTACCTAAATGTTCAACCAATCACACAAATGTACCTTTTGGATGCACAAGATTGGTTAAGAACCCTAATTGAACGAGAATAAGCCTAGGGAGGACGAAAATGACCAAAATGTTCAACCAATGACACAAAATCACTTATTGGATGCACAAGATTGGTTAAAAACCCTAATTGGACGACAATAAGCCTAGGGAGGACGAAAATGACCTAAATGTTCAAACAATGGCACAAAATCACCTATTGGATGCACAAGATTGTTTAAAAACCCTAATTGGACGAGAATAAGCCTAGGGAGGACGAAAATTACCTAAATTATCAACCAATGGCACAAAATCACTTATCGGATGCACAAGATTGGTTAAAAACCCTAATTGGGCTAGAATAAGCCTTGGGAGGACGAAAATGACCTAAATGTTCAACCAATGACACAAATGTACTTTTTAGATGCACAAGATTGGTTAAAAACCCTAATTGGACGAGAATAAGCCTAAGGAGGACGAAAATGACCAAAATGTTCAACCAATGACACAAAATCACATATTGGATGTACAAGATTGGTTAAAAACCCTAATTGGACGAGAATAAGCCTAGGGATGACGAAAATGACCTAAATGTTCAACCAATGACACAAAATCACTTATTAGATGCACAAGATTGGTTAAAAACCCTAATTGGACGAGAATAAGCCTTTGGAGGACATAAATGACCTAAATGTTCAACCAATGACACAAAATCACTTATTGGATGCACAAGATTGGTTAAAAACCCTAATTGGACCAGAATAAGCCTTGGGAGGACGAAAATGACCTAAATGTTCAACCAATGACACAAATGTACTTTTTGGATGCACAAGATTGGTTAAAAACCCTAATTGGACGAGAATAAGCCTAAGGAGGACGAAAATGACCAAAATGTTCAACCAATGACACAAAATCACTTATTAGATGCACAAGATTGGTTAAAAACCCTAATTGGACGAGAATAAGCCTTTGGAGGACATAAATGACCTAAATGTTCAACCGATGACACAAAATCACTTATTGGATGCACAAGATTGGTTAAAAACCCTAATTGGACGAGAATAAGCCTATGGAGGACGAAAATGACCTAAATGTTCAACCAATGACACAAAATCACTTATTGGATGCACAAGATTGGTTAAAAACCCTAATTGGACGAGAATAAGCCTTGAGAGGACGAAAATGACCTAAATGTTCAACCAACGACACAAAATCACTTATTGGATGCACAAGATTGGTTAAAAACCCTAATTGGACGAGAATAAGCCTTGGGAGGACGAAAATGACCTAAATGTTCAACCAATGACACAAACGCACTTATTGGATGCACAAGATTGGTTAAAAACCCTAATTGGACGAGAATAAGCCTTGGGAGGACAAAAATGACCTAAATGTTCAACCAATGACACAAAATCACTTATTGGATGCACAAGATTGGTTAAAAACCCTAATTGGATGAGAATAAGCCTAGGGAGGACGAAAATGACCTAAATGTTCAACCAATGACACAAAATCACTTATTGGATGCACAAGATTCGTTAAAAACCCTAATTACATGAGAATAAGCCTAGGGAGGACGAAAATGACCTAAATGTTCAACCAATGACACAAAATCACTTATTGGATGCACAAGATTGGTTAAAAACCCTAATTGGATGAGAATAAGCCTAGGGAGGACGAAAATGACCTAAATGTTCAACCAATGACACAAAATCACTTATTGGATGCACAAGATTGGTTAAAAACCCTAATTGGATGAGAATAAGTCTAGGGAGGACGAAAATGACCTAAATGTTCAACCAATGAAACAAAATCACTTATTGGATGCACAAGATTAGTTAAAAACCCTAATTGGACGAGAATAAGCCTTGGGAGGACGAAAATGACCTAAATGTTCAACTAGAGGCACAAAATAACTTATTGGATGAACAAGATTGGTTAAAAACCCTAATTGGAAGAGAATAAGCCTAGGGAGGACGAAAATGACCTAAATGTTCAACCAATGACACAAAATCACTTATTGGATGCACAAGATTGGTTAAAAACCCTAATTGGATGAGAATAAGCCTAGGGAGGACGAAAATGACCTAAATGTTCATCGCATGACACAAAATCACTTATTGGATGCACAAGATTGGTTAAAAACCCTAATTGGATGAGAATAAGCCTAGGGAGGACGAAAATGACCTAAATGTTCAACCAATGACACAAAATCACTTATTGGATGCACAAGATTGGTTAAAAACCCTAATTGGATGAGAATAAGCATTTAGAGGACAAAAATGACCTAAATGTTCAACCAATGACACAAAATCACTTATTGGATGCACAAGATTGGTTAAAAACCCTAATTGGATGAGAATAAGCTTTTGGAGGTCGAAAGTGACCTAAATGTTCAATCAATGACACAAACGTACTTATTGGATTCTCAAGGTTGGTTAAAAACCCTAATTGGATGAGAATATGCTTTTGGAGGACGAAAATGACCTAAATGTTCAACTAATGACACAAACGTACTTATTGGATGCACAAGATTGGTTAAAAACCCTAATTGGATGAGAATAAGCCTAGGAAGGACGAAAATGACCTAAATGTTCAACCAATGACACAAAATCACTTATTGGATGCACAAGATTGGTTAAAAACCCGAATTGGATGAGAATAAGCCTAGGGAGGACGAAAATGACCTAAATGTTCAACCAATGACACAAAATCACTTATTGGATGCACAAGATTGGTTAAAAACCCTAATTGGATGAGAATAAGCCTAGGGAGGACGAAAATGACCTAAATGTTCAACCAATGACACAAAATCACTTATTGGATGCACAAGATTGGTTACAAACGCTAATAGGATGAGAATAAGCCTAGGGAGGAAGAAAATGACCTAAATGTTCAGCCAATGACACAAAATCACTTATTGGATGCACAAGATTTGTTAAAACCCTAATTGGATGAGAATAAGCCTAGCGAGGATGAAAATGACCTAAATGTTGAACCAATGACACAAAATCACTTATTGGATGCACAAGATTGGTTACAAACCCTAATTGGATTAGAATAAGCCTAGGGAGGACGAAAACGACCTCAATGTTCAACCAATGACACAAAATCACTTTTTGGACGCAAAAGATTGGTTAAAAACCCTAATTGGATGAGAAGAAACCTAGCTAGGACGAAAATGACCTAAATGTTCAACCAATGACACAAAATCACTTGTTGGGTGCACAAGATTGGTTACAAACCCTAATTGGATTAGAATAAGCCTAGGGAGGACGAAAATGACCTAAATGTTCAACCAATGACACAAAATCACTTATTGGATGCACAAGATTGGTTAAAAACCCTAATTGGATGAGAATAAGCCTAGGGAGGACGAAAATGACCTAAATGTTCAACCAATGACACAAACGTACTTATTGGATGCACAAGAACGGTTAAAAATCCTAATTGGATGAGAATAACCCTAGGGAGGACGAAAATGACCTAAATGTTCAACCAGTGACACAAATTCACTTATTGGATGCACAAGATTGGCTAAAAACCCTAATTAGAAGAGAATAAGCCTAGGATGGACGAAAGTGACCTAAATATTTAACCAATGACACAAACGTACTTATTGGATGCACAAGAATGGTTAAAAACCCAAATTGGATGAGAATAAGCCTAGGGAGGACGAAAATGACCTAACTGTTCAACCAACGACAAAAACGTACTTATTGGATGCACAAGATTGGTTAAAAACCCTAATTGGATCAGAATAAGCCTAGGGAGGATGAAAATGACCTAACTGTTCAACCAATGACACAAAATCACTTATTGGATGCACAAGATTGGTTAAAAACCCTAATTGGATGAGAATAAGCCTAGGGAGGACGAAAATGACCTAAATGTTCAACCAATGACACAAACGTACTTATTGGATGCACAAGAATGGTTAAAAACCCTAATTGGATGAGAATAAGGCTAGGGAGGACGAAAATGACCTAAATGTTCAACCAATGACACAAACGTACTTATGGGATGTACAAGATTGGTTAAAAACCCTAATTGGATGAGAATAAGCCTTGGGAGGACGAAAATGACCTAAATGTTCAACCAATGACAGAAACGTACTTATTGGATGCACAAGATTGGTTAAAAATCCTAATTGGATGAGAATAAGCCTAGGGAAGACGAAAATGACCTAAATGTTCAACCAATGACACAAACGTACGTATTGGATGTACAAGATTGGTTAAAAACCCTAATTGGATGAGAATAAGCCTAGGGAGGACGAAAATGACCTAAAAGTTCAACCAACGACAAAATCGTACTTATTGGATGCACAAGATTGGTAAAAAAACCCTAATTGGATGAGAATAAACCTAGGGAGGACGAAAATGACCTAAATGTTCAACCAATGACACAAACGTACTTATTGGATGCCCAAGAATGGTTAAAAACCCTAATTTGATGAGAATAAGGCTAGGGAGGACGAAAATGACCTAAATGTTCAACCAATGACACAAACGTACTTATGGGATGTACAAGATTGGTTAAAAACCCTAATTGGATGAGAATAAGCCTTGGGAGACGAAAATGACCTAAATGTTCAACCAATGACAGAAACGTACTTATTGGATGCACAAGATTGGTTAAAAATCCTAATTGGATGAGAATAAGCCTAGGGAAGACGAAAATGACCTAAATGTTCAACCAATGACACAAACGTAC
>JBBPBP010000789.1:0-25298 GCA_037974735.1 Cicer chorassanicum | reverse complement strand
CGTACTTATTGGATGCACAAGATTGGTAAAAAAACCCTAATTGGATGAGAATAAACCTAGGGAGGAGGAAAATGACCTAAATGTTCAACCAATGACACAAACGTACTTATTGGATGCACAAGAATGGTTAAAAACCCTAATTGGATGAGAATAAGCCTAGGGAGGATGAAAATGACCTAAATGTTCAACCAGTGACACAAATTCACTTATTGGATGCACAAAATTGGCTAAAAACCCTAATTAGAAGAGAATAAGCTTAGGATGGACGAAAGTGACCTAAATGTTTAACCAATGACACAAACGTACTTATTGGATGCACAAGAATGGTTAAAAACCCTAATTGGATGAGAATAAGGCTAGGGAGGACGAAAATGACCTAAATGTTCAACCAATGACACAAAATCACTTATTGGATGCACAAGATTGGTTAAAAACCCTAATTGGATGAGAATGAGCCTAGGGAGGACGAAAATGATCTAAATGTTCAACCAATGACACAAAATCACTTATTGGATGCACAAGATTGGTTAAAAACCCTAATTGGATGAGAATAAGCGTAGGGAGGACAAAAATGACCAAAATGTTGAACCAATGACACAAAATCACTTATTGGATGCACAAGATTGGTTAAAAACCCTAATTGGATGAGAATAAACCTATGGAGGACGTTAATGACCTAAATGTTCAACCAATGAGACAAACGTACTTATTGGATGTACATGATTGGTTAAAAACCCTAATTGGATGAGAATAAGCCTAGGGAAGAAGAAAATGACCTAAAACTTCAACCAATGACACAAAGGTACTAATTGGATGCACAAGATTGGTTAAAAAACCCTAATTGGATGAGAATAAACCTATGGAGGACCAAAATGACCTAAATGTTCAACCAATGACACAAACGTACTTATTGGATGCACAAGAATGGTTAAAAACCCTAATTGGATGAGAATAAGCCTAGGGAGGATGAAAATGACCTAACTGTTCAACCAATGACACAAACGTATTTATTGGATGCACAAGATTGGTTAAAAACCCTAATTGGATGAGAATAAGCCTAGGGAGGACGAAAATGACCTAAATGTTCAACCAATGACACAAACGTACTTATTGGATGCACAAGATTGGTTAAAAATCCTAATTGGATGAGAATAAGCCTAGGGAGGACGAAAATGACCTAAATGTTCAACCAGTGACACAAACGTACGTATTGGATGTATAAGATTGGTTAAAAACCCTAATTGGATGAGAATAAGCCTAGGGAGGACGAAAATGACCTAAAAGTTCAACCAACGACAAAATCGTACTTATTGGATGCACAAGATTGGTAAAAAAACCCTAATTGGATGAGAATAAACCTAGGGAGGAGGAAAATGACCTAAATGTTCAACCAATGACACAAACGTACTTATTGGATGCACAAGAATGGTTAAAAACCCTAATTGGATGAGAATAAGCCTAGGGAGGATGAAAATGACCTAAATGTTCAACCAGTGACACAAATTCACTTATTGGATGCACAAAATTGGCTAAAAACCCTAATTAGAAGAGAATAAGCTTAGGATGGACGAAAGTGACCTAAATGTTTAACCAATGACACAAACGTACTTATTGGATGCACAAGATTGGTTAAAAACCCTAATTGGATGAGAATAACCCTAGGGAGGACGAAAATGACCTAAATGTTCAACCAATGACACAAAATCACTTATTGGATACACAAGATTGGTTAAAAACCGTAATTGGATGAGAATAAGCATAGGGAGGACGTAAATGACCTAAATGTTCAACCAATGACACAAACGTATTTATTGGATGTACAAGATTGGTTAAAAACCCTAATTGGATGAGAATAAGCCTAGGGAAGACGAAAATGACCTAAATGTTCAACCAATGACACAAACGTACTTATTGGATGCACAAGAATGGTTAAAAACCCTAATTGGATGAGAATAAGCCTAGGGAGGACGAAAATGACCTAACTGTTCAACCAATGACACAAAATCACTTATTGGATGCACAAGATTGGTTAAAAACCCTAATTGGATGAGAATAAACCTAGGGAGGACGAAAATGACCTAAATGATAACCCACAGACACAAACATACTTATTGGATGTACAAGATTGGTTAAAAACCCTAATTGGATGAGAATAAGCCTAGGGAAGACGAAAATGACCTAAAACTTCAACCAATGACACAAACGTACTAATTGGATGCACAAGATTGGTTAAAAACCCTAATTGGATGAGAATAAACCTAGGGAGGACGAAAATGACCTAAATGTTCAACCAATGACACAAACCTACTTATTGGATGCACAAGAATGGTTAAAAACCTTATTGGATGAGAATAAGCCTAGGGAGGATGAAAATGACCTAACTGTTCAACCAATGACACAAAATCACTTATTAGATGCACAAGATTGGTTAAAAACCCTAATTGGATGAGAATAACCGTAGGGAGGACGAAAATGACCTAAATGTTCAACCAATGACACAAAATCACTTATTGGATGCACAAGATTGGTTAAAAACCCTAATTGGATGAGAATAAGCCTAGGGAGGACGAAAATGACCTAAATGTTCAACCAATGACACAAATGTACTTATTGGATGCACAAGATTGGTTAAAAACTCTAATTGCACGAGAATAAGCCTTGGGAGGACGAAAAATGACCTAAATGTTCAAACAATGACACAAAATCACTTATTGGATGAACAAGATTTGTTAAAAACCCTAATTGGACGAGAATAAGCCTAGGGAGGACGAAAATGACCTAAATGTTCAACCAATGACACAAAATCACTTATTGGATGCACAAGATTGGTTAAAAACCCTAATTGGATTAGAATAAGCCTTGGGAGGACGAAAATGACCTAAATGTTCAACCAAATAACACAAAATCACTTATTGGATGCACATGTTTGGTTTAAAACCCTAATTGGATTACAATAAGCCTAGGGAGGACGAAAATGACCTAAATGTTCAACCAATGACACAAAATCACTTATTGGATGCACAAGATTGGTTAAAAACCCTAATTGGATTAAAATAAGCCTAGGGAGGACAAAATTGACCTTAATGTTCAATCAATGACACGAATGAACTTATTGGATGCACAAGATTGGTTAAAAACCCCAATTGGATTGAAATAAGCCTAGGAAGGACGAAAATGACCTAAATGTTCAACCAATGATACAACATCACTCATTGGATGCACAAGATTGGTTAAAAACCCTAATTGGATTAGAATAAGCCTTGGAGGGACGAAATGACATAAATGTTCAACCAATGACACAAAATCACTTATTGGATCCAAAAGATTGGTTAAAAACCCTAATTGGATTAGAATAAGCCTATGGAGGATGAAAATGACTTAAATGTTCAACCAATGACACAAAATCACTTATTGGATGCACAAGATTGGTTAAAAACCCTAATTGGATTAGAATAAGCCTAGGGAGGACGAAAATGACCTAAATGTTAAACTAATTACACAAACGAACTTATTGGATGCACAAGATTGGTTCAAAACCCTAATTGGATTAGAATAAGCCAAATGAGGAAGAAGATGGCCTTAATGATCAACCAATTATACAAAATCACCTATTGGATGAACAAGATTAATTAAAAACCCTAATTAAATTAGAATAAGCCTAGGGAGGACAAAATTGACCTAAATGTTCAACCAATGTCACAAACGAACTTATTGGATGCACAAGATTAGTTAAAAACCCTAATTGGATTGGAATAAGCCTAGGGAGGACGAAAATGACCTAAATGTTCAACCAATCATACAAAATCACTCATTGGATGCACAAGATTGGTTAAAAACCCTAATTGGATTAGAATAAGCCTTGGGAGGACGAAAATGACATAAATGTTCAACCAATGACACAAAATCACTTATTCGATCCACAAGATTGTTTAAAAACCCAAATTAGATTAGAATAAGCCTAGGGAGGACGAGAATGACATAATTGTTCAACCAATGAAAAAAAATCAGTTATTGGAAGCACAAGATTGGTTAAAAACCCTAATTGGATTAGAATAAGCCTATGGAGGACGAAAATGACCTAAATGTTCAACCAATTACACAAAATCACTTATTGGATTCACAAGATTGGTTAAAAACCCTAACTGGATAAGAATAAGCATAGGGAGGACGAAATTGACCTAAATGATAAACCAATGACACAAACAAACTTATTGGATGCGCAAGATTGGTTAAAAACCCTAATTGGATTAGAATAAGCCTAGGGAACACGAAAAATGACCTAAATGTTCAACCAATGATACAAAATCACTTAATTGATGCACAAGATTTATTAAAAACCCTAATTGGATTAGAATAAGCCTAAGAAGGACGAAAATGACCTAATTGTTCAACCAATGACACAAAATCACTTATTGGATGCACAAGATTGGTTGAAAAACCCTAATTGGATTAGAATAAGCCTTGGGAGGACGAAAATGACCTAAATGTTCAACCAAATAACACAAAATCACTTATTGGATGCACATGTTTGGTTTAAAACCCAAATTGGATTACATTAAGCCTTGGGAGGACGAAAATGACCTAAATGTTCAACCAATGACACAAAATCACTTATTGGATGCACAAGATTAGTTAAAAACCCTAATTGGATTAAAATAAGCCTATGGAGGACAAAATTGACCTTAATGTTCAATCAATGACACGAATGAACTTATTGGATGCACAAGATTGGTTAAAAACTCCAATTGGATTGGAATAAGCCTAGGGAGGACGAAAATAACCTAAATGTTCAACCAATGTTACAAAATCACTCATTGGATGCACATGATTGGTTAAAAACCCTAATTGGATTAGAATAAGCCTTGGGAGGACGAAAATGACATAAATGTTTAACCAATGACACAAAATCACTTATTGGAACCAAAAGATTGGTTAAAAACCCTAATTGGATTAGAATAAGCCTATGGAGGACAAAATGACTTAAATGTTCAACCAATAACACAAAATCACTTATTGGATGCACAAGATTGGTTAAAAACCCTAATTGGATCAGAATAAGCCTACGATGGACGAAAATGACCTAAATGTTCAACCAATTACACAAAATTACTTATCGCATGCACAAGATTGGTTAAAAACCCTAACTGGATTAGAAAAAGCCTAGGAAGAACGAAATTGAACTAAATGTTAAACCAATGACACAAACGAACTTATTGATTGCACAAGATTGGTTAAAAACCCTAATTGGATTAGAATAAGCCTTGGGAGGACGAAAATGACATAAATGTTCAATTAATGACACAAAATCACTTATTGGATCGACAAGATTGGTTAAAAACCCTAATTGGATAAGAATAATCTAGACAGGACGAAATGACCTAAATGTTCAACCAATGACACAAAATCATTAATTGGATGCACAAGATTGGTTAAAAACCCTAATTTGATTAGAATAAGCCTAGGGAGGAAGAAAATGACCAGAATGTTCAACCAATGCCACAAAATCACTTATTGGATTCACAAGATTGGTTAAAACCCCTAATTGGATTAGAATAAGGCAAGGGAGGACGAAAATGACCTAAATGTTCAACCAGTTACACAAAATCACTTATTGGATTCACAAGATTGGTTAAAAACCCTAACTGGATAAGAATAAGCATAGGGAGGACGAAATTGACCTAAATGATAAACCAATGACACAAACGAACTTATTGGATGCACAAGATTGGTTAAAACCCCTAATTGGATTAGAATAAGGCAAGGGAGGACGAAAATGACCTAAATGTTCAACCAATTACACAAAATATCTTATTGGATGCAAAAGATTCGTTACAAACCCTTATTGCATTAGAATAAGTCTGGGGAGGAAGAAAATGATCTAAATATTTAATCAATGACACAAAATCACTTATTGGATGCACAACATTGGTTCAAAACCCTAATTGGATTAGAATAAGCCAAATGAGGACGAGGATGGCCTAAATGATCAACCAATGACACAAAATTACTTATTGGATCCACAAGATTGTTTAAATACCCTAATTTGATTAGAATAAGCCTAGCGAGGACGAGAATGACCTAAATGTTCAACCAATGACAAAAATTCACTTATTGGATGCACAAGATTGGTTAAAAACCCTAATTTGATTAGAATAAGCCTAGGGAGGAAGAAAATGACCAAAATGTTCAACCAATGACACAAAATTAATTATTGGATTCACAAGATTGGTTAAAACCCCTAATTGGATTAGAATAAGGCCAAGGAGGACGAAAATGACCTAAATGTTCAACCAATTATACAAAATCACTTATTGGATGCACAAGATTGGTTAAAAACCCTAATTGGATTGGAATAAGCCTAGGGAGGACGAGAATGACCTAATTGTTCAACCAATGAAAAAAAATCACTTATTGGAAGCACAAGATTGGTTAAAAACCCTAATTGGATTAGAATAAGCCTTGGGAAGACGAAAATGACCTAAATGTTCAACCAATTACACAAAATCACTTATTGGATGCACATGTTTGGTTTAAAACCCTAATTGGATTACAATAAGCCTAAGGAGGACGAAAATGACCTAAATGTTCAACCAATGACACAAAATCACTTATTGGATGCACAAGATTGGTTAAAAAACCCTAATTGGATTAAAATAAGTCTAGGGAGGACAAAATTGACCTTAATGTTCAATCAATGACACGAATGAACTTATTGGATGCACAAGATTGGTTGAAAACCCCAATTGGATTGGAATAAGCCTAGGGAGGACGAAAATGACCTAAATGTTCAACCAATGATACAACATCACTCATTGGATGCACAAGATTGGTTAAAAACCCTAATTGGATTAGAATAAGCCTTGGAGGGACGAAATGACGTAAATGTTCAACCAATGACACAAAATCACTTATTGGATCCAAAAGATTGGTTAAAAACCCTAATTGGATTAGAATAAGCCTATGGAGGATGAAAATGACTTAAATGTTCAACCAATGACACAAAATCACTTATTGGATGCACATGATTGGTTAAAAACCCTAATTGGATTAGAATAAGCCTTGGGAGGACGAAAATGACCTAAATGTTCAACCAAATAACACAAAATCACTTATTGGATGCACATGTTTGGTTTAAAACCCAAATTGGATTACATTAAGCCTTGGGAGGACGAAAATGACATAAATGTTCAACCAATGACCTAAAATCACTTATTGGATCGACAAGATTTGTTAAAACCCCTAATTGGATAAGAATAATCTAGACAGGACGAAATGACCTAAATGTTCAACCAATGACACAAAATCATTTATTGGATGCACAAGATTGGTTTAAAACCCTAATTTGATTAGAATAAGCCTAGGGAGGAAGAAAATGACCAGAATGTTCAACCAATGACACAAAATCACTTATTGGATTCACAAGATTGGTTAAAACCCCTAATTGGATTAGAATAAGGCAAGCGAGGACGAAAATGACCTAAATGTTCAACCAATTACACAAAATCACTTATTGGATGCAAAAGATTGGTTACAAACCCTTATTGCATTAGAATAAGTCTAGGGAGGACGAAAATGATCTAAATATTTAATCAATGACACAAAATCACTTATTGGATGCACAAGATTGGTTCAAAACCCTAATTGGATTAGAATAAGCCAAATGAGGACGAAGATGGCCTAAATGATCAACCAATGACACAAAATCACTTATTGGAACCACAAGATTGTTTAAATACCCTAATTTGATTAGAATAAGCCTAGGGAGGACGAAAATGACCTAAATGTTCAACCAATGACAAAAATTCACTTATTGGATGCACAAGATTGGTTAAAAACCCTAATTTGATTAGAATAAGCCTAGGGAGGAAGAAAATGACCAAAATGTTCAACCAATGACACAAAATCACTTATTGGATTCACAAGATTGGTTAAAACCCCTAATTGGATTAGAATAAGGCAAAGGAGGACGAAAATGACCTAAATGTTCAACCAATTTTACAAAATCACTTATTGGAAGCACAAGATTGGTTAAAAACCCTAATTGGATTAGAATAAGCCTATGGAGGACGAAAATGACCTAAATGTTCAACCAATTACACAAAATCACTTATTGGATTCACAAGATTGGTTAAAAACCCTAACTGGATAAGAATAAGCATAGGGAGGACGAAATTGACCTAAATGATAAACCAATGACACAAACGAACTTATTGGATGCACAAGATTGGTTAAAAACCCTAATTGGATTAGAATAAGCCTTGGGAGGACGAAAATGACATAAATGTTCAACCAATGACACAAAATCACTTATTCGATCCACAAGATTGTTTAAAAACCCAAATTGGATTAGTATAAGCCTAGGGAGGATGTGAATAACATAAATGTTCAACCTATGAAAAAAAATCACTTATTGGAAGCACAAGATTGGTTCAAAACCCTAATTGGATTTGAATAAGCCTATGGAGGACGAAAATGACCTAAATATTCAACCAATTATACAAAATCAATTATTGGATTCACAAGATTGGTTAAAAACCCTAACTGGATAAGAATAAGCATAGGGAGGACGAAATTGACCTAAATGATAAACCAATGACACAAACGAACTTATTGGATACACAAGATTGGTTAAAAACCCTAATTGGATTAGAATAAGCCTAGGGAACACGAAAATGACCTAAATGTTCAACCAATGATGCAAAATCACTTAATTGATGCACAAGATTGTTTAAAAACCCTAATTGGCTTAGAATAAGCCTAAGAAGAACGAAAATGACCTAATTGTTTAACCAATGACAGAAAATGACTTATCGGATGCACAAGATTGGTTAAAAACCCTAAATGGATTAGAATAAGCCTTGGGAGGACGAAAATGACCTAAATGTTCAACCAAAAAACATAAAATATCTTATTGGATGCACATGTTTGGTTTAAAACCCGAATTGGATTACCATAAGCCTAGGGAGGACGAAAATGACCTAAATGTTCAACCAATGACACAAAATCACTTATTGGATGCACAAGATTGGTTAAAAAAGCCTAATTGGATTAGTATAAGCCTAGGGAGGACAAAATTGACCTTAATGTTCAACCAACGACACGAACGAACTTATTGGAAGCACAAGATTGGTTAAAAACCCTAATTGGATTAGAATAAGCCTATGGAGGACAAAAATGACCTAAATGTTCAACCAATTACACAAAATCACTTATTGGATTCACAAGATTGGTTAAAAACCCTAACTGGATAAGAATAAGCATAGGGAGGACGAAATTGACCTAAATGATAAACCAATGACACAAACGAACTTATTGGATGCACAAGATTGGTTAAAAACCCTAATTGGATAAGAATAAGCCTAGAGAGGACGAAAATGACCTAAATGTTCCACCAATGACACAAAATCATTTACTAGATGCACAAGATTGCTTAAAAACCCTAATTGGATTAGAATAAGCCTAGAGAGGAAGAAAATGACCAAAATGTTCAACCAATGACACAAAATCGCTTATTGGATTCACAAGATTGGTTAAAACCCCTAATTGGATTAGAATAAGGCAAGGGAGGACTAAAATGACCTAAATGTTCAACCAATTACACAAAATCACTTATTGGATGCACAAGATTGGTTACAAACCCTAATTGCATTAGAATAAGTCTAGGGAGGACGAAAAATGATCTAAATATTTAATCAATGACACAAAATCACTTATTGGATGCACAAGATTGGTTCAAAACCCTAATTGGATTAGAATAAGCCAAATGAGGACGAAGATGGCTTAAATGATCAACCAATGACACAAAATCACTTATTGGATCCACAAGATTGTTTAAATACACTAATTTGATTAGAATAAGCCTAGGGAGGACGAGAATGACCTAAATGTTCAACCAATTACACAAAATCACTTATTGGATGCACAAGATTAATTAAAAACCCAAATTGGATTAGAATAAGCCTAGGGAGGACAAAATTGACCATAATGTTCAACCAATGTCACAAACGAACTTATTGGATGCACAAGACTGGTTAAAAACCCCAATTGGATTGGAATAAGCCTATGGAGGACGAATATGACCTAAATGTTCAACCAATGATACAAAATCACTCATTGGATGCACAAGATTGGTTAAAAACCCTAATTGGATTAGAATAAGCCTTGGGAGGACGAAAATGACATAAATGTTCAACCAATGACACAAAATCACTTATTCGATCCACAAGATTGTTTAAAAACCCAAATTGGATTAGAATAAGCCTATGGAGGACGAGAATGACATAAATGTTCAACCAATGAAAAAAAATCACTTATTGGAAGCACAAGATTGGTTAAAAACCCTAATTGGATTTGAATAAGCCTATGGAGGACGAAAATGACCTAAATATTCAACCAATTATACAAAATCACTTATTGGATTCACAAGATTGGTTAAAAACCCTAACTGGATAAGAATAAGCATAGGGAGGACGAAATTGACCTAAATGATAAACCAATGACACAAACGAACTTATTGGATGCACAAGATTGGTTAAAACCCCTAATTGGATTAGAATAAGGCAAGGGAGGACGAAAATGACCTAAATGTTCAACCAATTATACAAAATTACTTATTGGATGAAAAAGATTGGTTACAAACCCTTATTGCATTAGAATAAGTCTAGGGAGGACGAAAATGATCTAAATATTTAATCAATGACACAAAATCACTTATTGGATGCACAAGATTGGTTCAAAACCCTAATTGGATTAGAATAAGCCAAATGAGGACGAAGATGGCCTAAATGATCAACCAATGACACAAAATCACTTTTTGGATCCAAAAGATTGTTTAAATACCCTAATTTGATTAGAATAAGCCTAGCGAGGACGAGAATGAGCTAAATGTTCAATCAATGACAAAAATTCACTTATTGGATGCACAAGATTGGTTAAAAACCCTAATGTGATTAGAATAAGCCTAGGGAGGAAGAAAATTACCAAAATGTTCAACCAATGACACAAAATCACTTATTGGATTCACAAGATTGGTTAAAACCCCTAATTGGATTAGAATATGGCAAGGGAGGACGAAAATGACCTAAATGTTCAACCAATTACACAAAATCACTTATTGGAGTAAAAATATTGATTACAAACCCTAATCGCATTAGAATAAGCCAAGGGAGGACGAAAATTATCTAAATATTTAATCAATGACACAAAATCACTTATTGGATGCACAAGATTGGTTCAAAACCCTAATTGGATTAGAATAAGCCAAATGAGGACGAAGATGGCCTAAATGATCAACCAATGACACAAAATCACTTTTTGGATCCACAAGATTGTTTAAATACCCTAATTTGATTAGAATAAGCCTAGCGAGGACGAGAATGAGCTAAATGTTCAATCAATGACAAAAATTCACTTATTGGATGCACAAGATTGGTTAAAAACCCTAATGTGATTAGAATAAGCCTAGGGAGGAAGAAAATGACCAAAATGTTCAACCAATGACACAAAATCACTTATTGGATTCACAAGATTGGTTAAAACCCCTAATTGGATTAGAATAAGGCCAAGGAGGACGAAAATGACCTAAATGTTCAACCAATTATACAAAATCACTTACTGGATGCACAAGATTGGTTAAAAACCCTTATTGGATTGGAATAAGCCTAGGGAGGACGAGAATGACCTAATTGTTCAACCAATGAAAAAAAATCACTTATTGGAAGCACAAGATTGGTTAAAAACCCTAATTGGATTAGAATAAGCCTATGGAGGACGAAAATGACCTAAATGTTCAACCAATTACACAAAATCACTAACTGGATTCACAAGATTGGTTAAAAACCCTAACTGGATAAGAATAAGCATAGGGATGACGAAATTGACCTAAATGATAAACCAATGACACAAACGAACTTATTGGATGCACAAGATTGGTTAAAACCCCTAATTGGATTAGAATAAGGCAAGGGAGGACGAAAATGACCTAAATGTTCAACCAATTATACAAAATTACTTATTGGATGAAAAAGATTGGTTACAAACCCTTATTGCATTAGAATAAGTCTAGGGAGGACGAAAATGATCTAAATATTTAATCAATGACACAAAATCACTTATTGGATGCACAAGATTGGTTCAAAACCCTAATTGGATTAGAATAAGCCAAATGAGGACGAAGATGGCCTAAATGATCAACCAATGACACAAAATCACTTTTTGGATCCACAAGATTGTTTAAATACCCTAATTTGATTAGAATAAGCCTAGCGAGGACGAGAATGAGCTAAATGTTCAATCAATGACAAAAATTCACTTATTGGATGCACAAGATTGGTTAAAAACCCTAATGTGATTAGAATAAGCCTAGGGAGGAAGAAAATTACCAAAATGTTCAACCAATGACACAAAATCACTTATTGGATTCACAAGATTGGTTAAAACCCCTAATTGGATTAGAATATGGCAAGGGAGGACGAAAATGACCTAAATGTTTAACCAATTACACAAAATCACTTATTGGATGAACAAGATTAATTAAAAACCCTAATTGGATTAGAATAAGCCAAGGGAGGACAAAATTGACCTAAATGTTCAACCAATGTCATAAACGAACTTATTGGATGCACAAGATTGGTTAAAAACCCTTATTGGATTGGAATAAGCCTAGGGAGGACGAAAATGACCTAAATGTTCAACCAATGATACAAAATCACTCATTGGATGCACAAGATTGGTGAAAAACCCTAATTGGATTAGAATAAGCCTTGGGAGGAAGAAAATGACATAAATGTTTAAATGATCAACCAATGACACAAAATCACTTATTCGATCCACAAGATTGTTTAAAAACCCAAATTGGATTAGAATAAGCCTAGGGAGGACGAGAATGACATAATTGTTCAACCAATGAAAAAAAAATCACTTATTGGAAGCACAAGATTGGTTAAAAACCCTAATTGGATTAGAATAAGCCTATGGAGGACGAAAATGACCTAAATGTTCAACCAATTACACAAAACCACTTATTGGATTCACAAGATTGGTTAAAAACCCTAACTGGATAAGAATAAGCATAGGGAGGACGAAATTGACCTAAATGATAAACCAATGACACAAACGAACTTATTGGATGCACAAGACTGGTTAAAAACCCTAATTGGATAAGAATAAGCCTAGGGAACACGAAAATGACCTAAATGTTCAACCAATGATACAAAATCACTTAATTGATGCACAAGATTGGTTCAAAACCCTAATTGGCTTAGAATAAGCCTAAGAAGGACAAAAATGACCTAATTGTTCAACCAATGACACAAAATCACTTATTTGATGCACAAGATTGGTTAAAAAACCCTATTTGGATTAGAATAGGCCTTGGGAGGACGAAAATGACCTAAATGTTCAACCAATGACACAAAATCACTTATTAGATGTACAAGATTGGTTAAAAACCCTAATTGGATTAAAATAAGCCTAGGGAAGACAAAATTGACCTTAATGTTCAATCAGTGACACAAATGAACTTATTGGATGCACAAGATTGGTTAAAAACCCCAATTGGATTGGAATAAGCCTAGGGAGGACGAAAATGACCTAAATGTTCAACCAATGATACAAAATCACTCATTGCATGCACAAGATTGGTTAAAAACCCTAATTGGATTAGAATAAGCCTTGGGAGGACGAAAATGACATAAATGTTCAACCAATGACACAAAATAACTTAGTGGATCCAAAAGATTGGTTAAAAACCCTAATTGGATTAGAATAAGCCTATGGAGGACGAAAATGACTTAAATGTTCAACTAATGACACAAAATCACCTATTGGATGCACAAGATTGGTTAAAAACCCTAATTGGATTAGAATAAGCCTAGGGAGGACGAAAATGACATAAATGTTCAACCAATGACACAAAATCACTTATTGGTTCCACAAGATTGGTTAAAAACCCTAATTGGATAAGAATAAGCCTAGAGAGGACGAAAATGACCTAAATATTCAACCAATGGCACAAAATCATTTATTGGATGCACAAGATTGGTTAAAAACCCTAATTTGATTAGAATAAGCCTAGGGAGGAAGAAAATTACCAAAATGTTCAACCAATGACACAAAATCACTTATTGGATTCACAAGATTGGTTAAAACCCCTAATTGGATTAGAATAAGGCAAGGGAGGACGAAAATGACCTAAATGTTCAACCAATTACACAAAATAACTTATTGGATGCACAAGATTGGTTACAAACCCTAATTGCATTAGAATAAGTCTAGGGAGGACGAAAATGATCTAAATATTTAATCAATGACACAAAATCACTTATTGGATGCACAAGATTGGTTCAAAACCCTAATTGGATTAGAATAAGCCAAATGAGGACGAAGATGGCCTAAATGATCAACCAATGACACAAAATCACTTATTGGATGCACAAGATTGGTTCAAAACCCTAATTGGATTAGAATAAGCCTAGGGAGGACGAAAAATGACCTAAATGTTCAACCAATTACACAAAATCACTTATTGGACGCACAAGATTAATGAAAAACCCTAATTGGATTAGAATAAGCCTATGGAGGACAAAATTGATCTTAATGTTCAACCAATGTCATAAACGAACTTATTGGATGCACAAGATTGGTTAAAAACCCCAATTGGATTGGAATAAGCCTAGGGAGGACGAAAATGACCTAAATGTTCAACCAATGATACAAAATCACTCATTGGATGCACAAGATTGGATAAAAACCCTAACTGGATTATAATAAGCCTTGGGAGGACGAAAATGACATAAATGTTCAACCAATGACATAAAATCACTTATTTGTTCCACAAGATTGTTTAAAAACCCAAATTGGATTAGAATAAGCCTAGGGAGGACGAGAATGACCAAAATGTTCGACCAATGAAAAAAAATCACTTATTAGAAACACAAGATTGGTTAAAAACCCTTAATTGGATTAGAATAAGCCTAGCGAACACGAAAATGAACTAAATGTTCAACCAATGATACAAAATCACTTAATTGATGCACAAGATTGGTTAAAAACCCTAATTGGCTTAGAATAAGCCTAAGAAGGACGAAAATGACCTAATTGTTCAACCAATGACACAAAATCACTTATTGGATGCACAATATTGGTTAAAAAACCCTAATTGGATTAGAATAAGCCTTGGGAGGACGAAAATGACCTAAATGTTCAACCAAATAACACAAAATCGCTTATAGGATGCACATGTTTGGTTTAAAACCCTAATTGGATTACAATAAGCCTAGGAAGGACGAAAATGACATAAATGATCAACCAATGACACAAAAGCACTTATTGGAAGCACAAGATTGGTTAAAAAGCCTAATTGGATTAGAATAAGCTTAAGGAAGACGAAAATGACCGAAATGTTCAACCAATGACACAAACGTACTTATTGGATACACAAGATGGTTAAAAACCCTAATTGGATTAGAATAAGACTTTGGAGGACGAAAATGACCTAAATGTTGAACCAATGACACAAAATCACTAATTAGATGCAAAAAATTGGTTAAAAACCCTAATTGGATAAGAATAAGCCTAGGGAGGACGAAAATGAACTAAATGTTCAACCATTGACACAAAATAACTTGTTTGATGCACAAGATTGGTTAAAAACCCTAATTGGATTAGAATAAGCCTAGGGAGGATGAAAATGACATAAATGATCAGCCAATGACACAAAAGCACTTATTGGATTCACAAGATTGGTTAAAACCCCTAATTGGATTAGAATAAGGCAAGGGAGGACGAAAATGACCCAAATGTTCAACCAATTACACAAAATCACTTATTGGATGCACAAGATTGGTTACAAACCCTAATTGCATTAGAATAAGTCTAGGGAGGACGAAAATGATCTAAATATTTAATCAATGACACAAAATCACTTATTGGATGCACAAGATTGGTTCAAACCCCTAATTGGATTAGAATAAGCCAAATGAGGACGAAGATGGCCTAAATGATCAACCAATGATACAAACTCACTTATTGCATCCACAAGATTGTTTAAATACCCTAATTTGATTAGAATAAGCCTAGGGAGGACGAGAATGACCTAAATGTTAACCCAATGACAAAAAATCACTTATTGGATGCACAAGATTGGCTAAAAACCCTAATTGGATTAGAATAAGCCTAGGGAGGACGAAAAATGACCTAAATGTTCAACCAATTACACAAAATCACTTATTGGATGCACATGATTGGTTACAAACCCTAATTGCATTAGAATAAGTCTAGGGAGGACGAAAATGACCTAATTGTTCAACCAATGACACAAAATCACTTATTGGATGCACAAGATTGGTTAAAAAATCCTAATTAAATTAGAATAAGCCTTGGGAGGACGAAAATGACCTAAATGTTCAACCAAATAACACAAAATCACTTATTGGATGCACATGTTTCGTTTCAAACCCTAATTGGATTACAATAAGCCTAGGGAGGACGAAAATGACCTAAATGTTCAACCAATGACACAAAATCACTTATTGGATGCACAAGATTGGTTAAAAACCCTAATTGGATTAAAATAAGCATAGGGAGGAGAAAATTGACCTTAATGTTCAATCAATGACACGAATGAACTTATTCGATGCACAAGATTGGTTAAAAACCCCAATTGGATTGGAATAAGCCTAGGGAGGACGAAAATGACCTAAATGTTCAACCAATGATACAAAATCACTCATTGGATGCACAAAATTGGTTAAAAACCCTAATTGGATTAAAATAAGCCTAGGGAGGATGAAAATGACCAAAATGATCAACCGTTGACACAAAAGCACTTATTGGATGCACAAGATGGTTAAAAACCCTAATTGGATAAGAATAAGCTAAGGGAGGATGAAAATGACCTAAATGTTCAACCAATTACATTAAATTACTTATTGGATGCACAAGATTGGTTAAAAACCCTAACTGGATTAGTAAAAGCCTAGGGAGAACGAAATTGATCTAAATGTGAAACCAATGACACAAACGAACTTATGGGATGCACAAGATTTTTTAAAAACCCTAATTGGATTAGAATAAGCCTTGGGAGGACGAAAATGACATAAATGTTCAACCAATGACACAAAATCACTTATTGGATGCACAAGATTGGTTAAAAACCCTAATTGGATTAAAATAAGCCTAGGGAGGACAAAATTGACCTTAATGTTCAATCAATGACACGAATGAACTTATTGGATGCACAAGATTGGTTAAAAACCCCAATTGGATTGGAATAAGCCTAGGGAGGACGAAAATGACCTCAATGTTCAACCAATGATACAAAATCACTCATTGGATGCACAAAATTGGTTAAAAACCCTAATTGGATTAGAATAAGCCTATGGAGGACGAAAATGACCTAAATGTTTAACCAAATAAGACAAAATCACTTATTGGATGCACATGTTTCGTTTCAAACCGTAATTGGATTACAATAAGCCTAGGGAGGACAAAAATGACCTAAATATTCAACCAATGACACAAAATCACTTATTGGATGCACAAGATTGGTTAAAAACCCTAATTGGATTAAAATAAGCCTAGGGAGGACAAAGTTGACCTTAATGTTCAATCAATGACACGAATGAACTTATTGGATGCACAAGATTGGTTAAAAACCCCAATTGGATTGGAATAAGCCTAGGGAGGATGAAAATGACCTAAATGTTCAACCAATGATACAAAATCACTCATTGGATGCACAAGATTGGTTAAAAACCCTAATTGTATTAGAATAAGCTTTGGGAGGACGAAAATGACATAAATGTTCAACCAATGACACAAAATCACTTATTGGATGCACAAGCTTGGTTAAAAACCCTAATTGGATTAGAATAAGCCTAGGTAGGACGAAAATGACCTAAATGTTCAACCAATTACACAAAATTACTTATTGGATGCACAAGATTGGTTAAAAACCCTAATTGGATTAGAAAAAGTCTAGGGAGAACGAAATTGACCAAAATGTTAATCCAATGACACAAACGAACTTATTGGATGCACAAGATTAGTTAAAAACCCTAATTGGATTAGAATAAGCCTTGGGAGGACGAAAATGACATAAAAGTTCAACCAATGACACAAAATCACTTATTGGATCCACAAGATTGGTTAAAAACCCTAATTGGATAAGAATAAGCCTATTGGGGACGAAAATGACCTAAATGTTAAACCAATGACACAAAATCGCTTTTGGAAATACAAGATTGGTTAAAAACCCTAATTGGATTAGAATAAGCTTAAGGAAGACAAAAATGACCAAAATGTTCAACCAATGACACAAACGAACTTATTGGATGCACAAGATGGTTAAAAACCCAAATTGGATTAGAATAAGCCTTGGGAGGACGAAAATGACGTAAATGTTGAACCAATGACACAAAATCACTAATTGGATGCAAAAAATTGGTTAAAAACCCTAATTGGATAAGAATAAGCCTAGGCAGGACGAAAATGAACTAAATGTTCAACCATTGACACAAAATCACTTGTTTGATACACAAGATTGGTTAAAAACCCTAATTGGATTAGAATAAGCCTAGGGAGGATGAAAATGACCTAAATGATCAACCAATGACACAAAAGCACTTATTGGATGCACAAGATGGTTAAAAACCTTAATTGGATAAGAATAAGCCTAGGGAGGATGAAAATGACCTAAATGTTCAACCAATTACAGTAAATTACTTATTGGATGCACAAGATTGGTTAAAAACCCTAACTGGATTAGAAAAAGCCTAGGGAGAACGAAATTGACCTAAATGTTAAACCAATGACACAAACGACCTTATTGGATGCACAAGATTGGTTAAAAACCCTAATTGGATTAGAATAAGCCTTGGGAGGACGAAAATGACATAAATGTTCAACCAATGACTTAAAATCACTTATTGGATCCACAAGATTGGTTCAAAACCCTAATTGGATTAGAATAAGCCAAATGAGGACGAAGATGGCCTAAATGATCAACCAATGACACAAAATCACTTATTGGATGCACAAGATTGGTTCAAAACCCTAATTGGATTAGAATAAGCCTAGGGAGGACGAAAAATGACCTAAATGTTCAACCAATTACACAAAATCACTTATTGGACGCACAAGATTAATGAAAAACCCTAATTGGATTAGAATAAGCCTATGGAGGACAAAATTGATCTTAATGTTCAACCAATGTCATAAACGAACTTATTGGATGCACAAGATTGGTTAAAAACCCCAATTGGATTGGAATAAGCCTAGGGAGGACGAAAATGACCTAAATGTTCAACCAATGATACAAAATCACTCATTGGATGCACAAGATTGGATAAAAACCCTAACTGGATTATAATAAGCCTTGGGAGGACGAAAATGACATAAATGTTCAACCAATGACATAAAATCACTTATTTGTTCCACAAGATTGTTTAAAAACCCAAATTGGATTAGAATAAGCCTAGGGAGGACGAGAATGACCAAAATGTTCGACCAATGAAAAAAAATCACTTATTAGAAACACAAGATTGGTTAAAAACCCTTAATTGGATTAGAATAAGCCTAGCGAACACGAAAATGAACTAAATGTTCAACCAATGATACAAAACCACTTAATTGATGCACAAGATTGGTTAAAAACCCTAATTGGCTTAGAATAAGCCTAAGAAGGACGAAAATGACCTAATTGTTCAACCAATGACACAAAATCACTAATTGGATGCACAATATTGGTTAAAAAACCCTAATTGGATTAGAATAAGCCTTGGGAGGACGAAAATGACCTAAATGTTCAACCAAATAACACAAAAACGCTTATAGGATGCACATGTTTGGTTTAAAACCCTAATTGGATTACAATAAGCCTAGGAAGGACGAAAATGAACTAAATGTTCAACCAATGACACAAAATCACTTATTGATGCACAAGATTGGTTAAAAACACTAATTGGATTAAAATAAGCCTGGGGAGGACAAAATTGACCTTAATGTTCAATCAATGACACGAATGAACTTATTGGATTCACAAGATTGGTTAAAAACCCCAATTGGATTCGAATAAGCCTAGGGAGGATGAAAATGAGAGAAATGTTCAACCAGTGATAAAAAATCACTCATTGGATGTACAAGATTGGTTAAAAACCCTAATTGGATTAGAATAAGCCTTGGGAGGACGAAAATGACATAAATGTTCAACCAATGACACAAAATCACTTATTGGATACAAAAGATTGGTTAAAAACCCTAATTGGATTAGAATAAGCCTATGGAGGACGAAAATGACCTAAATGTTCAACCAATGACACAAACGAACTTGTTTGATGCACAAGATTGGTTAAAAACCCTAATTGGATTAGAATAAGCCTAGGGAGGATGAAAATGACATAAATGATCAACCAATGACACAAAAGCACTTATTGGAAGCACAAGATTGGTTAAAAAGCCTAATTGGATTAGAATAAGCTTAAGGAAGACGAAAATGACCGAAATGTTCAACCAATGACACAAACGTACTTATTGGATACACAAGATGGTTAAAAACCCTAATTGGATTAGAATAAGACTTGGGAGGACGAAAATGACCTAAATGTTGAACCAATGACACAAAATCACTAATTAGATGCAAAAAATTGGTTAAAAACCCTAATTGGATAAGAATAAGCCTAGGGAGGACGAAAATGAACTAAATGTTCAACCATTGACACAAAATAACTTGTTTGATGCACAAGATTGGTTAAAAACCCTAATTGGATTAGAATAAGCCTAGGGAGGATGAAAATGACATAAATGATCAGCCAATGACACAAAAGCACTTATTGGATTCACAAGATTGGTTAAAACCCCTAATTGGATTAGAATAAGGCAAGGGAGGACGAAAATGACCCAAATGTTCAACCAATTACACAAAATCACTTATTGGATGCACAAGATTGGTTACAAACCCTAATTGCATTAGAATAAGTCTAGGGAGGACGAAAATGATCTAAATATTTAATCAATGACACAAAATCACTTATTGGATGCACAAGATTGGTTCAAACCCCTAATTGGATTAGAATAAGCCAAATGAGGACGAAGATGGCCTAAATGATCAACCAATGATACAAACTCACTTATTGCATCCACAAGATTGTTTAAATACCCTAATTTGATTAGAATAAGCCTAGGGAGGACGAGAATGACCTAAATGTTAACCCAATGACAAAAAATCACTTATTGGATGCACAAGATTGGCTAAAAACCCTAATTGGATTAGAATAAGCCTAGGGAGGACGAAAAATGACCTAAATGTTCAACCAATTACACAAAATCACTTATTGGATGCACAAGATTGGTTACAAACCCTAATTGCATTAGAATAAGTCTAGGGAGGACGAAAATGACCTAATTGTTCAACCAATGACACAAAATCACTTATTGGATGCACAAGATTGGTTAAAAAATCCTAATTAAATTAGAATAAGCCTTGGGAGGACGAAAATGACCTAAATGTTCAACAAAATAACACAAAATCACTTATTGGATGCACATGTTTCGTTTCAAACCCTAATTGGATTACAATAAGCCTAGGGAGGACGAAAATGACCTAAATGTTCAACCAATGACACAAAATCACTTATTGGATGCACAAGATTGGTTAAAAACCCTAATTGGATTAAAATAAGCATAGGGAGGAGAAAATTGACCTTAATGTTCAATCAATGACACGAATGAACTTATTCGATGCACAAGATTGGTTAAAAACCCCAATTGGATTGGAATAAGCCTAGGGAGGACGAAAATGACCTAAATGTTCAACCAATGATACAAAATCACTCATTGGATGCACAAAATTGGTTAAAAACCCTAATTGGATTAAAATAAGCCTAGGGAGGATGAAAATGACCTAAATGATCAACCGTTGACACAAAAGCACTTATTGGATGCACAAGATGGTTAAAAATCCTAATTGGATAAGAATAAGCCTAGGGAGGATGAAAATGACCTAAATGTTCAACCAATTACATTAAATTACTTATTGGATGCACAAGATTGGTTAAAAACCCTAACTTGATTAGTAAAAGCCTAGGGAGAACGAAATTGATCTAAATGTTAAACCAATGACACAAACGAACTTATTGGATGCACAAGATTGGTTAAAAACCCTAATTGGATTAGAATAAGCCTTGGGAGGACGAAAATGACATAAATGTTCAACCAATGACACAAAATCACTTATTGGATGCACAAGATTGGTTAAAAACCCTAATTGGATTAAAATAAGCCTTGGGAGGACGAAAATGACAAAAATGTTCAACCAATGACACAAAATCACTTATTGGATCCAAAAGATTGGTTAAAAACCCTAATTGGATTAGAATAAGCCTATTGAGGACGAAAATGACCTAAATGTTCAACCAAATAACACAAAATCACTTATTGGATGCACATGTTTCGTTTCAAACCGTAATTGGATTACAATAAGCCTAGGGAGGACAAAAATGACCTAAATATTCAACCAATGACACAAAATCACTTATTGGATGCACAAGATTGGTTAAAAACCCTAATTGGATTAAAATAAGCCTAGGGAGGACAAAGTTGACCTTAATGTTCAATCAATGACACGAATGAACTTATTGGATGCACAAGATTGGTTAAAAACCCCAATTGGATTGTAATAAGCCTAGGGAGGACGAAAATGACCTAAATGTTCAACCGATGATACAAAATCACTCATTGGATGCACAAGATTGGTTAAAAACCCTAATTGTAATAGAATAAGCTTTGGGAGGACGAAAATGACATAAATGTTCAACCAATGACACAAAATCACTTATTGGATGCACAAGATTGGTTAAAAACCCTAATTGGATTAGAATAAGCCTAGGGAGGACGAAAATGACCTAAATGTTCAACCAATTACACAAAATTACTTATTGGATGCACAAGATTGATTAAAAACCCTAACTGGATTAGAAAAAGTCTAGGGAGAACGAAATTGACCAAAATGTTCAACCAATGACACAAAATCACTTATTGGATCCACAAGATTGGTTAAAAACCCTGATTGGATAAGAATAAGCCTAGGGAGGACGAAAATGACCTAAATGTTCAACCAATGACACAAAATCGCTTTTGGAAACACAAGATTGGTTAAAAACCCTAATTGGATTAGAATAAGCTTAAGGAAGACAAAAATGACCAAAATGTTCAACCAATGACACAAACGAACTTATTGGATGCACAAGATGGTTAAAAACCCTAATTGGATTAGAATAAGCCTTGGGAGGACGAAAATGACGTAAATGTTGAACCAATGACACAAAATCACTAATTGGATGCAAAAAATTGGTTAAAAACCCTAATTGGATAAGAATAAGCCTAGGGAGGACGAAAATGAACTAAATGTTCAACCAATGACACAAAATCACTTATTGATGCATAAGATTGGTTAAAAACACTAATTGGATTAAAATAAGCCAGGGGAGGACAAAATTGACCTTAATGTTCAATCAATGACACGAATGAACTTATTGGATTCACAAGATTGGTTAAAAACCCCAATTGGATTCGAATAAGCCTAGGGAGGATGAAAATGACTGAAATGTTCAACCAGTGATACAAAATCACTCATTGGATGCACAAGATTGGTTAAAAACCCTAATTGGATTAGAATAAGCCTTGGGAGGACGAAAATGACATAAATGTTCAACCAATGACACAAAATCACTTATTGGATACAAAAGATTGGTTAAAAACCCTAATTGGATTAGACTAAGCCTAAGGCTGACGAAAATGACCTAAATGTTCAACTAATGACACAAAATCACTCATTGGATGCACAAGAATTGTTAAAAACCCTAATTGGATTAGAATAAGCCTAGGGAAGACGAAAATGACCTAAATGTTCAACCAATTACACAAAATTACTTATTGGATGCACAAGATTGGTTAAAAACCCTAACTGGATTAGAAAAAGCCTAGGGAGAACGAAATTGACCTAAATGTTAATCCAATGACACAAACGAACTTGTTTGATGCACAAGATTGGTTAAAAACCCTAATTGGATTAGAATAAGCCTAGGGAGGATGAAAATGACATAAATGATCAACCAATGACACAAAAGCACTTATAAGAAGCACAAAATTGGTTAAAAACCTTAATTGGATTAGAATAAGCCTAGGGAACACGAAAATGACCTAAATGTTCAACCAATGATACAAAATCACTTAATTGATGCACAAGATTGGTTAAAAACCCTAATTGGCTTAGAATAAGCCTGAGAAGGACGAAAATGACCTAATTGTTCAACCAATGACACAAAATCACTTATTGGATGCACAAGATTGGTTAAAAAACCCTAATTAAATTAGAATAAGCCTTGGGAGGACGAAAATGACCTAATTGTTCAACCAAATAACACAAAATCACTTATTGGATGCACATGTTTCGTTTCAAACCCTAATTGGATTACAATAAGCCTAGGGAGGACGAAAATGACCTAAATGTTCAACCAATGACACAAAATCACTTATTGGATGCACAAGATTGGTTAAAAACCCTAATTGGATTAAAATAAGCATAGGGAGGAGAAAATTGACCTTAATGTTCAATCAATGACACGAATGAACTTATTCGATGCACAAGATTGGTTAAAAACCCCAATTGGATTGGAATAAGCCTAGGGAGGACGAAAATGACCTAAATGTTCAACCAATGATACAAAATCACTCATTGGATGCACAAAATTGGTTAAAAATCCTAATTGGATTAAAATAAGCCTAGGGAGGATGAAGATGACCTAAATGATCAACCGTTGACACAAAAGCACTTATTGGATGCACAAGATGGTTAAAAACCCTAATTGGATAAGAATAAGCCTAGGGAGGATGAAAATGACCTAAATGTTCAACCAATTACATTAAATTACTTATTGGATGCACAAGATTGGTTAAAAACCCTAACTGGATTAGTAAAAGCCTAGGGAGAACGAAATTGATCTAAATGTTAAACCAATGACACAAACGAACTTATTGGATGCACAAGATTGGTTAAAAACCCTAATTGGATTAGAATAAGCCTTGGGAGGACGAAAATGACATAAATGTTCAACCAATGACACAAAATCACTTATTGGATGCACAAGATTGGTTAAAAACCCTAATTGGATTAAAATAAGCCTTGGGAGGACGAAAATGACAAAAATGTTCAACCAATGACACAAAATCACTTATTGGATCCAAAAGATTGGTTAAAAACCCTAATTGGATTAGAATAAGCCTATTGAGGACGAAAATGACCT
>JBBPBP010000787.1:272167-306390 GCA_037974735.1 Cicer chorassanicum | reverse complement strand
TACAAGAATCTCGCGGTCGTCGATTTCATCTGCACTTTTCGGGCGATTTTCGTACCACCCGACAAAAATGGGCCGAAATCGGTATTTTCGGGTTAGACTATGGCTAGGGTTTGAAATCCTACACAGAACCCGAGACACAGTCATAAATTTTGGAGAAGAATGCTACAAGGATCTCGCGGTCGTCGATTTCATCTGCACTTTTCGGGCGATTTTCGTACCACCCGACAAAAATGGGCCGAAATCGGTATTTTCGGGCCAGACGATTGCTAGGGTTTGAAATCTGACACGGAACCCGAGACACAGTCATAAATTTCGGAGAAGAATGCTACAAGGATCTCGCGGTCGTCGATTTCATCTGCACTTTTCGGGCGATTTTCGTACCACCTGACAAAAATTGTCCGAAATCGGTATTTTTGGGTCAGACGATGGCTAGAGTTTGAAATCCGACACGAAACCCAAGACACAGTCATAAATTTAGGAGAAGAATGCTACAAGAATCTCGCGGTCGTCGATTTCATCAGCACTTTTCGGGCGATTTTCGTACCACCCGACAAAACTGGGCCCAAATCGGTATTTTCGGGCCAGACGATGGCTAGGGTTTGAAATCCGACACGGAACCCCTAACACAGTCATAAATTGAGGAGAAGAATGCTACAAGGATCCCGCGGTTGTCGATTTCATCTGCACTTTTCGGGCGATTTTCGTACCACCCGTCAAAAATGGGCCGAAATCGGTATTTTCGGGCCAGACGATGGCTAGGGTTTGAAATCCGACACGGAACCCGAGACACAGTCATAAATTTTGGAGAAAAATGCTTTAAGGATCTCGCGGTCGTCGATTTCATCTGCACTTTTCGGGCGATTTTCGTACCATTCGACAAAAATGGGCCGAAATCGGTATTTTCGGGCCTGACGATGGCTAGGGTTTGAAATCTTACACGGAACCCGAGACACAGTCATAAATTTTGGAGACGAATGCTACAAGGATCTCGCGCTCATCAATTTCATCTGGACTTTTCGGGCGATTTCCGTACCACCCGACAAAAATGGGCCGAAATCGGTATTTTCGTGCCAGACGATGGCTAGGGTTTGAAATCCGACACGGAACCCGAGACACAGTCATAAATATAGGAGACGAATGCTACAAGGATCTCGCGGTCGTCGATTTCATCCGCACTTTTCAGGCGATTTTCGTAGCACCCGATAAAAATGGGCCGAAATCGGTATTTTCGAGCCAGACGATGGCTAGGGTTTGAAATCCTACACAGAACCCGAGACACAGTCATAAATTTTGGAGAAGAATGCTACAAGGATCTCGCCGTCGTCGATTTCATCTGGACTTTTCGGGCGATTTTCGTACCACCCGACAAAAATGGGCCGAAATCGGTATTTTCGAGCATGACGATGGCTAGGGTTTGAAATCCTACACAGAACCCGAGACACAGTCATAAAATTTTGGAGAAGAATGCTACAATGATCTCGCGGTCGTCGATTTCATCTGGATTTTTCAGGCGATTTTCGTACCACCCGTCAAAAATGGGCCGAAATCGGTATTTTCGGGCCAGACGATGGCTACGGTTTGAAATCTGACACGGAACCCGAGACACAGTCATAAATTTAGGAGAAGAATGCTACAAGGATCACGCGGTTGTCGATTTCATCTGGACTTTTCGGGCGATTTTCGTACCACCCGACAAAAATGGGACGAAATCGGTATTTTTGGGCCAGACGATGGCTAGGGTTTGAAATCCGACACGGAACCCGAGACAAATTCATAAATTTAGGAGAAGAATGCTACAAGAATCTCGCGGTCGTCGATTTCATCTGCACTTTTCGGGCGATTTTCGTACCACCCGACAAAAATGGGCCGAAATCGGTATTTTCGGGTTAGACTATGGCTAGGGTTTGAAATCCTACACAGAACCCGAGACACAGTCATAAATTTTGGAGAAGAATGCTACAAGGATCTCGCGGTCGTCGATTTCATCTGCACTTTTCGGGCGATTTTCGTACCACCCGACAAAAATGGGCCGAAATCGGTATTTT
Source organism: Cicer chorassanicum (assembly GCA_037974735.1). Lineage (NCBI taxonomy): Eukaryota > Viridiplantae > Streptophyta > Magnoliopsida > Fabales > Fabaceae > Cicer > Cicer chorassanicum. Next base: position 304,345 of record JBBPBP010000787.1, on the reverse strand, counting down.
CGGGCCAGACGATTGCTAGGGTTTGAAATCTGACACGGAACCCGAGACACAGTCATAAATTTAGGAGAAGAATGCTACAAGAATCTCGCGGTCGTCGATTTCATCTGCACTTTTCGGGCGATTTTCGTACCACCCGACAAAAATGGGCCGAAATCGGTATTTTCGGGCCACACGATGGCTAGGGTTTGAAATCCTACACGGAACACGAGACACAGTCATAAATTTTGGAGAAGAATGCTACAAGGATCTCGCGGTCGTCGATTTCATCTGGACTTTCCGGGCGATTTTCGTACCACGCGACAAAAATGGGCCGAAATCGGTATTTTCGGGCCAGACGAGGGCTAGGGTTTGAAATCTGACACGGAACCCGAGACACAGTCATAAATTTAGGAGAAGAATGCTACAAGGATCTCGCGGTCGTCGATTTCATCTGGACTTTCCGGGCGATTTTCGTACCACACGACAAAAATGGGCCGAAATCGGTATTTTCGGGCCAGACGATGGCTAGGGATTGAAATCTGACACGGAACCCGAGACACAGTCATAAATTTAGGAGAAGAATCCTACAAGGATCTCGCGGTCGTCGATTTCATCTGCACTTTTCGGGCGATTGTCGTACCACCCGACAAAAATGGACCGAAAACGGTATTTTCGGGCCAGACGATGGCTAGGGTTTGACATCCGACACGAAACCCGAGACACAGTCATAAATTTAGGAGAAGAATGCACCAAGAATCTCGTGGTCGTCGATTTCATCTGCACTTTTCGTGCGATTTTCATACCACACGACAAAAATGGGCCGAAATTGGTATTTTCGGGCCAGACGATGGCTAGGGTTTGAAATCCGACACGAAACCCGAGACACAGTCATAAATTGAGGAGAAGAATGCTACAAGAATCTCGTGGTCGTCGATTTCATCTGCACTTTTCGGGCGATTTTCGTACCACCCGACAAAAATGGGCCGAAATCGGTATTTTCGGGCCAGACGATGGCTAGGGTTTGAAATCCTACACGGAACCCGAGACACAGTCATAAATTTTGGAGAAGAATGCTACAAGGATCTCGCGGTCGTTGATTTCATCTGGACTTTTCGGGCCATTTTCGTACCACCCGACAAAAATGGGCCGAAATTGATATTTTCGGGCCAGACGATGGCTAGGGTTTGAAATCCGACACGGAACCCGAGACACAGTCATAAATTGCGGAGAAGAATGCTATAAGGATCTCGCGGTTGCGATTTCATCTGCACTTTTCGGGCGATTTTCGTACCACCTGACAAAAATGGGCCGATATCGATATTTTCGTTCCAGACGATGGCTCGGGTTTGAAATCCTACACGGAACCCGAGACACAGTCATAAATTTTGGAGAAGAATGCTACAAGGATCTCGCGGTCGTCGATTTCATCTGCACTTTTCGGGCGATTTTCGTACCACCCGACAAAAATGGGCCGAAATCGATATTTTCGGGCCAGACGATTGCTTGGGTTTGAAATCTGACACGAAACCCGAGACACAGTCATAAATTTCGGAGAAGAATGCTACAAGGATCTCGCGGTCGTCGATTTCATCTGCACTTTTCGGGCGATTTTCGTACCACATGACAAAAATTGTCCGAAATCGGTATTTTTGGGTCAGACGATGGCTAGAGTTTGAAATCCGACACGAAACCCGAGACACAGTCATAAATTTAGGAGAAGAATGCTACAAGAATCTCGCGGTCGTCGATTTCATCAGCACTTTTCGAGCGATTTTCGTACCACCCGACAAAAATGGGCCGAAATCGGTATTTTCGGGCCAGACGATGGCTAGGGTTTGAAATCCGACACGGAACCCCTGACACAGTCATAAATTGAGGAGAAGAATGCTACAAGGATCTCGCGGTTGTCGATTTCATCCGCACTTTTCAGGCGATTTTCGTACCACCCGACAAAAATGGGCCGAAATCGGTATTTTCGGGCCAGACGATGGCTAGGGTTTGAAATCCGACACGGAACCCGAGACACAGTCATAAATTTTGGAGAAAAATGCTTTAAGGATCTCGCGGTCGTCGATTTCATCTGCACTTTTCGGGCGATTTTCGTACCATTCGACAAAAATGGGCCGAAATCGGTATTTTCGGGCCAGACGATGGCTAGGGTTTGAAATCCTACACGGAACCCGAGACACAGTCATAAATTTTGGAGACGAATGCTACAAGGATCTCGCGGTCATCAATTTCATCTGGACTTTTCGGGCGATTTTCGTACCACCCGACAAAAATGGGCCGAAATCGGTATTTTCGTGCCAGACGATGGCTAGGGTTTGAAATCCGACACGGAACCCGAGACACAGTCATAAATATAGGAGACGAATGCTACAAGGATCTCGCGGTCGTCGATTTCATCCGCACTCTTCAGGCGATTTTCGTAGCACCCGATAAAAATGGGCCGAAATCGGTATTTTCGAGCCAGACGATGGCTAGGGTTTGAAATCCTACACAGAACCCGAGACACAGTCATAAATTTTGGAGAAGAATGCTACAAGGATCTCCCCGTCGTCGATTTCATCTGGACTTTTCGGGCGATTTTCGTACCACCCGACAAAAAAGGGCCGAAATAGGTATTTTCGGGCCAGACGATGGCTAGGGTTTGAAATCCGACACGGAACCCGAGACACAGTCATAAATAGAGGAGAAGAATGCTATAAGGATCTCGCGGTCGTCAATTTCATCTACACTTTTCGGGCGATTTTCGTACCACCCGACAAAAATGGGCTGAAATCGGTATTTTCGGGCCAGACGATGGCTAGGGTTTGAAATCCTACACTGAACCCGAGACACAGTCATAAATTTTGGAGAAGAATGATACAAGGATCTCGCAGTCGTCGATTTCATCGGGACTTTTCAGGCGATTTTCGTACCACCCGACAAAAATGGGCCGAAATCGGTATTTTCGGGCAAAACGATGGCTAGAGTTTGAAATCCGAAACGAAATCCGAGACACAGTCATAAATTTAGGAGAAGAATGCTACAAGAATCTCGCGATCGTCGATTTCATCTACACTTTTCGGGCGATTTTCGTACCACCCGACAAAAATGGGCCGAAATCGGTATTTTCAGGCTAGACGATTGCTAGGGTTTGAAATCCGACACGAAACTCGAGACACAGTCATAAATTTAGGAGAAGAATGCTACAAGAATCTCGCGGTCGTCGATTTCATCTGCACATTTCGGGCGATTTTCGTACCACCCGACAAAAATGGGCCGAAATCGGTATTTTCGGGTTAGACTATGGCTAGGGTTTGAAATCCTACACAGAACCCGAGACACCGTCATAAATTTTGGAGAAGAATGCTACAAGGATCTCGCGGTCGTCGATTTCATCTGGACTTTTCGGCGATTTTCGTACCACCCGACAAAAATGGGCCGAAATCGGTATTTTCGGGCAAGACGATTGCTAAGGTTTGAAATCTGACACGGAACCCGAGACACATTCATAAATTTCGGAGAAGAGTGCTACAAGGATCTCGCGGTCGTCGATTTCATCTGCACTTTTCGGGCGATTTTCGTACCACCCGACAAAAATGGGCTGAAATCGGTATTTTTGGGCCAGACGATGGCTAGAGTTTGAAATCCGACACGAAACCCGAGACACAGTCATAAATTTAGGAGAAGAATGCTACAAGAATATCGCCGTCGTCGATTTCATCAGCACTTTTCGGGCGATTTTCGTACCACCCGACAAAAATGGGCCGAAATCGGTATTTTCGGGCCAGACGATGGCTAGGGTTTGAAATCCGACACGGAACCCCTGACACAGTCATAAATTGAGGAGAAGAATGCTACAAGGATCTCGCGGTTGTCGATTTCATCCGCACTTTTCGGGCGATTTTCGTACCACCCGACAAAAATGGGCCGAAATCGGTATTTTCGGGCCAGACGATGGCTTGGGTTTGAAATCCGACACGGAACCCGAGACACAGTCATAAATTTAGGAGAAGAATGCTACAAGGATCTCGCGGTCGTCGATTTCATCCGCACTTTTCAGGCGATTTTCGTAGCACCCGATAAAAATGGGCCGAAATCGGTATTTTCGAGCCAGACGATGGCTAGGGTTTGAAATCCTACACAGAACCCGAGACACAGTCATAAATTTTGGAGAAGAATGCTACAAGGATCTCGCTGTCGTCGATTTCATCTGGACTTTTCGGGCGATTTTCGTACCACCCATCAAAAATGGGCCGAAATCGGTATTTTCGGGCATGACAATGGCTAGGGTTTGAAATCCTACACAGAACCCGAGACACAGTCATAAAATTTTGGAGAAGAATGCTACAATGATCTCGCGGTCGTCGATTTCATCTAGATTTTTCAGGCGATTTTCGTACCACCCGACAAAAATGGGCCGAAATCGGTATTTTCGGGCCAGACGATGGCTACTGTTTGAAATCCGACACGGAACCCGAGACACAATCGTATATTTAGGAGAAGATTGCTACAAGGATCTCGCGGTCGACGATTTCATCAGCACTTTTCGGGCGATTTTCGTACCACCCGACAAAAATGGGCCGAAATCGGTATTTTCGGGCCAGACGATGGCTAGAGTTTGAAATCCGACACGAAACCCGAGACACAATCATAAATTTAGGAGAAGAATGCTACAAGGATCTCGCAGTTGTCGATTTCATCTGGACTTTTCGGGAGATTTTCGTACCACCCGACAAAAATGGGACGAAATCGGTATTTTCGAGCCAGACGATGGCTAGGGTTTGAAATCCGACACGGAACCCTAGACAAATTCATAAATTTAGGAGAAGAATGCTACAAGGATCTCGCGGTTGTCGATTTCATCTGCATTTTTCGAGAGATTTTTGTACCACCCGACATAAATGGGCCGAAATCGGTATTTTCGGGCCAGACAATTGCTAGGGTTTGAAATCCGACATGAAACCCGAGACAAAGTCATAAATTGAGGAGAAGAATGTTATAAGGATCTCGCGGTCGTCAATTTCATCTACACTTTTCGGGCGATTTTCGTACAACCCGACAAAAATGGGCCGAAATCGGTATTTTCGGGCCAGACGATGGCTAGGGTTTGAAATCCTACACTGAACCCGAGACACAGTCATAAATTTTGGAGAAGAATGCTACAAGGATCTCGCGGTCGTCGATTTCATCTGGACTTTTCGGGCGATTTTCGTACCACCCGACAAAAATGGTCCGAAATCGGTATTTTCGGGCAAAACGATGGCTAGAGTTTGAAATCCGACACGAAATCCGAGACAAAGTCATAAATTTAGGAGAAGAATGCTACAAGAATCTCGCGGTCGTCGATTTCATCTTAACTTTTCGGGCGATTTTCATACCACCCGACAACAATGGGCCGAAATCGGTATTTTCGGGCCAGACGATTGCTAGGGTTTGCAATCCGACACGAAACCCGAGACACAGTCATAAATTTAGGAGAAGAATAATACAAGAATCTCGCGGTCGTCGATTTCATCTGCACTTTTCGGGCGATTTTCGTACCACCCGACAAAAATGGGCCGAAATCGGTATTTTCGGGTTAGACTATGGCTAGGGTTTGAAATCCTACACAGAACCCGAGACACAGTCATAAATTTTGGAGAAGAATGCTACAAGGATCTCGCGGTCGTTGATTTCATCTGGACTTATCGGGCGATTTTCGTACCACCCGACAAAAATGGGCCGAAATCGGTATTTTCAGGCCAGACGATTGCTAGGGTTTGAAATCTGACACGGAATCCGAGACACAGTCATAAATTTCGGAGAAGAGTGCTACAAGGATCTCGCGGTCGTCGATTTCATCTGCACTTTTCAGGCGATTTTCGTACCACCCGACAAAAATTGGCCGAAATCGGTATTTTCGTGCCAGACGATGGCTAGGGTTTGAAATCCAACACGGAACCCCTGACACAGTCATAAATTTTGGAGAAAAATGCTTTAAGGATCTCGCGGTCGTCGATTTCATCTGCACTTTTCGGGCGATTTTCGTACCACCCGACAAAAATGGGCCGAAATCGGTATTTTCGTGCCAGACGATGGCTAGGGTTTGAAATCCTATACGGAACCCGAGACACAGTCATAAATTTTGGAGACGAATGCTACAAGGATCTCGCGGTCATCGATTTCATCTGGACTTTTTGGGCGATTTTCGTACCACCCGACAAAAATGGGCCGAAATCGGTATTTTCAGTCCAGAAGAAGGCTAGGGTTTGAAATCCGACACGGAACCCGAGACACAGTCATAAATTTAGGAGAAGAATGCTACAAGGATCTCGCGGTCGTCGATTTCATCCGCACTTTTCAGGCGATTTTCGTAGCACCCGATAAAAATGGGCCGAAATCGGTATTTTCGAGCCAGACGATGGCTAGGGTTTGAAATCCTACACAGAACCCGAGACACAGTCATAAATTTTGGAGAAGAATGCTACAAGGATCTCGCTGTCGTCGATTTCATCTGGACTTTTCTGGCGATTTTCGTACCACCCGACAAAAATGGGCCGAAATCGGTATTTTCGGGCCAGACGATGGCTAGGGTTTGAAATCCTACACATAACCCGAGACACAATCATAAAATTTTGGAGAAGAATGCTACAAGGATCTCGCGGTCGTCGATTTCATCTGGATTTTTCAGGCGATTTTCGTACCACCCGACAAAAATGGGCCGAAATCGGTATTTTCGGGCTAGACGATGGCTACGGTTTGAAATCTGACACGGAACCTGAGACACAGTCATAAATTTTGGAGAAGAATGCTACAAGGATCTCGCGGTCGACGATTTCATCAGCACTTTTCGGGCGATTTTCGTACCACCCGACAAAAATGGGCCGAAATCGGTATTTTCGGGCCAGACGATGGCTAGAGTTTGAAATCCGACACGAAACCCAAGACACAGTCATAAATTTAGGAGAAGAATGCTACAAGGATCTCGCGGTCGTCGATTTCATCTGGACTTTTCGGGCGATTTTCGTACCACCTGACAAAAATGGGACGAAATCGGTATTTTCGAGCCAGACGATGGCTAGGGTTTGAAATCCGACACGGAACCCGAGACAAATTCATAAATTTAGGAGAAGAATGCTACAAGGATCTCGCGGTCGTCGATTTCATCTGCACTTTTCGAGCGATTTTTGTACCAGCCGACATAAATGGGCCGAAATCGGTATTTTCGGGCCAGACGATGGCTAGGGTTTGAAATCCGACACGGAACACAAGAAACAGTCATAAAATGAATAGAAGAATGCTATAAGGATCTCGCGGTCGTCTGCACTCATCTGGACTTTTCGGGCCATTTTCGTACCACCCGAAAAAAATGGGCCGAAATCGGTATTTTCATGCCAGATGATGGCTAGGGTTTGAAATCCGACACGGAACCCGAGACACATTCATAAATTTAGGAGAAGAATGCTACAAGGATCTCGCGGTCGTCGATTTCATCTGCTCTTTTCGAGCGATTTTTGTACCATTCGACAAAAATGGGCCGAAATCGGTATTTTCGGGCCAGACGAGGGCTAGGGTTTGAAGTCCGACACGAAACCCGAGACATAGTCATAAATTAAGGAGAAGAATGCTATAAGGATCTCGCAGTCGTCGATTTCATCTGCACTTTTCGGGCGATTTTCGTACCACTCGACAAAAATGGGCCGAATTCTGTATTTTTGGGCCAGACGATGGCTAGGGTTTGAAATCCGACACGGAACCCGAGACAAATTCATAAATTTAGGAGAAGAATGCTACAAGGATCTCGCGGTCGTCGATTTCATTTGCACTTTTCGGGCGATTTTTGTACCACCCGACAAAAATGGGCCGAAATCGGTATTTTTGGGCTAGACGATGGCTAGGTTTGAAATCCGACACGGAACCCGAGAAACAGTCATAAAATGAATAGAAGAATGCTATAAGGATCTCGCGGTCGTCGATTTCATCTGCACTTTTCGGGCGAATTTCGTACCACCCGACAAAAATGGGCCGAAATCGGTATTTTCGGGCTAGACGATGGCTAGGGTTTGAAATCCGACACGGAACACAAGAAACAGTCATAAAATGAATAGAAGAATGCTATAAGGATCTCGCGGTCGTCGATTTCATCTGCACTTTTCGGGCGATTTTCGTACCACCCGACAAAAATGGGCCGAAATCGGTATTTTCGGGCCAGACGATGGCTAGGGTTTGAAATCCGACACGAAACCCGAGACACAATCATAAATTTAGGAGAAGAATGCTACAAGAATCTCGTGGTCGTCGATTTCATCTGCACTTTTCGGGCGATTTTCGTACCACCCGACAAAAATGGGCCGAAATCGGTATTTTTGGGCTAGACGATGGCTTGGGTTTGAAATCCGACACGGAACACAAGAAACAGTCATAAAATGAATAGAAGAATACTATAAGGATCTCGCGGTCGTCGATTTCATCTGCACTTTTCGGGCGATTTACGTACCACCCGACAAAAATGGGCCGAAATCGGTATTTTCGGGCCAGACGATGGCTAGGGTTTGAAATCCGACACTAAACCCGAGACACAGTCATAAATTGAGGAGAAGAATGCTATAAGGATCTCGCGGTCGTCGATTTCATCAGCACTTTTCGGGCGAATTTCGTACCACCCGACAAAAATGGGCCGAAATCGGTAATTTCGGGCCAGACAATGGCTAGGGTTTGAAATCTGACACGGAACCCGAGACACATTCATAAATTTAGGAGAAGAATGCTACAAGGATCTCGAGGTCGTCGATTTCATCTGGACTTTTCGGGCGATTTTCGTACCACCGACAAAAACGGGCCGAAATCGGTATTTTCGGGCCAGACGATGGCTAGGGTTTGAAATCCGACACGGAACCCGAGACACAGTCATAAATTGAGGAGAAGAATGCTATAAGGATCTCGTGGTCGTAGATTTCATCTGCAGTTTTCGGGCGAATTTCGTACCATTCGACAAAAATGGGCCGAAATCGGTATTTTCGGGCCAGACGATGGCTAGGGTTTGAAATATGACACGGAACTCGAGACACAGTCATAAATTTAGGAGAATAGTGCTACAAGGATCTCGCGGTCGTCGATTTCATCTGCACTTTTCGAGCGATTTTCGTACCACCCGACAAAATTGGGCCGAAATCGGTATTTTTGGGCCAGTCGATGGCTAGGGTTTGAAATCTGACACGGAACCCGAGACACAGTCATAAATTTTGGAGAAGATTGCTACAAGGATCTCGCGGTCGTCGATTTCATCGGGACTTTTCGGGCCATTTTCGTACCACCCGAAAAAAATGGGCCGAAATCGGTATTTTCATGCCAGACGATGGCTAGGGTTTGAAATCCGACACGGAACCCGAGACACATTCATAAATTTAGGAGAAGAATGCTACAAGGATCTCGCGGTCGTCGATTTCATCTGCACTTTTCGGGCGATTTTTGTACCACCCGACAAAAATGGGCCGAAATCGGTATTTTTGGGCTAGACGATGGCTAGGAGTTGAAATCCGACACGGAACCCGAGAAACAGTCATAAAATGAATAGAAGAATGCTATAAGGATCTCGCGGTCGTCGATTTCATCTGCACTTTTCGGGCGAATTTCGTACCACCCGACAAAAATGGGCCGAAATCGGTATTTTCGGGCTAGACGATGGCTAGGGTTTGAAATCCGACACGGAACACAAGAAACAGTCATAAAATGAATAGAAGAATGCTATAAGGATCTCGCGGTCGTCGATTTCATCTGCACTTTTCGGGCGATTTTCGTACCACCCGACAAAAATGGGCCGAAATCGGTATTTTCGGGCCAGACGATGGCTAGGGTTTGAAATCCGACACTAAACCCGAGACACAGTCATAAATTGAGGAGAAGAATGCTATAAGGATCTCGCGGTCGTCGATTTCATCAGCACTTTTCGGGCGAATTTCGTACCACCCGACAAAAATGGGCCGAAATCGGTAATTTCGGGCCAGACGATGGCTAGGGTTTGAAATCTACCACGGAACCCGAGACACAGTCATAAATTTAGGAGAAGAGTGCTACAAGGATCTCGCGGTCGTCGATTTCATCTGCACTTTTCTAGCGTTTTTCGTACCACCTGACAAAAATGGGCCAAAATCGGTATTTTCGGGCCAGACGATGGCTAGGGTTTGAAATCCTACACGAAACCCGAGACACATTCATAAATTTAGGAGAAGAATGCTACAAGGATCTCGAGGTCGTCGATTTCATCTGGACTTTTCGGGCGATTTTCGTACCACCCGACAAAAACGGGCCGAAATCGGTATTTTCGGGCCAGACGATGGCTAGGGTTTGAAATCCGACACGGAACCCGAGACACAGTCATAAATTGAGGAGAAGAATGCTATAAGGATCTCGTGGTCGTAGATTTCATCTGCACTTTTCGGGCGAATTTGGTACCACCCGACAAAAATGGGCCGAAATCGGTATTTTCGGGCCAGACGATGGCTAGGGTTTGAAATCTGACACAAAACTCGAGACACAGTCATAAATTTAGGAGAATAGTGCTACAAGGATCTCGCGGTCGTCGATTTCATCTGCACTTTTCGAGCGATTTTCGTACCACCCGACAAAATTGGGCCGAAATCGGTATTTTTGGGCCAGACGATGGCTAGGGTTTGAAATCCGACACGGAACCCGAGACACAGTCATAAATTTTGGAGAAGAATGCTACAAGGATCTCGCGGTCGTCGATTTCATCTGGACTTTTCGGGCGATTTTCGTACCACCCGACAAAAATAGGCCGAAATCGGTATTTTCGGGCCAGACGATGGCTAGGGTTTGAAATCCGACACGGAACCCGAGACACAGTCATAAATTGAGGAGAAGAATGCTATAAGGATCTCGCGGTAGTCGATTTCATATGTACTTTTCGGGCGATTTTCGTACCACCTGACAAAAATGGGCCGAAATCGGTATTTTCGGGCCAGACGATGGCTAGGGTTTGAAATCCTACAGGAGAAGAATACTACAAGGATCTCGCGGTCGTCGATTTCATCTGGACTTTTCGGGCGATTTTCGTACCACCCGACAAAAATGGGCCGAAATCGGTATTTTCGGGCCAGACGATGGCTAGGGTTTGAAATCCGACACGGAACCCAAGACACAGTCATAAATTGAGGAGAAGAATGCTATAAGGATCTCGAGGTCGTCGATTTCATCTGCACTTTTCGGGCGAATTTCGTACCACCAGACAAAAATGGGCCGAAATCGGTATTTTCGGGCCAGACGATGGCTAGGGTTTGAAATCCTACACAGAACCCGAAACACAGTCATAAATTTTGGAGAAGAATGCTACAAGGATCTCGCGGTAGTCGATTTCATCTGGACTTTTCGGGCGATTTTCGTACCACCCGACAAAAATAGGCTGAAATCGGTATTTTCGGGCCAGACGATGGCTAGGGTTTGAAATCCGACACGAAACCCGAGACACAGTCATAAATTGAGGAGAAGAATGCTATAAGGATCTCGCGGTCGTCGATTTCATCTGCACTTTTCGGGCGAATTTCGTACCACCCGACAAAAATGGGCCGAAATCGGTATTTTCGGGCCACATGATGGCTAGGGTTTGAAATCCGACACAAAACCCGAGACACATTCATAAATTTAGGAGAAGAATGCTACAAGAATCTCGCGGTCGTCAATTTCATCTGGACTTTTCGAGCCATTTTCGTACCACCCCACAAAAATGGGCCGAAATCGGTATTTTCGGGTCAGACGATGGCTAGGGTTTGAAATCCGACACGGAACTCGAGACAAATTCATAAATTTAGGAGAAGAATGCTACAAGGATCTCGCGGTCGTCGATTTCATCTGCAATTTTCGGGCGATTTTCGTACCACCCGACAAAAATGGGCCGAAATCAGTATTTTCGGGCCAGACGATGGCTAGGGTTTGAAATCCGACACGGAACACAAGAAACAGTCATAAATTGAGGAGAAGAATGCTATAAGGATCTCGCGATCGTCGATTTCATCTGCACTTTTAGAGCGATTTTCGTACCACCCGACAAAATTGGGCCGAAATCGGTATTTTTGGGCCAGACGATGGCTAGGGTTTGAAATTCGACACGGAACCCGAGACACAATCATAAATTTTGGAGAAGAATGCTACGAGGATCTCGCGGTTGCGATTTCATCTGGACTTTTCGGGCCATTTTCGTACCACCCGACAAAAATGCGCCGAAATCGGTATTTTCGGGCCAGACGATGGCTAGGGTTTGAAATCCGACACGGAACCCGAGACAAATTCATAAATTTAGGAGAAGAATGCTACAAGGATCTCGCGGTCGTCGATTTCATCTGCACTTTTCGGGCGATTTTTGTACCACCCGACAAAAATGGGCCGAAATTGGTATTTTCGGGCCAGACGATGGCTAGGGTTTGAAATCCGACACGAAACCCGAGACATAGTCATAAATTAAGGAGAAGAATGCTATAAGGATCTCGCAGTCGTCGATTTCATCTGCACTTTTCGGGCGATTTTCGTACCACTCAACAAAAATGGGCCGAAATCGGTATTTTCGGGCTAGACAATGGCTAGGGTTTGAAATCAGACACGGAACCCGAGACACAGTCATAAATTGAGGAGAAGAAAGCTATAAGGATATCGCGGTCGTCGATTTCATCTGCACTTTTCGGGCGAATTTCGTACCACCCGACAAAAATGGGCCGAAATCGGTATTTTCGGGGCAGACGATGGCTAGGGTTTGAAATCTGACAGGGAACCCGAGACACAGTCATAAATTTAGGAGAAGAATGCTACAAGAATCTCGCGGTCGTCGATTTCATCTGCACTTTTCGAGCGATTTTCGTACCACCCGACAAAATTGGGCCGAAATCGGTATTTTTGGGCCAGACGATGGCTAGGGTTTGAAATCCGACATGGAACCCGAGACACAGTCATAAATTTTGGAGAAGAATGCAACAAGGATCTCGCGGTCGTCGATTTCATCTGGACTTTTTGGGCGATTTTCGTACCACCCGAAAAAAATGGGCCGAAATCGGTATTTTCGGGCCAGACGAGGGCTAGGGTTTGAAATCCGACATGGAACCCGAGACACATTCATAAATTTAGGAGAAGAATGGTACAAGGATCTCGCGGTCGTCGATTTCATCTGCACTTTTCGGGCGATTTTTGTACCACCTGACAAAAATTGACCGAAATCGGTATTTTCGGGCCAGACGATGGCTAGGGTTTGAAATCCTACACGGAACCCGAGACACATTCATAAATTTAGAAGAAAAATGCTACAAGGATCTCGCGGTCGTCGATTTCATCTGGACTTTTCGGGCGATTTTCGTACCACCCGACAAAAATGGGCCGAAATCGGTATTTTCGGGCCAGACGATGGCTAGGGTTTGAAATCCGACACGGAACCCAAGACACAGTCATAAATTGAGGAGAAGAATGCTATAAGGATCTCGAGGTCGTCGATTTCATCTGCACTTTTCGGGCGATTTTCGTACCACCCGACAAAAATGGGCCGAAATCGGTATTTTCGGGCCAGACGATGGCTAGGGATTGAAATCCTACACAGAACCCGAAACACAGTCATAAATTTTGGAGAAGAATGCTACAAGAATCTCGCGGTCGTCGATTTCATCTGCAATTTTCGGGCGATTTTCGTACCACCCGACAAAAATGGGCCGAAATCAGTATTTTCGGGCCAGACGATGGCTAGGGTTTGAAATCCGACACGGAACACAAGAAACAGTCATAAATTGAGGAGAAGAATGCTATAAGGATCTCGCGATCGTCGATTTCATCTGCACTTTTAGAGCGATTTTCGTACCACCCGACAAAATTGGGCCGAAATCGGTATTTTTGGGCCAGACGATGGCTAGGGTTTGAAATTCGACACGGAACCCGAGACACAATCATAAATTTTGGAGAAGAATGCTACGAGGATCTCGCGGTTGCGATTTCATCTGGACTTTTCGGGCCATTTTCGTACCACCCGACAAAAATGCGCCGAAATCGGTATTTTCGGGCCAGACGATGGCTAGGGTTTGAAATCCGACACGGAACCCGAGACAAATTCATAAATTTAGGAGAAGAATGCTACAAGGATCTCGCGGTCGTCGATTTCATCTGCACTTTTCGGGCGATTTTTGTACCACCCGACAAAAATGGGCCGAAATCGGTATCTTCGGGCCAGACGATGGCTAGGGTTTGAAATCCGACACGGAACCCGAGACAAATTCATAAATTGAGGAGAAGAATGCTATAAGGATATCGCGGTCGTCGATTTCATCTGCAATTTTCGGGCGATTTTCGTACCACCCGACAAAAATGGGCCGAAATCGGTATTTTCGGGCCAGACGATGGCTAGGGTTTGAAATCCTACACGGAACCCGAGACACAGTCATAAATTTAGGAGAAGAATGCTACAAGGATCTCGCGGTCATCGATTTCATCTGGACTTTTCGAGCGATTTTCGTAACACCCGACAAAAATGGGCCGAAATCGGTATTTTCGGGCCAGACGATGGCTAGGGTTTGAAATCCGACACGAAACCCGAGACACAGTCATAAATTTAGGAGAAGAATGCTACAAGAATCTCGCGGTCGTCGATTTCATCTGCACTTTTCGGGCCATTTTCGTACCACCCGACAAAAATGGGCCGAAATCGGTATTTTCGGGCTAGACGATGGCTAGGGTTTGAAATCTGACACGGAACCCGAGACACAGTCATAAATTTAGGAGAAGAATGCTACAAGGATCTCGCGGTCGTCGATTTCATCTGCACTTTTCGGGCGATTTTCGTACCACCCGACAAAAATGGGCCGAAATCGGTATTTTCGGGCCAGACGATGGCTAGGTTTTGAAATCTGACACGGAACCCGAGACACAGTCATAAATTTAGGAGAAGAATGCTAAAAGGATCTCGCGATCGTCGATTTCATCTACACTTTTCGGGCGATTTTCATACCACCCGACAAAAATGGGCCGAAATCCGTATTTTCCGGCCAGACAATGGCTAGGGTTTGAAATCTGACACGAAACCCGAGACACAGTCATAAATTTAGGAGAAGAATGCAACAAGAATCTCGCGGTCGTCGATTTCATCTGCACTTTTCGGGCGATTTTCGTACCACCGGACAAAAATGGGCCCAAATCGGTATTTTCGGGCCAGACGATGGCTAGGGTTTGAAATCCGACACGGAACCCGAGACACAGTCATAAATTTTGGAGAAGAATGCTACAAGGATCTCGCGGTCGTCGATTTCATCTGGACTTTTCGGGCCATTTTCGTACCACCCGACAAAAATGGGCCGAAATCGGTATTTTCGGGCCAGACGATGGCTCGGGTTTGAATCCGACACGGAATCCGAGACACATTCATAAATTTAGGAGAAGAATGCTACTAGGATCTCGCGGTCGTCGATTTCATCTGCACTTTTCGGGCGATTTTCGTACCACCCGACAAAAATGGGCCGAAATCAGTATTTTCGGGCTAGACGATGGCTAGGGTTTGAAATCCGACACGGAACCCGATACACAGTCATAAATTGAGGAGAAGAATGCTATAAGGATCTCGCGGTTGTCAATTTCATCTACACTTTTCGGGCGATTTTCCTACCACACGACAAAAATGGGCCGAAATCGGTATTTTCGGGCCAGACGATGGCTAGGGTTTGAAATCCGACACGGAACCCGAGGCACAAACAAAAATTTTGGAGAAGAATGCTACAAGGATCTCGCGGTCGTCGGTTTCATGTGGATATTTCGGGCCATTTTCGTACCACCCGACAAAAATGGGCCGAAATCGGTATTTTCGGGCCAGACGATGGCTAGGGTTTGGAATCCGACACGGAACCCGAGACACATTCATAAATTTAGGAGAAGAATGCTACAAGGATCTCGCGGTCGTCGATTTCATCTGCACTTTTCGGGCGATTTTTGTACCACCCGACAAAAATGGGCCGAAATCGGTATTTTCGGGCCAGACGATGGCTAGGGTTTGAAATCCGACACGAAACCCGAGACACAGTCATAAATTTAGGAAAAGAATGCTACAAGAATCTCGCGGTCGTCGAATTCATGTGCACTTTTCGGGCGATTTTCGTACCACCCGACAAAAATGGGCCGAAATCGGTATTTTCGGGCCAGACGATGGCTAGGGTTTGAAATCCGACACGAAACCCGAGACACAGTCATAAATTTAGGAGAAGAATGCTACAAGAATCTCCTGGTTGTCGATTTCATCTGCACTTTTCGGGCGATTTTCATACCACCCGACAAAAATGGGCCGAAATCGGTATTTTCGGGCCAGACGATGGCTAGGGTTTGAAATCCGACACGGAACCCGAGACACAGTCATAAATTGAGGAGAAGAATGCTATAAGTATCTCGCGGTCGTCGATTTCATCTGCACTTTTCGGGCGATTTTCGTACCACCCGACAAAAATGGGCCGAAATCGGTATTTTCGGGCCAGACGATGGCTAGGGTTTGAAATCCGACACGGAACCCAAGACACAGTCATAAATTGAGGAGAAGAATGCTATAAGGATCTCGAGGTCGTCGATTTCATCTGCACTTTTCGGGCGAATTTCGTACCACCAGACAAAAATGGGCCGAAATCGGTATTTTCGGGCCAGACGATGGCTAGGGTTTGAAATCCTACACAGAACCCGAAACACAGTCATAAATTTTGGAGAAGAATGCTACAAGGATCTCGCGGTAGTCGATTTCATCTGGACTTTTCGGGCGATTTTCGTACCACCCGACAAAAATAGGCTGAAATCGGTATTTTCGGGCCAGACGATGGCTAGGGTTTGAAATCCGACACGAAACCCGAGACACAGTCATAAATTGAGGAGAAGAATGCTATAAGGATCTCGCGGTCGTCGATTTCATCTGCACTTTTCGGGCGAATTTCGTACCACCCGACAAAAATGGGCCGAAATCGGTATTTTCGGGCCACATGATGGCTAGGGTTTGAAATCCGACACAAAACCCGAGACACATTCATAAATTTAGGAGAAGAATGCTACAAGAATCTCGCGGTCGTCAATTTCATCTGGACTTTTCGAGCCATTTTCGTACCACCCCACAAAAATGGGCCGAAATCGGTATTTTCGGGTCAGACGATGGCTAGGGTTTGAAATCCGACACGGAACTCGAGACAAATTCATAAATTTAGGAGAAGAATGCTACAAGGATCTCGCGGTCGTCGATTTCATCTGCAATTTTCGGGCGATTTTCGTACCACCCGACAAAAATGGGCCGAAATCAGTATTTTCGGGCCAGACGATGGCTAGGGTTTGAAATCCGACACGGAACACAAGAAACAGTCATAAATTGAGGAGAAGAATGCTATAAGGATCTCGCGATCGTCGATTTCATCTGCACTTTTAGAGCGATTTTCGTACCACCCGACAAAATTGGGCCGAAATCGGTATTTTTGGGCCAGACGATGGCTAGGGTTTGAAATTCGACACGGAACCCGAGACACAATCATAAATTTTGGAGAAGAATGCTACGAGGATCTCGCGGTTGCGATTTCATCTGGACTTTTCGGGCCATTTTCGTACCACCCGACAAAATTGGGCCGAAATCGGTATTTTTGGGCCAAACGATGGCTAGGGTTTGAAATTCGACACGGAACCCGAGACACAATCATAAATTTTGGAGAAGAATGCTACGAGGATCTCGCGGTTGCGATTTCATCTGGACTTTTCGGGCCATTTTCGTACCACCCGACAAAAATGCGCCGAAATCGGTATTTTCGGGCCAGACGATGGCTAGGGTTTGAAATCCGACACGGAACCCGAGACAAATTCATAAATTTAGGAGAAGAATGCTACAAGGATCTCGCGGTCGTCGATTTCATCTGCACTTTTCGGGCGATTTTTGTACCACCTGACAAAAATGGGCCGAAATTGGTATTTTCGGGCCAGACGATGGCTAGGGTTTGAAATCCGACACGAAACCCGAGACATAGTCATAAATTAAGGAGAAGAATGCTATAAGGATCTCGCAGTCGTCGATTTCATCTGCTCTTTTCGGGCGATTTTTGTACCATTCGAAAAAAATAGGCCGAAATCGGTATTTTCGGGCCAGACGATGGCTAGGGTTTGAAATCCGACACGAAACCCGAGACATAGTCATAAATTAAGGAGAAGAATGCTATAAGGATCTCGCAGTCGTCGATTTCATCTGCACTTTTCGGGCGATTTTCGTACCACTCGACAAAAATGGGTCGAAATCGGTATTTTCGGGCCAGACGATGGCTAGGGTTTGAAATCCGACACAGAACCCGAGACACAATCATAAATTTAGGAGAAGAATGCTACAAGAATCTCGTGGTCGTCGATTTCATCTGCAATTTTCGGGCGATTTTCGTACCACCCGACAAAAATGGGCCGAAATCGGTATTTTTGGGCTAGACGATGGCTAGGGTTTGAAATCCGACACGGAACACAAGAAACAGTCATAAAATGAATAGAAGAATGCTATAAGGATCTCGCGGTCGTCGATTTCATCTGCACTTTTCGGGCGATTTTCGTACCACCCGACAAAAATGGGCCGAAATCGGTATTTTCGGGCCAGACGATGGCTAGCGTTTGAAATCCGACACGAAACCCGAGACACAATCATAAATTTAGGAGAAGAATGCTACAAGAATCTCGTGGTCGTCGATTTCATCTGCACTTTTCGGGCGATTTTCGTACCACCCGACAAAAATGGGCCGAAATCAGTATTTTTGGGCTAGACGATGGCTAGGGTTTGAAATCCGATACGGAACACAAGAAACAGTCATAAATTGAGGAGAAGAATGCTATAAGGATCTCGCGGTCGTCGATTTCATCAGCACTTTTCGGGCGAATTTCATACCACCCGACAAAAATGGGCCGAAATCGGTATTTTCGGGCCAGACGATGGCTAGGGTTTGAAATCTGACACGGAACCCGAGACACAGTCATAAATTTAGGAGAAGAGTGCTACAAGGATCTCGCGGTCGTCGATTTCATCTGCACTTTTCTAGCGTTTTTCGTACCACCTGACAAAAATGGGCCGAAATCGGTATTTTCGGGCCAGACGATGGCTAGGGTTTGAAATCCTACACGGAACCCGAGACACATTCATAAATTTAGGAGAAGAATGCTACAAGGATCTCGAGGTCGTCGATTTCATCTGGACTTTTCGGGCGATTTTCGTACCACCCGACAAAAACGGGCCGAAATCGATATTTTCGGGCCAGACGATGGCTAGGGTTTGAAATCCGACACGGAACCCGAGACACAGTCATTAATTGAGGAGAAGAATGCTATAAGTATCTCGTGGTCGTAGATTTCATCTGCACTTTTCGGGCGAATTTCGTACCACCCGACAAAAATGGGCCGAAATCGGTATTTTCGGGCCAGATGATGGCTAGGGTTTGAAATCTGGAACGGAACCAGAGACACAGTCATAAATTTAGGAGAAGAGTGCTACAAGGATCTCGCGGTCGTCGATTTCATCTGCACTTTTCGAGCGATTTTCGTACCACCCGACAAAAATAGGCCGAAATTGGTATTTTCGGGCCAGACGATGGCTAGGGTTTGAAATCCGACACGGAACCCGAGACACAATCATAAATTGAGGAGAAGAATGCTATAAGGATCTCGCGGTCGTCGATTTCATCTGCACTTTTCGAGCGATTTTCGTACCACCCGACAAAATTGGGCCGAAATCGGTATTTTTGGGCCAGACGATGGCTAGGGTTTGAAATTCGACACGGAACCCGAGACACAATCATAAATTTTGGAGAAGAATGCTACAAGGATCTCGCGATTGCGA
Organism: Cicer chorassanicum; assembly: GCA_037974735.1. Taxonomy (NCBI): domain Eukaryota; kingdom Viridiplantae; phylum Streptophyta; class Magnoliopsida; order Fabales; family Fabaceae; genus Cicer; species Cicer chorassanicum. Next base: position 284,559 of record JBBPBP010000787.1, on the reverse strand, counting down.
TTTCATCTGGACTTTTCGGGCCATTTTCGTACCACCCGACAAAAATGCGCCGAAATCGGTATTTTCGGGCCAGACGATGGCTAGGGTTTGAAATCCGACACGGAACCCGAGACAAATTCATAAATTTAGGAGAAGAATGCTACAAGGATCTCGCGGTCGTCGATTTCATCTGCACTTTTCGGGCGATTTTTGTACCACCCGACAAAAATGGGCCGAAATCGGTATCTTCGGGCCAGACGATGGCTAGGGTTTGAAATCCGACACGGAACCCGAGACAAATTCATAAATTGAGGAGAAGAATGCTATAAGGATATCGCGGTCGTCGATTTCATCTGCAATTTTCGGGCGATTTTCGTACCACCCGACAAAAATGGGCCGAAATCGGTATTTTCGGGCCAGACGATGGCTAGGGTTTGAAATCCTACACGGAACCCGAGACACAGTCATAAATTTAGGAGAAGAATGCTACAAGGATCTCGCGGTCGTCTATTTCATCTGGACTTTTCGGGCGATTTTCGTACCACCCGACAAAAATGGGCCGAAATCGGTATTTTCGGGCCAGACGATGGCTAGGGTTTGAAATCCGACACGGAACCCGAGACACAGTCATAAATTGAGGAGAAGAATGCTATAAGTATCTCGCGGTCGTCGATTTCATCTGCACTTTTCGGGCGATTTTCGTACCACCCGACAAAAATGGGCCGAAATCGGTATTTTCGGGCCAGACGATGGCTAGGGTTTGAAATCCGACACGGAACCCAAGACACAGTCATAAATTGAGGAGAAGAATGCTATAAGGATCTCGAGGTCGTCGATTTCATCTGCACTTTTCGGGCGATTTTCGTACCACCCGACAAAAATGGGCCGAAATCGGTATTTTCGGGCCAGACGATGGCTAGGGATTGAAATCCTACACAGAACCCGAAACACAGTCATAAATTTTGGAGAAGAATGCTACAAGAATCTCGCGGTCGTCGATTTCATCTGCAATTTTCGGGCGATTTTCGTACCACCCGACAAAAATGGGCCGAAATCAGTATTTTCGGGCCAGACGATGGCTAGGGTTTGAAATCCGACACGGAACACAAGAAACAGTCATAAATTGAGGAGAAGAATGCTATAAGGATCTCGCGATCGTCGATTTCATCTGCACTTTTCGAGCGATTTTCGTACCACCCGACAAAATTGGGCCGAAATCGGTATTTTTGGGCCAGACGATGGCTAGGGTTTGAAATCCGACACGGAACCCGAGACACGGTCATAAATTTTGGAGAAGAATGCTAAAAGGATCTCGCGGTCGTCGATTTCATCTGGACTTTTCAGGCCATTTTCGTACCACCCGAAAAAATGGGCCGAAATCGGTATTTTCATGCCAGACGATGGCTAGGGTTTGAAATCCGACACGGAACCCGAGACACATTCATAAATTTAGGAGAATAATGCTACAAGGATCTCGCGGTCGTCGATTTCATCTGCACTTTTCGGGCGATTTTTGTACCATTCGACAAAAATGGTCCGAAATCGGTATTTTCGGGCCAGACGATGGCTAGGGTTTGAAATCCGACACGAAACCTGAGACATAGTCATAAATTTAGGAGAAGAATGCTACAAGAATCTCGTGGTCGTTGATTTCATCTTCACTTTTCGGGCGATTTTCGTACCACCCGACAAAAATGGGCCGAAATCGGTATTTTCGGGCCAGACGATGGCTAGGGTTTGAAATCTGACACGGAACACGAGACACAGTCATAAATTTTGGAGAAGAATGCTACAAGGATCTCGCAGTCGTCGATTTCATCTGCAATTTTCAATCGATTTTCGTACCACCTGACAAAAATGGGCCGAAATCGGTATTTTCGGGCCAGAAGATGGCTAGGGTTTGAAATCCTACACGGAACCCGAGACACATTCATAAATTTAGGAGAAGAATGCTACAAGGATCTCGCGGTCGTCGATTTCATCTGGACTTTTCGGGCGATTTTCGTACCACCCGTCAAAAAAGGGCCCTATCGGTATTTTCAGGCCAGACGATGGCTAGGGTTTGAAATCCAACACGGAACCCGTGACACAGTTATAAATTGAGGAGAAGAAAGCTATAAGGAACTCGCGGTCACCGATTTCATATGCAGTTTTTGGGCGATTTTCGTACCACCCGACAAAAATGGGCCGAAATCGGTATTTTCAGGCCAGACGATGGCTAGGGTTTGAAATCCTACACGGAACCCGAGACACATTCATAAATTTAGGAGAAGAATGCTACAAGGATCTCACGGTCGTCGATTTCATCAAGACTTTTCGGGCGATTTTCATACCACCAGACAAAAATGGGCCGAAATCGGTATTTTCGGGCCAGACGATGGCTAGGGTTTGAAATCCGACACGGAACCCGAGACACAGTCATAAATTGAGGAGAAGAAAGCTATAAGGATCTTGCGGTCGTCGATTTCATCTGCACTTTTTGGGCGATTTTCGTACCACCCAACAAAAATGGGCCGAAATCGGTATTTTCGGGCCACATGATGGCTAGGGTTTGAAATCCGACACAAAACCCGAGACACATTCATAAATTTAGGAGAAGAATGCTACAAGAATCTTGCGGTCGTCAATTTCATCTGGACATTTCGAGCCATTTTCGTACCACCCGACAAAAATGGTCCGAAATCGGTATTTTCGGGTCAGACGATGGCTAGGGTTTAAAATCCGACACGGAACCCGAGACAAATTCATAAATTTAGGAGAAGAATGCTACAAGGATCTCGCGGTCGTCGATTTCATCTGCAATTTTCGGGCGATTTTTGTACCACCCAACAAAAATAGGCCGAAATCGGTATTTTCGGCCAGACGATGGATAGGGTTTGAAATCCGACACGGAACACAAGAAACAGTCATAAATTGAGGAGAAGAATGCTATAAGGATCTCGCGGTCGTCGATTTCATTTGCACTTTTCGGGCGATTTTCGTACCACCCGACAAAAATGGGCCGAAATCGGTATTTTCGGGCCAGACGATGGCTAGGGTTTGAAATCCTACACGGAACCCGAGACACAGTCATAAATTTAGGAGAAGAATGCTACAAGGATCTCGCAGTCGTCGATTTCATCTGGACTTTTCGGGCCATTTTCGTACCACCCAAAAAAAATGGGCCGAAATCGGTATTTTCATGCCAGACGATGGCTAGGGTTTGAAATCCGACACGGATCCCGAGACACATTCATAAATTTAGGAGAAGAATGCTACAAGGATCTCGCGGTCGTCGATTTCATCTGCACTTTTCGGGCCATTTTCGTACCACCCGAATTAAATGGGCCGAAATTGGTATTTTCATGCCAGACGATGGCTAGGGTTTGAAATCCGACACGGAACACAGGACACATTCATAAATTTAGGAGAAGAATGCTACAAGGATCTCGCGGTCGTCGATTTCATCTGCACTTTTCGGGCGATTTTTAAACCATTCGACAAAAATGGGCCGAAATCGGTATTTTTGGGCCAGACGATGGCTAGGGTTTGAAATCCGACACGGAACCCGAGACACAGTCATAAATTTTGGAGAAGAATGCTACAAGGATCTCGCGGTCGTCGATTTCATCTGGACTTTTCGGGCCATTTTCGTACCACCCGAAAAAAATGGGCCGAAATCGGTATTTTCATGCCAGACGATGGCTAGGGTTTGAAATCCGACACGGAACCCGAGACACATTCATAAATTTAGGAGAAGAATGCTACAAGGATCTCGCGGTCGTCGATTTCATCTGCACTTTTCGGGCGATTTTTGTACCATTCGACAAAAATAGGCCGAAATCGGTATTTTTGGGCCAGACGATGGCTAGGGTTTGAAATCCGACACGGAACCGGAGACACAGTCATAAATTTTGGAGAAGAATGCTACAAGGATCTCGCGGTCGTCGATTTCATCTGGACTTTTCGGGCCATTTTCGTACCACCCGAAAAAAATGGGCCGAAATCGGTATTTTCATGCCAGACGATGGCTAGGGTTTGAAATCCGACACGGATCCCGAGACACATTCATAAATTTAGGATAAGAATGCTACAAGGATCTCGCGGTCGTCGATTTCATCTGCACTTTTCGGGCCATTTTCGTACCACCCGAATTAAATGGGCCGAAATCGGTATTTTCATGCCAGACGATGGCTAGGGTTTGAAATCCGACACGGAACACAAGACACATTCATAAATTTAGGAGAAGAATGCTACAAGGATCTCGCGGTCGTCGATTTCATCGGCACTTTTCGGGCCATTTTCGTACCACCCGAATTAAATGGGCCGAAATCGGTATTTTCATGCCAGACGATGGCTAGGGTTTGAAACCCTACACGGAACCCGAGACACAGTCATAAATTTAGGAGAAGAATGCTACAAGGATCTCGCGGTCGTCGATTTCATCTGCACTTTTCGAGCGATTTTCGTACCACCCGACAAAATTGGGCCGAAATCGGTATTTTTGGGCCAAACGATGGCTAAGGTTTGAAATCCGACACGGAACACAAGAAATAATCATAAATTGAGGAGAAGAATGCTATAAGGATCTCGCGGTCGTCGATTTCATCTGCACTTTTCAGGCGATTTTCGTACCACCAGACAAAAATGGGCCTAAATCGGTATTTTCGGGCCAGACGATGGCTAGGGTTTGAAATCCTACACGGAACCCGAGACACAGTCATAAATTTTGGAGAAGAATGTTACAAGGATCTCGCGGTCGTGGATTTCATCTGGACTTTTCGGGCGATTTTCGCACCACCCGACAAAAATGGGCCAAAATCGGTATTTTCGGGCCAGACGATGGCTAGGGTTTGAAATCCGACACGGAACCCGAGACACAGTCATAAATTTTGGAGAAGAATGCTACAAGGATCTCGCGGTCGTCGATTTCATCTAGACTTTTCGGGCGATTTTCGCACCACCCGACAAAAATGGGCCGAAATCGGTATTTTCGGGCCAGACGAATGCTAGGGTTTGAAATCCGACACGGAACCCGAGACACAGTCATAAATTGAGGAGAAGAAAGCTATAAGGATCTCGCGGTCGTCGATTTCATCTGCACTTTTCGGGCCATTTTCGTACCACCCAACAAAAATGGGCCGAAATCGGTATTTTCGGGCCAGACGATGGCTAGGGTTTGAAATCCGACACGGAACACGAGACAATTCATAAATTTAGGAGAAGAATGCTACAAGGATATCGCGGTCGTCGATTTCATCTGCACTTTTCGGGCGATTTTTGTACCACCCGACAAAAATGGGCCGAAATCGGTATTTTCGGGCCAGACGATGGCTAGGGTTTGAAATCCGACACGGAACACAAGAAACAGTCATAAATTGAGGAGAAGAATGCTATAAGGATCTCGCGGTCGTTGATTTCATCTGCAATTTTCGGGCGATTTTCGTACCACCCGACAAAAATGGGCCGAAATCGGTATTTTCGGGCCAGACGATGGCTAGGGTTTGAAATCTGACACAAAACTCGAGACACAGTCATAAATTTAGGAGAATAGTGCTACAAGGATCTCGCGGTCGTCGATTTCATCTGCACTTTTCGAGCGATTTTCGTACCACCCGACAAAATTGGGCCGAAATCGGTATTTTTGGGCCAGACGATGGCTAGGGTTTGAAATCCGACACGGAACCCGAGACACAGTCATAAATTTTGGAGAAGATTGCTACAAGGATCTCGCGGTCGTCGATTTCATCTGCACTTTTCGGGCGATTTTTGTACCACCCGACAAAAATGGGCCGAAATCGGTATTTTCGGGCCAGACGATGGCTAGGGTTTGAAATCCGACACGGAACACAAGAAACAGTCATAAATTGAGGAGAAGAATGCTATAAGGATCTCGCGGTCGTTGATTTCATCTGCAATTTTCGGGCCATTTTCGTACCACTCGACAAAAATGGGCTGAAATCGGTATTTTCGGGCAAAACGATGGCTAGGGTTTGAAATACGACACGAAACCCGAGACATAGTCATAAATTTAGGAGAACAATGCTACAAGGATCTCGCGGTCGTCGATTTCATCTAGACTTTTCGGGCGATTTTCACACCACCCGACAAAAATGGGCCGAAATCGGTATTTTCGGGCCAGACGATGGCTAGGGTTTGAAATCCGACACGGAACCCGAGACACAGTCATAAATTGAGGAGAAGAAAGCTATAAGGATCTCGCGGTCGTCGATTTCATCTGCACTTTTCGGGCCATTTTCGTACCACCCGACAAAAATGGGCCGAAATCGGTATTTTCGGGCCAGACGATGGCTAGGGCTTGAAATCCAACACGGAACCCGAAACAAATTCATAAATTTAGGAGAAGAATGCTACAAGGATCTCGCGGTCGTCGATTTCATCTGCACTTTTCGGCCGATTTTTGTACCACCCGACAAAAATGGGCCGAAATCGGTTTTTTCGGGCCAGACGATGGCTAGGGTTTGAAATCCTACACGGAACCCGAGACACAGTCATAAATTTAGGAGAAGAATGCTACAAGGATCTCGCGGTCGTCGATTTCATCTGCACTTTTCGAGCGATTTTCGTACCACTCGACAAAATTGGGCCGAAATCGGTGTTTTTGGGCCAAACGATGGCTAGGGTTTGAAATCCGACACGGAACCCGAGACACAGTCATAAATTTTGGAGAAGAATGCTACAAGGATCTCGCGGTCGTCGATTTCATCTGGACTTTTCGGGCCATTTTCGTACCACCCGAAAAAAATGGGCCGAAATCGGTATTTTCGGCCAGACGATGGCTAGGGTTTGAAATCCGACACGGAACCCGAGACAAATTCATAAATTTAGGAGAAGAATGCTACAAGGATCTCGCGGTCGTCGATTTCATCTGCACTTTTCGGGAGAATTTCGTACCACCCGACAAAAATGGGCCGAAATCGGTATTTTCGGGCCAGACGATGGCTAGGGTTTGAAATCTGACACGGAACCCGAGACACAGTCATAAATTTAGGAGAAGAATGCTACAAGGATCTCGCGGTCGTCGATTTCATCTGGACTTTTCGGGCGATTTTTGTACCACCCGACAAAAAAGGGCTCTATCGGTATTTTCGGGCCAGACGATGGCTAGGGTTTGAAATCCGACACGGAACCCGTGACATAGTCATAAATTGAGGAGAAGAAAGCTATAAGGAACTCGCGGTCGTCGATTTCATATGCACTTTTCGGGCGATTTTCATACCACCCGACAAAAATGGGCCGAAATCGGTATTTTCAGGCCAGACGATGGCTAGGGTTTGAAATCCTACACGGAACCCGAGACACATTCATAAATTTAGGAGAAGAATGCTACAAGGATCTCGCGGTCGTCGATTTCATCTGGACTTTTCGGGCGATTTTCATACCACCCGACAAAAATGGGCCGAAATCGGTATTTTCGGGCCAGACGATGGCTAGGGTTTGAAATCCGACACGGAACACAAGAAACAGTCATAAATTGAGGAGAAGAATGCTATAAGGATCTCGCGGTCGTCGATTTCATTTGCATTTTTCGGGCGATTTTCATACCACCCGACAAAAATGGGCCGAAATCGGTATTTTCGGGCCAGACGATGGCTAGGGTTTGAAATCGTACACGGAACCCGAGACACTATCATAAATTTAGGAGAAGAATGCTACAAGGATCTCGCGGTCGTCGATTTCATCTGCACTTTTCGAGCGATTTTCGTACCACCCGACAAAATTGGGCCGAAATCGGTATTTTTGGGCCAGACGATGGCTAGGGTTTGAAATCCGACACGGAACCCGAGACACAGTCATAAATTTTGGAGAAGAATGCTACAAGGATCTCGCGGTCGTCGATTTCATCTGCACTTTTCGGGCGATTTTCGTACCACCCGACAAAAATGGGCCGAAATCAGTATTTTCGGGCCAGACGATGGCTAGGGTTTGAAATCCGACACGGAACCCGAGACACAGTCATAAATTGAGGAGAAGAATGCTATAAGGATCTCGCGGTCGTCGATTTCATCTGCACTTTTCGGGCGATTTTCGTACCACCCGACAAAAATGGGCCGAAATCGGTATTTTCTGGCTAGACGATGGCTAGGGTTTGAAATCCTACACGGAACCCGAGACACAGTCATAAATTTTGGAGAAGAATGCTACAAGGATCTCGCGGTCGTCGATTTCATCTAGACTTTTCGGGCCATTTTTGTACCACCCGACAAAAATGGGCCGAAATCGGTATTTTCGGGCCTGACGATGGCTAGGGTTTGAAATCCCACACGGAACCCGAGACACAGTCATAAATTGAGGAGAAGAATGCTATAAGGATCTCGCGGTCGTCGATTTCATCTGCACTTTTCGGGCGATTTTCGTACCACCCGACAAAAATGGGCCGAAATCGGTATTTTCGGGCCAGACGATGGCTAGGGTTTGAAATCCGACACGGAACCCGAGACACAGTCATAAATTGAGGAGAAGAATGCTATATGGATCTCGCGGTCGTCGATTTCATCTGCACTTTTCGGGCGATTCTCGTACCACCCGACAAAAATGGGCCGAAATCGGTATTTTCGGGACAGACGATGGCTAGGGTTTGAAATCCTACACGAACCCGAGACACAGTCAGAAATTCAGGAGAAGAATGCTACAAGAATCTCGCGGTCGTCGATTTCATCTGCACTTTTCGGGCGATTTTCGTACCACTCGACAAAAATGGGCCGAAATCGGTATTTTCGGGCCAGACGATGGCTAGGGTTTGAAATCCGACACGGAACCCGAGACACAGTCATAAATTGAGGAGAAGAATGCTATAAGGATCTCGTGGTCGTCGATTTCCTCTGCACTTTTCAGGCGATTTTCGTACCACTTGACAAAAATGGGCCGAAATCGGTATTTTCGGGCCAGACGATGGCTAGGGTTTGAAATCCTACACGGAACCCGAGACACAGTCATAAATTGAGGAGAAGAATGCTATAAGGATCTCGCGGTCGTCGATTTCATCTGCACTTTTCGGGCGATTTTCGTACCACCCGACAAAAATGGGCCGAAATCGGTATTTTCGGGCCAGACGATGGCTAGGGTTTGAAATCCGACACGGAACACAAGAAACAGTCATAAATTGAGGAGAAGAATGCTATAAGGATCTCGCGGTCGTCGATTTCATCTACACTTTTCGGGCGATTTTCGTACCACCCGACAAAAATGGGCCTAAATCGGTATTTTCGGGCCAAACGATGGCTAGGGTTTGAAATCCTACACGGAACCCGAGACACAGTCATAAATTTTGGAGAAGAATGCTACAAGGATCTCGCGGTCGTCGATTTCATCTAGACTTTTCGGGCGATTTTCGCCCCACCCGACAAAAATGGGCCCAAATCGGTATTTTCGGGCCAGACGATGGCTAGGGTTTGAAATCCGACACGGAACCCGAGACACAGTCATAAATTTTGGAGAAGAATGCTACAAGGATCTCGCGGTTGTCGATTTCATCTAGACTTTTCGGGCGATTTTCGCACCACCCGACAAAAATTGGCCGAAATCGGTATTTTCGGGCCAGTTGATGGCTAGGGTTTGAAATCCGACACGGAACCCGAGACACAGTCATAAATTGAGGAGAAGAAAGCTATAAGGATCTCGCGGTCGTCGATTTCATCTGCACTTTTCGGGCCATTTTCGTACCACCCGACAAAAATGGGCCGAAATCGGTATTTTCGGGCCAGACGATGGCTAGGGCTTGAAATCCAACACGGAACCCGAAACAAATTCATAAATTTAGGAGAAGAATGCTACAAGGATCTCGCGGTCGTCGATTTCATCTGCACTTTTCGGGCGATTTTTGTACCACCCGACAAAAATGGGCCGAAATCGGTATTTTCGGGCCAGACGATGGCTAGGGTTTGAAATCCTACACGGAACCCGAGACACAGTCATAAATTTAGGAGAAGATTGCTACAAGGATCTCGCGGTCGTCGATTTCATCTGGACTTTTCAGGCGATTTTCGTACCACCCGACAAAAATAGGCCGAAATCTGTATTTCCAGGCCACACGATGGCTAGGGTTTGAAATCTGACACGGAACCTGAGACACAGTCCTAAATTTAGGAGAAGAATGCTACAAGGATCTCGCGGTCGTCGATTTCATCTGGACTTTTCGGGCCATTTTCGTACCACCCGACAAAAATTGGCCGGAATCGGTATTTTCGTGCCAGACGATGGCTAGGGTTTGAAATCCGACACGGAACCCGAGACACATTCATAAATTTAGGAGAAGAATGCTATAAGGATCTCGCGGTCGTCGATTTCATCTACACTTTTCGGGCGATTTTCGTACCACCCGACAAAAATGGGCCGAAATCGGTATTTTCGGGCCAGACGATGGCTAGGGTTTGAAATCCTACACGGAACCCGAGACACAGTCATAAATTTAGGAGAAGAATGCTACAAGGATCTCGCGGTCGTCGATTTCATCTGGACTTTTCGGGCGATTTCCGTACCACCCGACAAAAAGGGGCCGAAATCGGTATTTTCGGGCCAGACGATGGCTAGGGTTTGAAATCTGACACGGAACCCGAGACACAGTCATAAATTTAGTAGAAGAATGCTACAAGAATTCGCGGTCGTCGATTTCATCTGAACTTTTCGGGCGATTTTCGTACCTCCCGACAAAAATGGGCCGAAATCGGTATTTTCGGGCCAGACGATGGCTAGGGTTTGAAATCCTACACGGAACCCGAGACACAGTCATAAATTTAGGAGAAGAATGCTACAAGGATCTCGCGGTCGTCGATTTCATCTGGACTTTTCGGACGATTTTCGTACCACCCGACAAAAATGGGCCGAAATCGGTATTTTCGGGCCAGACGATGGCTAGGGTTTGAAATCCTACACGGAACCCGAGACACAGTCATAAATTTAGGAGAAGAATGCTACAAGGATCTCGCGGTTGTCGATTTCATCTGCACTTTTCGGGCCATTTTCGTACCACCCGTCAAAATTGGGCCGAAATCGGTATTTTTGGGCCAAACGATGGCAAGGGTTTGAAATCTGACACGGAACCTGAGACACAGTCATAAATTTTGGAGAAGAATGCTACAAGGATCTCGCGGTCGTCGATTTCATCTGGACTTTTCGGGCCATTTTCGTACCACCCGAAAAAAATGGGCCGAAATCGGTATTTTCCGGCCAGAAGATGGCTAGGGTTTGAAATCCGACACGGAACCCGAGACAAATTCATAAATTTAGGAGAAGAATGCTACAAGGATCTCGCGGTCGTCGATTTCATCTGCACTTTTCGGGCGATTTTTGTACCACCCGACAAAAATGGGCTGAAATCGGTATTTTCGGGCAAGACGATGGCTAGGGTTTGAAATACGACACGAAACCCGAGACATAGTCATAAATTGAGGAGAAGAAAGCTAAAAGGATCTCGCGGTCGTCGATTTCATCTGCACTTTTCGGGCGAATTTCGTACCACCCGACAAAAATGGGCCGAAATCGGTATTTTCGGGCCAGACGATGGCTAGGGTTTGAAATCCGACACGGAACCCGAGACACAGTCATAAATTTTGGAGAAGAATGCTACAAGGATCTCGCGGTCGTCGATTTCATCTGGACTTTTCGGGCGATTTTCGTACCACCCGAAAAAAATTGGCCGAAATCGGTATTTTCGCGCCAGACGATGGCTAGGGTTTGAAATCCTACACGGAACTCGAGACACAATCATAAATTGAGGAGAAGAATGCTAAAAGGATCTCGTGAATGTCGATTTCATCTGCACTTTTCGGGCGAATTTCATACCACCCGACAAAAATGGGCCGAAATCGGTATTTTCGGGCCAGACGATGGCTAGGGTTTGAAATCCGACACGGAACCCGAGACACAGTCATAAATTTTGGAGAAGAATGCTACAAGGATCTCGCGGTCGTCGATTTCATCAGGACTTTTCGGGCGATTTTTGTACCACCCGACAAAAATGGGCCGAAATCGGTATTTTCGGGCCAGACGATGGCTAGGGTTGGAAATCCGACACAGAACCCGAGTCACAGTCATAAATTGAGGAGAAGAAAGCTATAAGGATCTCGCGGTCGTCGATTTCATCTGCACTTTTCGGGCGAATTACGTACCACCCGACAAAAATGGGCCGAAATCGGTATTTTCGGGCCAGACGATGGCTAGGGTTTGAAATCCGACACGGAACCCGAGACATATTCATAAATTTAGGAGAAGAATGCTACAAGGATCTCGCGGTCGTCGATTTCATCTGCACTTTTCGGGCGATTTTTGTACCACCCGACAAAAATGGGCCGAAATCGTTATTTTCGGGCAAGACGATGGCTAGGGTTTGAAATCCGACACGAAACCCGAGACATAGTCATAAATTGAGGAGAAGAATGCTATAAGGATCTCGCGGTCGTCGATTTCATCTGCAC
>JBBPBP010000787.1:246639-256971 GCA_037974735.1 Cicer chorassanicum | reverse complement strand
AATCGTTATTTTCGGGCAAGACGATGGCTAGGGTTTGAAATCCGACACGAAACCCGAGACATAGTCATAAATTGAGGAGAAGAATGCTATAAGGATCTCGCGGTCGTCGATTTCATCTGCACTTTTCGGGCGATTTTCTTACCACCCGACAAAAATGGGCCTAAATCGATATTTTCGGGCCAGACGATGGCTAGGGTTTGAAATCCTACACGGAACCCGAGACACAGTCATAAATTTTGGAGAAGAATGCTACAACGATCTCGCGGTCGTCGATTTCATCTGGACTTTTCGGGCGATTTTCGTACCACCCAACAAAAATGGGCCGAAATCGGTATTTTCGGGCCAGACGATGGCTAGGGTTTGAAATCCAACACGGAACCCGAGACACAGTCATAAATTGAGGAGAAGAAAGCTATAAGGATCTCGTGGTCGTCGATTTCATCTGCACTTTTCGGGCGAATTTCATACCGCCCGACAAAAATGGGCCGAAATCGGTATTTTCGGGCCAGACGATGGCTAGGGTTTGAAATCTGACACGGAACCCGAGACACAGTCATAAATTTAGGAGAAGAATGCTACAAGGATCTTGCGATCGTCGATTTCATCTGCACTTTTCGAGCGATTTTCGTACCACCTGACAAAATTGGGCTGAAATCGGTATTTTTGGGCCAGACGATGGCTAGGGTTTGAATCCGACACGGAACCCGAGACACAGTCATAAATTTTGGAGATGAATGCTACAAGGATCTCGCGGTCGTCGATTTCATCTGGACTTTTCGGGCGATTTTCGTACCACCCGACAAAAATGGGCCGGAATCGGTATTTTCGGGCCAGACGATGGCTAGGGTTTGAAATCCGACACGGAACCCGAGACACAGTCATAAATTGAGGAGAAGAATGCTATAAGGATCTCGCGGTCGTCGATTTCATCTGCACTTTTCGGGCGATTTTCGTACCACCCGACAAAAATGGGCCGAAATTGGTATTTTCGGGCCAGACGATGGCTAGGGTTTGAAATCCTACACGGAACCCGAGACACATTCATAAATTTAGGAGAAGAATGCTACAAGAATCTCGCGGTCGTCAATTTCATCTGGACTTTTTGGGCGATTTTCGTACCACCCGACAAAAATGGGCCGAAATCGGTATTTTCCGGCCAGACGATGGCTAGGGTTTGAAATCCGACACGGAACCCGAGACACAGTCATAAATTGAGGAGAAGAAAGCTATAAGGATCTCGCGGTCGTCGATTTCATCTGCACTTTTCGGGCGATTTTCGTGCCACCCAACAAAAATGGGCCGAAATCGGTATTTTCGGGCCAGACGATGGCTAGGGTTTGAAATCCTACACGGAACCCGAGACACAGTCATAAATTTTGGACAAGAATGCTACAAGGATCTCGCGGTCGTCAATTTCATCTGAACTTTTCGGGCGATTTTCGTACCACCCGACAAAAATGGGCCGAAATCGGTATTTTCAGGCCAGACGATCGCTAGGGTTTGAAATCCTACACGGAACCCGAGACACAGTCATAAATTTTGGAGAAGAATGCTACAAGGATCTCTCGGTCGTCGATTTCATCTGGACTTTTCGGGCGATTTTCGTACCACCCGACAAAAATGGGCCGAAATCGGTATTTTCGGGCCAGACGATGGCTAGGGTTTGAAATCCTACACGGAACTCGAGACACAATCAAAAATTGAGGAGAAGAAAGCTACAAGGATCTCGCGGTCGTCGATTTCATCTGCACTTTTCGGGCGAATTTCATACCACCCGACAAAAATGTGCGGAAATCGGTATTTTCGGTCCAGACGATGGCTAGGGTTTGAAATCTGACACGGAACCCGAGACACAGTCATAAATTTAGGAGAAGAATGCTACTAGGATCTCGCGATCGTCGATTTCATCTGCACTTTTCGAGCGATTTTCGTAACACCCGACAAAATTGGGCTGAAATCGGTATTTTTGGGCCAGACGATGGCTAGGGTTTGAAATCTGACTCGGAACCCGAGACACAGTCATAAATTTTGGAGAAGAATGCTACAAGGATCTCGCGGTCGTCGATTTCATCTGGACTTTTCGGGCCATTTTTGTACCACCCGAAAAAAATGGGCCGAAATCGGTATTTTCGGGCCAGACGATAGCTAGGGTTTGAAATCCGACACGGAACCCGATACACATTCATAAATTTAGGAGAAGAATGTTACAAGAATCTCGCGGTCGTCGATTTCATCAGCACTTTTCGGGCCATTTTCGTACCACCCGACAAAAATGGGTCGAAATCGGTATTTTCGGGCCAGACGATGGCTAGGGTTTGAAATCCTACACGGAACCCGAGACACATTCATAAATTTAGGAGAAGAATGCTACAAGGATCTCGCGGTTGTCGATTTCATCTGGACTTTTCGGGCGATTTTCATACCACCCGACAAAAATGGGCCGAAATCGGTATTTTCGGGCCAGACGATGGCTAGGGTTTGAAATCTGACACGGAACCCGAGACAAATTCATAAATTTAGGAGAAGAATGCTACAAGGATCTCGCGGTCGTTGATTTCATCTGGACTTTTCGGGCGATTTTCGTACCACCCGACAAAAATGGGATGAAATCGGTATTTTCGGGCCAAACGATGGCTAGGGTTTGAAATCCTACACGGAACCCGAGACACAGTCATAAATTTTGGAGAAGAATGCTACAAGGATCTTGCGGTCGTCGATTTCATCTGCATTTTTCGGGCGAATTTCGTACCACCCGACAAAAATGGGCCAAAATCAGTATTTTCGGGCCAAACGATGGCTAGCGTTTGAAATCCGACACGAAACCCGAGACACATTCATCAATTTAGGAGAAGAATGCTACAAGGATCTCGCGGTCGTCGATTTCATCTGCACTTTTCGGGCGATTTTCGTACCACCCGACAAAAATGGGCCGAAATCTATATTTTCGGGCCAGACGATGGCTAGGGTTTGAAATCCGACACGAAACCCGAGACACAGTCATAAATTTTGGAGAAGAATGCTACAAGAATCTCGCGGTCATTGATTTCATCTGGACTTTTTGGGCGATTTTCGTACCACCCGACAAAAATGGGCAGAAATCGGTATTTTTGGGCCAAACGATGGCTAGGGTTTGAAATCCGACACGGAACCCGAGACACAGTCAAAAATTGAGGAGAAGAAAGCTATAGGGATCTCGCGGTCGTCGATTTCATCTGCACTTTTCGGGCGAATTTCGTACCACCCGACAAAAATGGGCCGAAATCGGTATTTTCGGGCCAGACGATGGCTAGGGTTTGAAATCTGACACGCAACCCGAGACACAGTCATAAATTTTGGAGAAGAATGCTACAAGGATCTCGCGGTCGTCGATTTCATCTGGACTTTTCGGGCGATTTTCGTAGCACCCGACAAAATTGGGCCGAAATCGGTATTTTTGAGCCAGACGATGGCTAGGGTTTGAAATCCGACACGGAACCCGAGACACAGTCATAAATTTTGGAGAAGAATGCTACAAGGATCTCGCGGTCGTCGATTTCATCTGGACTTTTCGGGCCATTTTCATACCACCCGAAAAAAATGGGCCGAAATCGGTATTTTCGAGCCAAACAATGGCTAGGGTTTGAAATCCGACACGGAACCCGAGACACATTCATAAATTTAGGAGAAGAATGCTACAAGGATCTCGCGGTCGTCGATTTCATCTGCACTTTTCGGGCGATTTTCGTACCACCTGACAAAAATGGGCCGAAATCGGTATTTTCGGACCAAACGATGGCTAGGGTTTGAAATTCGACACGGAACCCGAGACACAGTCATAAATTTTGGAGAAGAATGCTATAAGGATCTCGCGGTCGTCGATTTCATCTGCACTTTTCGGGCGATTTTCGTACAACCCGACAAAAATGAGCCGAAATCGGTATTTTCGGGCCACATGATGGCTAGGGTTTTAAATCCGACACAAAACCCGAGACACATTCATAAATTTAGGAGAAGAATGCTACAAGAATCTCGCGGTCGTCGATTTCATCTGGACTTTTCGGGCCATTTTCGTACCACCCGAAAAAAATTGGCCGAAATCGGTATTTTCGGGCCAGACGATGGCTAGGGTTTGAAATCCGACACGGAACACAAGAAACAGTCATAAATTTTGGAGAAGAATGCTACAAGGATCTCGCGGTCGTTGATTTCATCTGGACTTTTCGGGCGATTTTCGTACCACCCGACAAAAATGGGCCAAAATCAGTATTTTCGGGCCAAACGATGGCTAGCGTTTGAAATCCGACACGAAACCCGAGACACATTCATCAATTTAGGAGAAGAATGCTACAAGGATCTCGCGGTCGTCGATTTCATCTGCACTTTTCGGGCGATTTTCGTACCACCCGACAAAAATGGGCCGAAATCTATATTTTCGGGCCAGACGATGGCTAGGGTTTGAAATCCGACACGAAACCCGAGACATAGTCATAAATTTAGGAGAAGAATGCTACAAGAATCTCGTGGTCGTTGATTTCATCTGCACTTTTCGGGCGATTTCCGTACCACCCGACAAAAATGGGCCGAAATCGGTATTTTCGGGCCAGACGATGGCTAGGGTTTGAAATCCGACACGGAACCCGAGACACAGTCATAAATTGAGGAGAAGAATGCTATAAGGATCTCGCGGTCGTCGATTTCATCTACACTTTTCGGGTGATTTTCGTACCACCCGACAAAAATGGGCCGAAATCGGTATTTTCGGGCCAGACGATGGCTAGGGTTTGAAATCTGACACGGAACCCGAGACACATTCATAAATTTAGGAGAAGAATGCTACAAGGATCTCGCGGTCGTCGATTTCATCTGCACTTTTCGGACGATTTTCGTACCACTTGACAAAAATGGGCTGAAATCGGTATTTTCGGGCCAAACGATGGCTAAGGTTTGAAATCCTACACGGAACCCGAGACACATTCATAAATTTAGGAGAAGAATGTTACAAGGATCTCGCGGTCGTCGAATTCATCTGGACTTTTCGGGCGATTTTCATACCACCCGACAAAAATGGGGCGAAATCGGTATTTTCGGGCCAGACGATCGCTAGGGTTTAAAATCCGACACAGAACCCGAGACACAATCATAAATTGAGGAGACGAATGCTATAAGGATCTCGCGGTCGTCGATTTCATCTGCACTTTTCGGGCGATTTTCGTACCACCCGACAAAAATGGGCCGAAATCTATATTTTCGGGTCAGACGATTGCTAGGGTTTGATATCCGACACGAAACCCGAGACACAGTCATAAATTTAGGAGACGAATGCTACAAGGATCTCGTGGTCGTTGATTTCATCTGCACTTTTCGGGCGATCTTCGTACCACCCGACAAAAATGGGCCGAAATCGGTATTTTCGGGCCAGACGATGGCTAGGGTTTGAAATCCGACACGGAACCCGATACACAGTCATAAATTGAGGAGAAGAATGCTATAAGGATCTCGCGGTCGTCGATTTCATCTGCACTTTTCGGGCGATTTTCGTACCACCCGACAAAAATGGGCCGAAATTGGTATTTTCGGGCCAGACGATGGCTAGGGTTTGAAATCCGACACGAAACCCGAGACATAGTCATAAATTTAGGAGAAGAATGCTACAAGAATCTCGTGGTCGTTGATTTCATCTGCACTTTTCGGGCGATATCCGTACCACCCGACAAAAATGGGCCGAAATCGGTATTTTCGGGCCAGACGATGGCTAGGGTTTGAAATCCGACACGGAACCCGAGACACAGTCATAAATTGAGGAGAAGAATGCTATAAGGATCTCGCGGTCGTCGATTTCATCTGCACTTTTCGGGCGATTTTCGTACCACCCGACAAAAATAGGCCGAAATCGGTATTTTCGGGCCAGACGATGGCTAGGGTTTGAAATCCTACACGGAACCCGAGACACAGTCATAAATTTAGGAGAAGAATGCTACAAGGATCTCGCGGTCGTCGATTTCATCTGCACTTTTCGGGCTATTTTCGTACCACCCGACAAAAATGGGCCGAAATCGGTATTTTCGGGCCAGACGATGGCTAGGGTTTGAAATCCGACACGGAACCCGAGACACAGTCATAAATTTTGGAGAAGAATGCTATAAGGATCTCGCGGTCGTCGATTTCATCTGCACTTTTCGGGCGATTTTCGTACCACCCGACAAAAATAGGCCGAAATCGGTATTTTCGGGCCAGACGATGGCTAGGGTTTGAAATCCAACACGGAACCCGAGACACATTCATAAATTTAGGAGAAGAATGCTACAAGGATCTCGCGGTCGTCGATTTCATCTGGACTTTTCGGGCGATTTTCGTACCACCCGACAAAAATGGGCCGAAATCGGTATTTTCGGGCCAGACGATGGTTAGGGTTTGAAATCCGACATGGAACCCGAGACACAGTCATAAATTGAGGAGAAGAATGCTATAAGGATCTCGCGGTCGTCGATTTCATCTGTACTTTTCGGGCGATTTTCGTACCACCCGACAAAAATGGGCCGAAATCGGTATTTTCGGGCCAGACGATGGCTAGGGTTTGAAATCCGACACGGAACCCGAGACACAGTCATAAATTGAGGAGAAGAATGCTATAAGGATCTCGCGGTCGTCGATTTCATCTGGACTTTTCGGGCGATTTTCGTACCACCCGACAAAAATGGGCCGAAATCGGTATTTTCGGGCCAGACGATGGCTAGGGTTTGAAATCCGACACGGAACCCGAGACACAGTCATAAGTTTAGGAGAAGAATGCTACAAGGATCTCGCGGTGGTCGATTTCATCTGGACTTTTCGGGCGATTTTCGTACCACCCGACAAAAATGGGCCGAAATCGGTATTTTCGGGCCAGACGATGGCTAGGGTTTGAAATCCGACACGGAACCCAAGACACAGTCATAAATTTAGGAGAAGAATGCTACAAGGATCTCGCGGTCGTCGATTTCATCTGGACTTTTCGGGCGATTTTCATACCACCCGACAAAAATGGGCCGAAATCGGTATTTTCGGGCCAGACGATGGCTAGGGTTTGAAATCTGACACGGAACCCGAGACAAATTCATAAATTTAGGAGAAGAATGCTACAAGGATCTCGCGGTCGTTGATTTCATCTGGACTTTTCGGGCGATTTTCGTACCACCCGACAAAAATGGGATGAAATCGGTATTTTCGGGCCAAACGATGGCTAGGGTTTGAAATCCTACACGGAACCCGAGACACAGTCATAAATTTTGGAGAAGAATGCTACAAGGATCTTGCGGTCGTCGATTTCATCTGCATTTTTCGGGCGAATTTCGTACCACCCGACAAAAATGGGCCAAAATCAGTATTTTCGGGCCAAACGATGGCTAGCGTTTGAAATCCGACACGAAACCCGAGACACATTCATCAATTTAGGAGAAGAATGCTACAAGGATCTCGCGGTCGTCGATTTCATCTGCACTTTTCGGGCGATTTTCGTACCACCCGACAAAAATGGGCCGAAATCTATATTTTCGGGCCAGACGATGGCTAGGGTTTGAAATCCGACACGAAACCCGAGACATAGTCATAAATTTAGGAGAAGAATGCTACAAGAATCTCGTGGTCGTTGATTTCATCTGCACTTTTCGGGCGATTTCCGTACCACCCGACAAAAATGGGCCGAAATCGGTATTTTCGGGCCAGACGATGGCTAGGGTTTGAAATCCGACACGGAACCCGAGACACAGTCATAAATTGAGGAGAAGAATGCTATAAGGATCTCGCGGTCGTCGATTTCATCTGCACTTTTCGTGCGATTTTTGTACCACCCAACAAAAATGGGCCGAAATCGGTATTTTCGGGCCAGACGATTGCTAGGGTTTGAAATCCTACACGGAACCCGAGACACAGTCATAAATATAGGAGAAGAATGCTACAAGGATCTCGCGGTCGTCGATTTCATCTGGACTTTTCGGGCGATTTTCGTACCACCCGAACAAAATGGGCCGAAATCTGTATTTTCGGACTAAACGATGGCTAGGGTTTGAAATCTGACACGGAACCCGAGACACAGTCATAAATTTAGGAGAAGAATGCTACAAGGATCTCGGGATCGTCGATTTCATCTGCACTTTTCGGGCGATTTTTCTACCACCCGACAAAAATGGGCCGAAATCGGTATTTTCGGGCCAGACGATGGCTAGGGTTTGAAATCCGACACGGAACCCGAGACACAGTCATAAATTGAGGAGAAGAATGCTATAAGGATCTCGCGGTCGTCGATTTCATCTGCACTTTTCGGGCGATTTTCGTACCACCCGACAAAAATGGGCCGAAATCGGTATTTTCAGGCCAGACGATGGCTAGGGTTTTAAATCCGACACGGAACACAAGAAACAGTCATAAATTTTGGAGAAGAATGCTACAAGGATCTCGCGGTCGTTGATTTCATCTGGACTTTTCGGGCGATTTTCAGACCACCCGACAAAAATGGGATGAAATCGGTATTTTCGGGCCAAACGATGGCTAGGGTTTGAAATCCTACACGGAACCCGAGACACAGTCATAAATTTTGGAGAAGAATGCTACAAGGATCTTGCGGTCGTCGATTTCATCTGCATTTTTCGGGCGAATTTCGTACCACCCGACAAAAATGGGCCAAAATCAGTATTTTCGGGCCAGACGATGGCTAGGGTTTGAAATCTGACAAGAAACCCGAGACACAATCATAAATTTAGGAGAAGAATGCTACAAGGATCTCGCGGTCGTCGATTTCATCTGCATTTTTCGAGCGATTTTCGTACCACCCGACAAAAATGGGCCGAAATCGGTATTTTCGGGCCAGACGATGGCTAGGGTTTGAAATCCTACACGGAACCCGAGACACAGTCATAAATTTAGGAGAAGAATGCTACAAGGATCTCGCGGTCGTCGATTTCATCTGCACTTTTCGGGCCATTTTCGTACCACCCGAAAAAAATGGGCCGAAATCGGTATTTTCGGGCCAGACGATGGCTAGGGTTTGAAATCCGACACGGAACCCGAGACACATTCATAAATTTAGTAGAAGAATGCTACAAGGATCTCGCGGTCGTCGATTTCATTTGCACTTTTCGGGCGATTTTCGTACCACCCAACAAAAAATGGGCCGAAATCGGTATTTTCGGGCCAAACGATGGCTAGGGTTTGAAATCCTACACGGAACCCGAGACACATTCATAAATTTAGGAGAAGAATGCTACAAGGATCTCGCGGTCGTCGATTTCATCTGGACTTTTCGGGGGATTTTCATACCACCCGACAAAAATGGGCCGAAATCGGTATTTTCGGGCCAAACGATGGCTAGGGTTTGAAATCCGAGACGGAACCCGAGACACAATCATAAATTGAGGAGAAGAATGCTATAAGGATCTCGCGGTCGTCGATTTCATCTGCACTTTTCAGGCGATTTTCGTACCACCCGACAAAAATAGGCCAAAATCTATATTTTCGGGCCAGACGATGGCTAGGGTTTGAAATCCGACACGAAACCCGAGACACAGTCATACATTTTGGAGAAGAATGCTACAAGAATCTCGCAGTCGTAGATTTCATATGGACTTTTCGGGCGATTTTCGTACCACCCGACAAAAATGGGCCGAAATCGGTATTTTCGGGCCAAACGATGGCTAGGGTTTGAAATCCGACACGGAACCCAAGACACATTCATAAATTGAGGAGAAGAAAGCTATAAGGATCTCCCGGTCGTCGATTTCATCTGCACTTTTCGGGCGAATTTCGTACCACCCGACAAAAATAGGCCGAAATCGATATTTTCGGGCCAGACGATGGCTAGGGTTTGAAATCTGACACGGAACCCTAGACACAGTCATAAATTTTGGAGAAGAATGCTACAAGGATCTCGCGGTCGTCGATTTCATCTGGACTTTTCGGGCGATTTTCGTACCACCCGACAAAATTGGGCCGAAATAGGTATTTTCGGGCCAGACGATGGCTAGGGTTTGAAATCTGACACGGAACCCGAGACACATTCATAAATTTAGGAGAAGAATGCTACAAGGATCTCGCGGTCGTCGATTTCATCTGCACTTTTCGGACGATTTTCGTACCACTTGACAAAAATGGGCTGAAATCGGTATTTTCGGGCCAAACGATGGCTAAGGTTTGAAATCCTACACGGAACCCGAGACACATTCATAAATTTAGGAGAAGAATGTTACAAGGATCTCGCGGTCGTCGAATTCATCTGGACTTTTCGGGCGATTTTCATACCACCCGACAAAAATGGGGCGAAATCGGTATTTTCGGGCCAGACGATCGCTAGGGTTTAAAATCCGACACAGAACCCGAGACACA
>JBBPBP010000787.1:189741-205789 GCA_037974735.1 Cicer chorassanicum | reverse complement strand
GGAACCCGAGACACATTCATAAATTTAGGAGAAGAATGCTACAAGGATCTCGCGGTCGTCGATTTCATCTGCACTTTTCGGACGATTTTCGTACCACTTGACAAAAATGGGCCGAAATCGGTATTTTCGGGCCAAACGATGGCTAAGGTTTGAAATCCTACACGGAACCCGAGACACATTTATAAATTTAGGAGAAGAATGCTACATGGATCTCGCGGTCGTCGAATTCATCTGGACTTTTCGGGCGATTTTCATACCACCCGACAAAAATGGGGCGAAATCGGTATTTTCGGGTTAGACGATGGCTAGGGTTTAAAATCCGACACGGAACCCGAGACACAGTCATAAATTGAGGAGAAGAATGCTATAAGGATCTCGCGGTTGTCGATTTCATCTGCACTTTTCGGGCGATTTTCGTACCACCCGACAAAAATGGGCCGAAATCTATATTTTCGGGTCAGACGATTGCTAGGGTTTGAAATCCGACACGAAACCCTAGACACAGTCATAAATTTAGGAGACGAATGCTACAAGGATCTCGTGGTCGTTGATTTCATCTGCACTTTACGGGCGATTTTCGTACCACCCGACAAAAATGGGCCGAAATCGGTATTTTCGGGCCAGACGATGGCTAGGGTTTGAAATCCGACACGGAACCCGAGACACAGTCATAAATTTAGGAGAAGAATGCTACAAGAATCTCCCGGTCGTCGATTTCATCTGCACTTTTCGGGCGATTTTCATACCACCCGACAAAAATGGGCCGAAATCGGTATTTTCGGGCCAGACGATGGCTAGGGTTTGAAATCCTACACGGAACCCGAGACACAGTCATAAATTTAGGAGAAGAATGCTACAAGGATCTCGCGGTCGTCGATTTCATCTGCACTTTTCGGGCCATTTTCGTACCACCCGAAAAAAATGGGCCGAAATCGGTATTTTCGGGCCAGACGATGGCTAGGGTTTGAAATCCGACACGGAACCCGAGACACATTCATAAATTTAGTAGAAGAATGCTACAAGGATCTCGCGGTCGTCGATTTCATTTGCACTTTTCGGGCGATTTTCGTACCACCCAACAAAAAATGGGCCGAAATCGGTATTTTCGGGCCAAACGATGGCTAGGGTTTGAAATCCTACACGGAACCCGAGACACATTCATAAATTTAGGAGAAGAATGCTACAAGGATCTCGCGGTCGTCGATTTCATCTGGACTTTTCGGGGGATTTTCATACCACCCGACAAAAATGGGCCGAAATCGGTATTTTCGGGCCAGACGATGGCTAGGGTTTGAAATCCGACACGGAACCCGAGACACAGTCATAAATTGAGGAGAAGATAGCTATAAGGATCTCCCGGTCGTCGATTTCATCTGCACTTTTCGGGCGAATTTCGTACCACCCGACAAAAATAGGCCGAAATCGATATTTTCGGGCCAGACGATGGCTAGGGTTTGAAATCTGACACGGAACCCGAGACACAGTCATAAATTTTGGAGAAGAATGCTATAAGGATCTCGCGGTCGTCGATTTCATCTGGACTTTTCGGGCGATTTTCGTACCACCCGACAAAATTGGGCCGAAATCGGTATTTTCGGGCCAGACGATGGCTAGGGTTTGAAATCTGACACGGAACCCGAGACACATTCATAAATTTAGGAGAAGAATGCTACAAGGATCTCGCGGTCGTCGATTTCATCTGCACTTTTCGGACGATTTTCGTACCACTTGACAAAAATGGGCTGAAATCGGTATTTTCGGGCCAAACGATGGCTAAGGTTTGAAATCCTACACGGAACCCGAGACACATTCATAAATTTAGGAGAAGAATGCTACAAGGATCTCGCGGTCGTCGAATTCATCTGGACTTTTCGGGCGATTTTCATACCACCCGACAAAAATGGGGCGAAATCGGTATTTTCGGGCCAGACGATCGCTAGGGTTTAAAATCCGACACAGAACCCGAGACACAGTCATAAATTGAGGAGACGAATGCTATAAGGATCTCGCGGTCGTCGATTTCATCTGCACTTTTCGGGCGATTTTCGTACCACCCGACAAAAATGGGCCGAAATCTATATTTTCGGGTCAGACGATTGCTAGGGTTTGATATCCGACACGAAACCCGAGACACAGTCATAAATTTAGGAGACGAATGCTACAAGGATCTCGTGGTCGTTGATTTCATCTGCACTTTTCGGGCGATCTTCGTACCACCCGACAAAAATGGGCCGAAATCGGTATTTTCGGGCCAGACGATGGCTAGGGTTTGAAATCCGACACGGAACCCGATACACAGTCATAAATTGAGGAGAAGAATGCTATAAGGATCTCGCGGTCGTCGATTTCATCTGCACTTTTCGGGCGATTTTCGTACCACCCGACAAAAATGGGCCGAAATTGGTATTTTCGGGCCAGACGATGGCTAGGGTTTGAAATCCGACACGAAACCCGAGACATAGTCATAAATTTAGGAGAAGAATGCTACAAGAATCTCGTGGTCGTTGATTTCATCTGCACTTTTCGGGCGATATCCGTACCACCCGACAAAAATGGGCCGAAATCGGTATTTTCGGGCCAGACGATGGCTAGGGTTTGAAATCCGACACGGAACCCGAGACACAGTCATAAATTGAGGAGAAGAATGCTATAAGGATCTCGCGGTCGTCGATTTCATCTGCACTTTTCGGGAGATTTTCGTACCACCCGACAAAAATGGGCCGAAATTGGTATTTTCGGGCCAGACGATGGCTAGGGTTTGAAATCCTACACGGAACCCGAGACACATTCATAAATATAGGAGAAGAATGCTACAAGAATCTCGCGGTCGTCAATTTCATCTGGACTTTTCGGGCGATTTTCGTACCACCCGACAAAAATGGGCCGAAATCGGTATTTTCGGGCCAGACGATGGCTAGGGTTTGAAATCCGACACGGAACCGAAGACACAGTCATAAATTGAGGAGAAGAAAGCTATGAGGATCTCGCGGTCGTCGATTTCATCTGCACTTTTCGGGCGATTTTCGTGCCACCCAACAAAAATGGGCCAAAATCGGTATTTTCGGGCCAGACGATGGCTAGGGTTTGAAATCCTACACGGAACCCGAGACACAGTCATAAATTTTGGAGAAGAATGCTACAAGGATCTCGCGGTCGTCAATTTCATCTGGACTTTTCGGGCGATTTTCGTACCACCCGACAAAAATGGGCCGAAATCGGTATTTTCAGGCCAGACGATGGCTAGGGTTTGAAATCCTACTTGGAACCCGAGACACAGTCATAAATTTTGGAGAAGAATGCTACAAGAATCTCGCGATCGTCAATTTCATCTGGACTTTTCGGGCGATTTTCGTACCACCCGACAAAAATGGGCCGAAATCGGTATTTTCGGGCCAGACGATGGCTAGGGTTTGAAATCCGACACGGAACCCGAGACACCGTCATAAATTGAGGAGAAGAATGCTACAAGGATCTCGCGGTCGTCGATTTCATCTGCACTTTTCGGGCGAATTTCGTACCACCCGACAAAAATGGGCCGAAATCGGTATTTTCGGTCCAGACGATGGCTAGGGTTTAAAATCTGACACGGAACCCGAGACACAGTCATAAATTTAGGAGAAGAATGCTACAAGGATCTCGCGATCGTCGATTTCATCTGCACTTTTCGGGCGATTTTCGTAGCACCCGACAAAATTAGGCCGAAATCGGTATTTTTGGGCCATACGATGGCTAGGGTTTGAAATCCTACACGGAACCCGAGACACATTCATAAATTTAGGAGAAGAATGCTACAAGGATCTCGCGGTCGTCGATTTCATCTGGACTTTTCGGGCAATTTTCATACCACCCGACAAAAATGGGCCAAAATCGGTATTTTCGGGCCAGACGATGGCTAGGGTTTGAAATCTGACACAGAACCCGAGACAAATTCATAAATTTAGGAGAAGAATGCTACAAGGATCTCGCGGTCGTCAATTTCATCTGCACTTTTCGGGCGATTTTTGTACCACCTGACAAAAATGGGCCGAAATCTATATTTTCGGGCCAGACGATGGCTAGGGTTTGAAATCCGACACGAAACCTGAGACACAGTCATAAATTTAGGAGAAGAATGCTACAAGGATCTCGCGGTCGTCGATTTCATCTGCACTTTTCGGGCGATTTTCGTACCACCCGACAAAAATGGGCCGAAATCAGTATTTTCGGGCCAGACGATGGCTAGGGTTTGAAATCCTACACGAAACCCGAGACACAGTCATAAATTTTGGAGAAGAATGCTACAAGGATCTCGCGGTCGTCGATTTCATCTGGACTTTTCGGGCGATTTTCGTACCACCCGACAAAAATGGGCCGAAATCGGTATTTTCGGGCAAGACGATGGCTAGGGTTTGAAATCCGACACGGAACCCGAGACACAGTCATAAATTTAGGAGAAGAATGCTACAAGGATCTCGCGGTCGTCGATTTCATCTGGACTTTTCGGGCGATTTTCGTACCACCCGGCAAAAATGGGCCGAAATCGGTATTTTCGGGCCAGACGATGGCAAGGGTTTGAAATCCGACATGGAACCCGAGACACAGTCATAAATTTAGGAGAAGAATGCTACAAGGATCTCGCGGTCGTCGATTTCATCTGGACTTTTCGGGCGATTTCCGTACCACCCGACAAAAATGGGCCGAAATCGGTATATTCGGGCTAGACGATGGCTAGGGTTTGAAATCTGACACGGAACTTGAGACACAATCATAAATTTATGAGAAGAATGCTACAAGGATCTCGCGGTCGTCGATTTCATCTGGACTTTTCCGGCGATTTTTGTACCACCTGACAAAAATGGGCCGAAATCGGTATTTTCGGGCCAGACGATGGCAAGGGTTTGAAATCCGACATGGAACCCGAGACACAGTCATAAATTTAGGAGAAGAATGCTACAAGGATCTCGCGGTCGTCGATTTCATCTGGACTTTTCGGGAGATTTTCGTACCACTCGACAAAAAGGGGCCGAAATCGGTATTTTCGGGCCAGACGATGGCTAGGGTTTGAAATCCGACATGGAACCCGAGACACAGTCATAAATTGAGGAGAAGAATGCTATAAGGATCTCGCGTTCGTCGATTTCATCTGCACTTTTTGGGCGATTTTCGTACCACCCGACAAAAATGGGCCGAAATCGGTATTTTCGGGCCAGACGATGGCTAGGGTTTGAAATCCGACACGGAACCCGAGACACAGTCATAAATTTTGGAGAAGAATTCCACAAGGATCACGCAATCATCGATTTCATCTGGACTTTTCGGGCGATTTTCGTACCACCCAACAAAAATGGGCCGAAATCGGTATTTTCGGGCCAGGCGATGGCTAGGGTTTGAAATCTGACACGGAACCTGAGACACAATCATAAATTTAGGAGAAGAATGCTACAAGGATCTCGCGGTCGTCGATTTCATCTGCACTTTTCGGGCGATTTTCGTACCACCCGACAAAAATGGGCCGAAATTGGTATTTTCGGGCCAGACGATGGCTAGGGGTTGAAATCCGACACGGAACCCGAGACACAGTCATAAATTTTGGAGAAGAATGCCACAAGGATCTCGCAGTCATCGATTTCATATGGACTTTTCGGGCGATTTTCGTACCACCCAACAAAAATGGGCCGAAATCGATATTTTCGGGCCAGGCGATGGCTAGGGTTTGAAATCTGACACGGAACCTGAGACACAATCATAAATTTAGGAGAAGAATTTTACAAGGATCTCGCGGTCGTCGATTTCATCTGCACTTTTCGGGCGATTTTCGTACCACCCGACAAAAATGGGCCGAAATCGGTATTTTCGGGCCAGACGATGGCTAGGGTTTGAAATCCGACACGGAACTCGAGACACAGTCATAAATTGAGGAGAAGAAAGCTATAAGGATCTCGCGGTCGTCGATTTCATCTGCACTTTTCGGGCGATTTTCGTACCACCCGACAAAAATGGGCCGAAATCGGTATTTTCGGGCAGACTATGGCTAGGGTTTGAAATCCTACACGGAACCCGAGACACAGTCATAAATTGAGGAGAAGAATGCTACAAGGATCTCGCGGTTGTCGATTTCATCTGGACATTTCGGGCGATTTTCGTACCACCCGACAAAAATGGGCCGAAATCGGTATTTTCGGGCCAGACGATGGCTAGGGTTTGAAATCCGACACGGAACCCGAGACACAGTCATAAATTGAGGAGAAGAAAGCTATAAGGATCTCGCGGTCGTCGATTTCATCAAGACTTTTCGGGCGATTTTCGTACCACTCGACAAAAATGGGCCGAAATCGGTATTTTCGGGCCAGATGATGGCTAGGGTTTGAAATCCTACCCGGAACCCGAGACACAGTCATAAATTTAGGAGAAGAATGCTACAAGGATCTCGCGGTCGTCGATTTCATTTGGACTTTTCGGGCGATTTTCGTACCACCCGACAAAAATGGGCCGAAATCGGTATTTTCGGGCCAGACGATGGCTAGGGTTTGAAATCCGACACGGAACCCGAGACACAGTCATAAATTTTGGAGAAGAATGCTAAAAGGATCTCGCGGTCGTCGATTTCATCTGGACTTTTCGGGCCATTTTCGTACCACCCGACAAAAATGGGCCAAAATCGGTATTTTCGGGCCAGACGATGGCTAGGGTTTGAAATCCAACACGAAAACTGAGACAAATTCATAAATTTAGGAGAAGAATGCTACAAGAATCTTGTGGTCGTCGATTTCATCTGCACTTTTCGGGCGATTTTCGTACCACCCGACAAAAATGAGCCGAAATCGGTATTTTCAGGCCAGACGATGGCTAGGCTTTGAAATCCGACACGGAACCCGAGACACAGTCATAAATTTTGGAGAAGAATGCTAAAAGGATCTCGCGGTCGTCGATTTCATCTGGACTTTTCGGGCCATTTTCGTACCACCCGACAAAAATGGGCCAAAATCGGTATTTTCGGGCCAGACGATGGCTAGGGTTTGAAATCCGACACGGAACCCGAGACACAGTCATAAATTTTGGAGAATAATGCTACAAGGATCTCGCGGTCGTCGATTTCATCTGCACTTTTCTGGCGATTTTCGTACCACCCGACAAAAATGGGCCGAAATCGGTATTTTCGGGCCAGACGATGGCTAGGGTTTGAAATCCAACACGAAAACTGAGACTAATTCATAAATTTAGGAGAAGAATGCTACAAGAATCTCGTGGTCGTCGATTTCATCTGCACTTTTCGGGCGATTTTCGTACCACCCGACAAAAATGAGCCGAAATCGGTATTTTCAGGCCAGACGATGGCTAGGCTTTGAAATCCGACACGGAACCCGAGACACAGTCATAAATTTTGGAGAAGAATGCTAAAAGGATCTCGCGGTCGTCGATTTCATCTGGACTTTTCGGGCCATTTTCGTACCACCCGACAAAAATGGGCCAAAATCGGTATTTTCGGGCCAGACGATGGCTAGGGTTTGAAATCCGACACGGAACCCGAGACACAGTCATAAATTGAGGAGAGGAATGCTATAAGGATCTCGCGGTCGTCGATTTCATCTGCACTTTTCGGGCGATTTTCGTACCACCCGACAAAAATGGGCCGAAATCGGTATTTTCGGGCCAGACGATGGCTAGGGTTTGAAATCCTACACGGAACCCGAGACACATTCATAAATTTAAGAGAAGAATGCTACAAGGATCTCGCGGTCGTCGATTTCATCTGGACTTTTCGGGCGATTTTCATACCACCCGACAAAAATGGGCCGAAATCGGTATTTTTGGGCCAGACGATGGCTAGGGTTTGAAATCTAACACGGAACCCGCGACAAATTCATAAATTTAGGAGAAGAATGCTACAAGGATCTCGCGGTTGTCGATTTCCTCTACACTTTTCGGGCGATTTTTGTACCTCCGACAAAAATAGGCAGAAATCGGTATTTTCGGGCCAGACGATGGCTAGGGTTTGAAATCCGACACGGAACCCGAGACATAGTCATAAATTTAGGAGAAGAATGCAACAAGAATCTCGTGGTCGTTGATTTCATCTGCACTTTTCGGGCGATTTTCGTACCACCCGACAAAAATGGGCCGAAATCGGTATTTTCGGGCCAGACGATGGCTAGGGTTTGAAATCCGACACGGAACCCGAGACACAGTCATAAATTGAGGAGAAGAAAGCTATAAGGATCTCGCGGTCGTCGATTTCATCTGCACTATTCGGGCGATTTTCGTACCACCCGACAAAAATGGGCCGAAATCGGTATTTTTGGGCCAGACGATGGCTAGGGTTTGAAATCCTACACGGAACCCGAGACACAGTCATAAATTTTGGAGAAGAATGCTACAAGGATCTCGCGGTCGTCGATTTCATCTAGACTTTTCGGGCGATTTTCGTTCCACCCGACAAAAATGGGCCGAAATCGGTATTTTCGGGCCAGACGATGGCTAGGGTTTGAAATCCGACACGGAACCCGAGACACAGTCATAAATTGAGGAGAAGAATGCTACAAGGATCTCGCGGTCGTCGATTTCATCTGCACTTTTCGGGCGAATTTCGTACCACCCGACAAAAATGGGACGAAATCGGTATTTTCGGGCCAGACGATGGCTAGGGTTTGAAATCCGACAAGGAAACCGAAACACAGTCATAAATTAAGGAGAAGAAAGCTAGAAGGATCTCGCGGTCGTCGATTTCATCTGCACTTTTCGGGCGATTTTCGTACCACTCGACAAAAATGGGCCGAAATCGGTATTTTTGGGCCAGACGATGGCTAGGGTTTGAAATCCTACACGGAACCCGAGACACAGTCCTAAATTTTGGAGAAGAATGCTACAAGGATCTCACGGTCGTCGATTTCATCTAGACTTTTCGGGCGATTTTCGTACCACCCGACAAAAATGGGCCGAAATCGGTATTTTCGGGCCAGACGATGACTAGGGTTTGAAATCCGACACGGAACCCGAGACACAATCATAATTTGAGGAGAAGAATGCTACAAGGATCTCGCGGTCGTCGATTTCATCTGCACTTTTCGGGCGAATTTCGAACCACCCGACAAAAATGGGCCGAAATCGGTATTTTCGGTCCAGACGATGGCTAGGGTTTAAAATCTGACACGGAACCCGAGACACAGTCATAAATTTAGGAGAAGAATGCAACAAGGATCTCGCGATCGTCGATTTCATCTGCACTTTTCGAGCGATTTTCGTAACACCCGACAAAATTGGGCCGAAATCGTTATTTTTGGGCCAAACGATGGCTAGGGTTTGAAATCCGACACGGAACCCGAGACACAGTCATAAATTTTGGAGAAGAATGCTACAAGGATCTCGCGGTCGTCGATTTCATCTGGACTTTTCGGGCCAGTTTCGTACCACCCGAAAAAAATGGGCCAAAATCGGTATTTTTGGGCCAGACGATAGCTAGGGTTTGAAATCCAACACGGAACCCGAGACACATTCATAAATTTAGGAGAAGACTGCTACAAGGATCTCGCGGTCGTCGATTTCATCTGCACTTTTCGGGCGATTTTCGTACCACCCGACAAAAATGGGCCGAAATCGGTATTTTCGGGCCAGACGATGGCTAGGGTTTGAAATCCTACACGGAACCCGAGACACATTCATAAATTTAAGAGAAGAATGCTACAAGGATCTCGCGGTCGTCGATTTCATCTGGACTTTTCGGGCGATTTTCATACCACCCGACAAAAATGGGCCGAAATCGGTATTTTCGGGCCAGACGATGGCTAGGGTTTGAAATCTAACACGGAACCCGCGACAAATTCATAAATTTAGGAGAAGAATGCTACAAGGATCTCGCGGTTGTCGATTTCCTCTACACTTTTCGGGCGATTTTTGTACCTCCGACAAAAATAGGCAGAAATCGGTATTTTCGGGCCAGACGATGGCTAGGGTTTGAAATCCGACACGAAACCCGAGACATAGTCATAAATTTAGGAGAAGAATGCAACAAGAATCTCGTGGTCGTTGATTTCATCTGCACTTTTCGGGCGATTTTCGTACCACCCGACAAAAATGGGCCGAAATCGGTATTTTCGGGCCAGACGATGGCTAGGGTTTGAAATCCGACACGGAACCCGAGACACAGTCATAAATTGAGGAGAAGAAAGCTATAAGGATCTCGCGGTCGTCGATTTCATCTGCACTATTCGGGCGATTTTCGTACCACCCGACAAAAATGGGCCGAAATCGGTATTTTCGGGCCAGACGATGGCTAGGGTTTGAAATCTAACACGGAACCCGCGACAAATTCATAAATTTAGGAGAAGAATGCTACAAGGATCTAGCGGTTGTCGATTTCCTCTACACTTTTCGGGCGATTTTTGTACCTCCGACAAAAATAGGCCGAAATCGGTATTTTCGGGCCAGACGATGGCTAGGGTTTGAAATCCGACACGAAACCCGAGACATAGTCATAAATTTAGGAGAAGAATGCAACAAGAATCTCGTGGTCGTTGATTTCATCTGCACTTTTCGGGCGATTTTCGTACCACCCGACAAAAATGGGCCGAAATCGGTATTTTCGGGCCAGACGATGGCTAGGGTTTGAAATCCGACACGGAACCCGAGACACAGTCATAAGTTGAGGAGAAGAAAGCTATAAGGATCTCGCGGTCGTCGATTTCATCTGCACTATTCGGGCGATTTTCGTACCACCCGACAAAAATGGGCCGAAATCGGTATTTTCGGGCCAGACGATGGCTAGGGTTTGAAATCCTACACGGAACCCGAGACACAGTCATAAATTTTGGAGAAGAATGCTACAAGGATCTCGCGGTCGTCGATTTCATCTAGACTTTTCGGGCGATTTTCGTACCAACCGACAAAAATGGGCCGAAATCGGTATTTTCGGGCCAGATGATGACTAGGGTTTGAAATCCGACACGGAACCCGAGACACAATCATAAATTGAGGAGAAGAATGCTATAAGGATCTCGCGGTCGTCGATTTCATCTGCACTTTTCGGGCGAATTTCGAACCACCCGACAAAAATGGGCCGAAATCGGTATTTTCGGTCCAGACGATGGCTAGGGTTTAAAATCTGACACGGAACCCGAGACACAGTCATAAATTTAGGAGAAGAATGCAACAAGGATCTCGCGATCGTCGATTTCATCTGCACTTTTCGAGCGATTTTCGTAACACCCGACAAAATTGGGCCGAAATCGGTATTTTTGGGCCAAACGATGGCTAGGGTTTGAAATCCGACACGGAACCCGAGACACAGTCATAAATTTTGGGCCGAAATCGATATTTTCAGGCCAGACGATGGCTAGGGTTTGAAATCCAACACGAAAACTGAGACAAATTCATAAATTTAGGAGAAGAATGCTACAAGAATCTCGTGGTCGTCGATTTCATCTGCACTTTTCGGGCGATTTTCGTACCACCCGACAAAAATGAGCCGAAATCGGTATTTTCAGGCCAGACGATGGCTAGGCTTTGAAATCCGACACGGAACCCGAGACACAGTCATAAATTTTGGAGAAGAATGCTAAAAGGATCTCGCGGTCGTCGATTTCATCTAGACTTTTCGGGCCATTTTCGTACCACCCGACAAAAATGGGCCAAAATCGGTATTTTCGGGCCAGACGATGGCTAGGGTTTGAAATCCGACACGGAACCCGAGACACAGTCATAAATTTTGGAGAATAATGCTACAAGGATCTCGCGGTCGTCGATTTCATCTGCACTTTTCTGGCGATTTTCGTACCACCCGACAAAAATGGGCCGAAATCGGTATTTTCGGGCCAGACGATGGCTAGGGTTTGAAATCCAACACGAAAACTGAGACTAATTCATAAATTTAGGAGAAGAATGCTACAAGAATCTCGTGGTCGTCGATTTCATCTGCACTTTTCGGGCGATTTTCGTACCACCCGACAAAAATGAGCCGAAATCGGTATTTTCAGGCCAGACGATGGCTAGGCTTTGAAATCCGACACGGAACCCGAGACACAGTCATAAATTTTGGAGAAGAATGCTAAAAGGATCTCGCGGTCGTCGATTTCATCTGGACTTTTCGGGCCATTTTCGTACCACCCGACAAAAATGGGCCAAAATCGGTATTTTCGGGCCAGACGATGGCTAGGGTTTGAAATCCGACACGGAACCCGAGACACAGTCATAAATTTTGGAGAAGAATGCTACAAGGATCTCGCGGTCGTCGATTTCATCTGCACTTTTCGGGCGATTTTCGTACCACCCGACAAAAATGGGCCGAAATCAGTATTTTCGGGCCAGACGATGGCTAGGGTTTGAAATCCTACACGAAACCCGAGACACAATCATAAATTTAGGAGAAGAATGCTACAAGGATCCCGCGGTCGTCGATTTCATCTGCACTTTTCGGGCGATTTTTGTACCACCCGACAAAAATGGGCCGAAATCGGTATTTTCGGGCCAGACGATGGCTAGGGTTTGAAATCCGACACGAAACCCGAGACACAGTCATAAATTTAGGAGAAGAATGCTACAAGAATCTCGCGGTCGTCGATTTCATCTGGACTTTTCGGGCGATTTTCGTACCACCCGACAAAAATGGGCCGAAATCGGTATTTTCGGGCCAGACGATGGCTAGGGTTTGAAATCCGACACGGAACCCGAGACACCGTCATAAATTGAGGAGAAGAATGCTACAAGGATCTCGCGGTCGTCGATTTCATCTGCACTTTTCGGGCGAATTTCGTACCACCCGACAAAAATGGGCCGAAATCGGTATTTTCGGTCCAGACGATGGCTAGGGTTTAAAATCTGACACGGAACCCGAGACACAGTCATAAATTTAGGAGAAGAATGCTACAAGGATCTCGCGATCGTCGATTTCATCTGCACTTTTCGGGCGATTTTCGTAGCACCCGACAAAATTAGGCCGAAATCGGTATTTTTGGGCCATACGATGGCTAGGGTTTGAAATCCTACACGGAACCCGAGACACATTCATAAATTTAGGAGAAGAATGCTACAAGGATCTCGCGGTCGTCGATTTCATCTGGACTTTTCGGGCAATTTTCATACCACCCGACAAAAATGGGCCAAAATCGGTATTTTCGGGCCAGACGATGGCTAGGGTTTGAAATCTGACACAGAACCCGAGACAAATTCATAAATTTAGGAGAAGAATGCTACAAGGATCTCGCGGTCGTCAATTTCATCTGCACTTTTCGGGCGATTTTTGTACCACCTGACAAAAATGGGCCGAAATCTATATTTTCGGGCCAGACGATGGCTAGGGTTTGAAATCCGACACGAAACCTGAGACACAGTCATAAATTTAGGAGAAGAATGCTACAAGGATCTCGCGGTCGTCGATTTCATCTGCACTTTTCGGGCGATTTTCGTACCACCCGACAAAAATGGGCCGAAATCGGTATTTTCGGGCCAGACGATGGCTAGGGTTTGAAATCCGACACGAAACCCAAGACACAGTTATAAATTTAGGAGAAGAATGCTACAAGAATCTCGCGGTCGTCGATTTCATCTGCACTTTTCGGGCGATTTTTGTACCACCCGATAAAAATGGGCCGAAATCGATATTTTCAGGCCAGACGATGGCTAGGGTTTGAAATCCAACACGAAAACTGAGACAAATTCATAAATTTAGGAGAAGAATGCTACAAGAATCTCGTGGTCGTCGATTTCATCTGCACTTTTCGGGCGATTTTCGTACCACCCGACAAAAATGAGCCGAAATCGGTATTTTCAGGCCAGACGATGGCTAGGCTTTGAAATCCGACACGGAACCCGAGACACAGTCATAAATTTTGGAGAAGAATGCTAAAAGGATCTCGCGGTCGTCGATTTCATCTAGACTTTTCGGGCCATTTTCGTACCACCCGACAAAAATGGGCCAAAATCGGTATTTTCGGGCCAGACGATGGCTAGGGTTTGAAATCCGACACGGAACCCGAGACACAGTCATAAATTTTGGAGAATAATGCTACAAGGATCTCGCGGTCGTCGATTTCATCTGCACTTTTCTGGCGATTTTCGTACCACCCGACAAAAATGGGCCGAAATCGGTATTTTCGGGCCAGACGATGGCTAGGGTTTGAAATCCAACACGAAAACTGAGACTAATTCATAAATTTAGGAGAAGAATGCTACAAGAATCTCGTGGTCGTCGATTTCATCTGCACTTTTCGGGCGATTTTCGTACCACCCGACAAAAATGAGCCGAAATCGGTATTTTCAGGCCAGACGATGGCTAGGCTTTGAAATCCGACACGGAACCCGAGACACAGTCATAAATTTTGGAGAAGAATGCTAAAAGGATCTCGCGGTCGTCGATTTCATCTGGACTTTTCGGGCCATTTTCGTACCACCCGACAAAAATGGGCCAAAATCGGTATTTTCGGGCCAGACGATGGCTAGGGTTTGAAATCCGACACGGAACCCGAGACACAGTCATAAATTGAGGAGAGGAATGCTATAAGGATCTCGCGGTCGTGGATTTCATCTGCACTTTTCGGGCGATTTTCGTACCACCCGACAAAAATGGGCCGAAATCGGTATTTTCAGGCCAGACGATGGCTAGGGTTTGAAATCCTACACGGAACCACAGACACAGTCATAAATTGAGGAGAAGAATGCTACAAGGATCTCGCGGTTGTAGATTTCATCTGCACTTTTCGGGCCATTTTCGTACCACCCTACAAAAATGGGTCGAAATCGGTATTTTCGGGCCAGACGATGGCTAGGGTTTGAAATCCGACACGAAACTCGAGACACACTAATAAATTTTGGAGAAGAATGCTACAAGGATCTTGCGGTCGTCGATTTCATCTGGACTTTTCGGGCCATTTTCGTACCGCCCGACAAAAATGGGCCGAAATCGGTATTTTCGGGCCAGACGATGGCTAGGGTTTGAAATCCGACACGGAACCCGAGACACAGTCATAAATTTTGGAGAAGAATGCTACAAGGATCTCGCGGTCGTCGATTTCATCTGGACTTTTCGGGCCATTTTCGTACCGCCCGACAAAAATGGGCCAAAATTGGTATTTTCGGGCCAGACGATGGCTAGGGTTTGAAATCCGACACGGAACCCGAGACACAGTCATAAATTGAGGAGAGGAATGCTATAAGGATCTCGCGGTCGTCGATTTCATCTGCATTTTTCGGGCGATTTTCGTACCACCCGACAAAAATGGGCCGAAATCGGTATTTTCGAGCCAGACGATGGCTAGGGTTTGAAATCCGACACGGAATCCGAGACACATTCATAAATTTAGGAGAAGAATGCTACAAGGATCTCGCGGTCGTCGATTTCATCTGCACTTTTCGGGCGATTTTCGTACCACCCGACAAAAATGGGCCGAAATCGGTATTTTCGTGCCAGACGATGGCTAGGGTTTGAAATCCGACACAGAACCCGAGACACATTCATAAATTTAGGAGAAGAATGCTACAAGGATCTCGCGGTCGTCGATTTCATCTGCACTTTTCGGGCGATTTTCGTACCACCCGACAAAAATGGGCCGAAATCGGTATTTTCGGGCCACACGATGGCTAGGGTTTGAAATCAGGCACGGAACCCGAGACACAGTCATATATTCAGGAGAAGAATGCTACAAGAATCTCGGGGTCGTCGATTTCATCTGCACTTTTCGGGCGATTTTCGTACCACCCGACAAAAATGGGCTGAAATCGGTATTTTCGGGCCAGACGATGGCTAGGGTTTGAAATCCGACACGGAACCCGAGACACAGTCATAAATTGAGGAGAAGAATGCTACAAGGATCTCGCGGTCGTCGATTTCATCTGCACTTTTCGGGCGAATTTCGTACCACCCGACAAAAATGGGACGAAATCGGTATTTTCAGGCCAGACGATGGCTAGGGTTTGAAATCCGACAAGGAACCCGAAACACAGTCATAAATTGAGGAGAAGAAAGCTAGAAGGATCTCGCGGTCGTCGATTTCATCTGCACTTTTCGGGCGATTTTCGTACCACTCGACAAAAATGGGCCGAAATCGGTATTTTTGGGCCAGACGATGGCTAGGGTTTGAAATCC
>JBBPBP010000787.1:154147-189236 GCA_037974735.1 Cicer chorassanicum | reverse complement strand
TCTCGCGGTCGTCGATTTCATCTGCACTTTTCTGGCGATTTTCGTACCACCCGACAAAAATGGGCCGAAATCGGTATTTTCGGGCCAGACGATGGCTAGGGTTTGAAATCCTACACGGAACCACAGACACAGTCATAAATTGAGGAGAAGAATGCTACAAGGATCTCGCGGTTGTAGATTTCATCTGCACTTTTCGGGCCATTTTCGTACCACCCTACAAAAATGGGTCGAAATCGGTATTTTCGGGCCAGACGATGGCTAGGGTTTGAAATCCGACACGAAACTCGAGACACACTAATAAATTTTGGAGAAGAATGCTACAAGGATCTTGCGGTCGTCGATTTCATCTGGACTTTTCGGGCCATTTTCGTACCGCCCGACAAAAATGGGCCGAAATCGGTATTTTCGGGCCAGACGATGGCTAGGGTTTGAAATCCGACACGGAACCCGAGACACAGTCATAAATTTTGGAGAAGAATGCTACAAGGATCTTGCGGTCGTCGATTTCATCTGGACTTTTCGGGCCATTTTCGTACCGCCCGACGAAAATGGGCCAAAATTGGTATTTTCGGGCCAGACGATGGCTAGGGTTTGAAATCTGACACGGAACCCGAGACACAGTCATAAATTGAGGAGAGGAATGCTATAAGGATCTCGCGGTCGTCGATTTCATCTGCACTTTTCGGGCGATTTTCGTACCACCCGACAAAAATGGGCCGAAATCGGTATTTTCGGGCCAGACGATGGCTAGGGTTTGAAATCCTACACGGAACCCGAGACATAGTCATAAATTTAGGAGAAGAATGCTACAAGGATCTCGCGGTCGTCGATTTCATCTGCACTTTTCAAGTGATTTTCGTACCACCCGACAAAAATGGGCCGAAATCGGTATTTTCGGGCCAGACGATGGCTAGGGTTTGAAATCCTACACGGAACCCGAGACACAGTCATAAATTTAGGAGAAGAATGCTACAAGGATCTCGCGGTCGTCTATTTCATCTGGACTTTTCGGGCGATTTTCGTACCACCCGACAAAAATGGGCCGAAATCGGTATTTTCGGGCCAGACGATGGCTAGGGTTTGAAATCCGACACGGAACCCGAGACACAGTCATAAATTGAGGAGAAGAAAGCTATAAGGATCTCGCGGTCGTCGATTTCATCTGCACTATTCGGGCGATTTTCGTACCACCCGACAAAAATGGGCCGAAATCGGTATTTTTGGGCCAGACGATGGCTAGGGTTTGAAATCCTACACGGAACCCGAGACACAGTCATAAATTTTGGAGAAGAATGCTACAAGGATCTCGCGGTCGTCGATTTCATCTGGACTTTTCGGGCAATTTTCGTACCACCCAACAAAAATTGGCCGAAATCGATATTTTCGGGCCAGACGATGGCTACGATTTGAAATCCAACACGGAACCCAAGACATAGTCATAAATTGAGGAGAAGAATGCTACAAGGATCTCGCGGTCGTAGATTTCATCTGCACTTTTCGGGCGATTTTCGTACCACCCGACAAAAATAGGCCGAAATCGGTATTTTCGGGCCAGACGATGGCTAGGGTTTGAAATCCGACACGGAACCCGAGACACAGTCATAAATTTTGGAGAAGAATGCTACAAGGATCTCGCGGTCGTCGATTTCATCTGGACTTTTCGGGCCATTTTCGTACCGCCCGACAAAAATGGGCCAAAATTGGTATTTTCGGGCCAGACGATGGCTAGGGTTTGAAATCCGACACGGAACCCGAGACACAGTCATAAATTGAGGAGAGGAATGCTATAAGGATCTCGCGGTCGTCGATTTCATCTGCATTTTTCGGGCGATTTTCGTACCACCCGACAAAAATGGGCCGAAATCGGTATTTTCGAGCCAGACGATGGCTAGGGTTTGAAATCCGACACGGAATCCGAGACACATTCATAAATTTAGGAGAAGAATGCTACAAGGATCTCGCGGTCGTCGATTTCATCTGCACTTTTCGGGCGATTTTCGTACCACCCGACAAAAATGGGCCGAAATCGGTATTTTCGGGCCAGACGATGGCTAGGGTTTGAAATCCGACACGAAACCCAAGACACAGTTATAAATTTAGGAGAAGAATGCTACAAGAATCTCGCGGTCGTCGATTTCATCTGCACTTTTCGGGCGATTTTTGTACCACCCGATAAAAATGGGCCGAAATCGATATTTTCAGGCCAGACGATGGCTAGGGTTTGAAATCCAACACGAAAACTGAGACAAATTCATAAATTTAGGAGAAGAATGCTACAAGAATCTTGTGGTCGTCGATTTCATCTGCACTTTTCGGGCGATTTTCGTACCACCCGACAAAAATGAGCCGAAATCGGTATTTTCAGGCCAGACGATGGCTAGGCTTTGAAATCCGACACGGAACCCGAGACACAGTCATAAATTTTGGAGAAGAATGCTAAAAGGATCTCGCGGTCGTCGATTTCATCTGGACTTTTCGGGCCATTTTCGTACCACCCGACAAAAATGGGCCAAAATCGGTATTTTCGGGCCAGACGATGGCTAGGGTTTGAAATCCGACACGGAACCCGAGACACAGTCATAAATTTTGGAGAATAATGCTACAAGGATCTCGCGGTCGTCGATTTCATCTGCACTTTTCTGGCGATTTTCGTACCACCCGACAAAAATGGGCCGAAATCGGTATTTTCGGGCCAGACGATGGCTAGGGTTTGAAATCCAACACGAAAACTGAGACTAATTCATAAATTTAGGAGAAGAATGCTACAAGAATCTCGTGGTCGTCGATTTCATCTGCACTTTTCGGGCGATTTTCGTACCACCCGACAAAAATGAGCCGAAATCGGTATTTTCAGGCCAGACGATGGCTAGGCTTTGAAATCCGACACGGAACCCGAGACACAGTCATAAATTTTGGAGAAGAATGCTAAAAGGATCTCGCGGTCGTCGATTTCATCTGGACTTTTCGGGCCATTTTCGTACCACCCGACAAAAATGGGCCAAAATCGGTATTTTCGGGCCAGACGATGGCTAGGGTTTGAAATCCGACACGGAACCCGAGACACAGTCATAAATTGAGGAGAGGAATGCTATAAGGATCTCGCGGTCGTCGATTTCATCTGCACTTTTCGGGCGATTTTCGTACCACCCGACAAAAATGGGCCGAAATCGGTATTTTCAGGCCAGACGATGTCTAGGGTTTGAAATCCTACACGGAACCATAGACACAGTCATAAATTGAGGAGAAGAATGTTACAAGGTTCTCGCGGTCGTCGATTTCATCTGCACTTTTCTGGCGATTTTCGTACCACCCGACAAAAATGGGCCGAAATCGGTATTTTCGGGCCAGACGATGGCTAGGGTTTGAAATCCTACACGGAACCACAGACACAGTCATAAATTGAGGAGAAGAATGCTACAAGGATCTCGCGGTTGTAGATTTCATCTGCACTTTTCGGGCCATTTTCGTACCACCCTACAAAAATGGGTCGAAATCGGTATTTTCGGGCCAGACGATGGCTAGGGTTTGAAATCCGACACGAAAACTGAGACAAATTCATAAATTTAGGAGAAGAATGCTACAAGAATCTCGTGGTCGTCGATTTCATCTGCACTTTTCGGGCGATTTTCGTACCGCCCGACAAAAATGAGCCGAAATCGGTATTTTCAGGCCAGACGATGGCTAGGCTTTGAAATCCGACACGGAACCCGAGACACAGTCATAAATTTTGGAGAAGAATGCTAAAAGGATCTCGCGGTCGTCGATTTCATCTGGACTTTTCGGGCCATTTTCGAACCACCCGACAAAAATGGGCCAAAATCGGTATTTACGGGCCATACGATGGCTAGGGTTTGAAATCCGACACGGAACCCGAGACACAGTCATAAATTGAGGAGAGGAATGCTATAAGGATCTCGCGGTCGTCGATTTCATCTGCACTTTTCGGGCGATTTTCGTACCACATGACAAAAATGGGCCGAAATCGGTATTTTCGGGCCAGACGATGGCTAGGGTTTGAAATCCTACACG
The DNA here is from genome assembly GCA_037974735.1 of Cicer chorassanicum. Classification (NCBI taxonomy): domain Eukaryota; kingdom Viridiplantae; phylum Streptophyta; class Magnoliopsida; order Fabales; family Fabaceae; genus Cicer; species Cicer chorassanicum. The sequence goes on along the minus strand of JBBPBP010000787.1, from coordinate 185,207 downwards.
GAACCCAAGACACAGTCATAAATTTAGGAGAAGAATGCTACAAGGATCTCGCGGTCGTCGATTTCATCTGGACTTTTCGGGCCATTTTCGTACCACCCAACAAAAATGGGCCAAAATCGGTATTTTCGTGCCAGACGATGGCTAGGGTTTGAAATCCGACACGGAACCCGAGACACAGTCATAAATTTAGGAGAAGAATGCTACAAGAATCTCGCGGTCGCCGATTTCATATGCACTTTTCGGGCGATTTTCGTACCACCCGACAAAAATGGGCCGAAATAGGTATTTTCGGGCTAGACGATGGCTAGGGTTCGAAAACCGAAACCGAACCCGAGACACAATCATAAATTGAGGAGAAGAATGCTATAAGGATCTCGCGGTCGTCGATTTCATCTCCACTTTTCGGGCGATTTTCGTACCACCCGACAAAAATAGGCCGAAATCAGTATTTCCGGGCCAGACGATGGCTACGGTTTGAAATCCAACACGGAACCCGAGACATAGTCATAAATTGAGGAGAAGAATGCTACAAGGATCTCGCGGTCGTAGATTTCATCTGCACTTTTCGGGCGATTTTCGTACCACCCGACAAAAATGGGCTGAAATCAGTATTTTCTTGCCAAACGATGGCTAGGGTTTGAAATCCGACACGGAACCCGAGACACTGTCATAAATTTTGGAGAAGAATGCTAAAAGGATCTCGCGGTCGTCGATTTCATCTGGACTTTTCGGGCCATTTTCGTACCACCCGACAAAAATGGGCCAAAATCGGTATTTTTGGGCCAGACGATGGCTAGGGTTTGAAATCCGACACGGAACCCGAGACACAGTCATAAATTGAGGAGAGGAATGCTATAAGGATCTCGCGATCGTCGATTTCATCTGCACTTATCAGGCGATTTTCGTACCACCCGACAAAAATGGGCCGAAATCGGTATTTTCGGGCCAGACGATGGCTAGGGTTTGAAATCCGACACGGAACTCGAGACACAATAATAAATTTTGGAGAAGAATGCTACAAGAATCTCGCGGTCGTCGATTTCATCTGCACTTTTCGGGCAATTTTCGTACCACCCGACAAAAATGAGCCGAAATCGGTATTTTCAGGCCAGACGATGGCTAGGCTTTGAAATCCGACACGGAACCCGAGACACAGTCATAAATTTTGGAGAAGAATGCTAAAAGGATCTCGCGGTCGTCGATTTCATCTGGACTTTTCGGGCCATTTTCGTACCACCCGACAAAAATGGGCCGAAATCGGTATTTTCGGGCCAGACGATGGCTAGGGTTTGAAATCCGACACGGAACCCGAGACACAGTCATAAATTGAGGAGAAGAATGCTACAAGGATCTCGCGGTCGTCGATTTCATCTGCACTTTTCGGGCGAATTTCGTACCACCCGACAAAAATGGGACGAAATCGGTATTTTCGGGCCAGACGATGGCTAGGGTTTGAAATCCGACAAGGAAACCGAAACACAGTCATAAATTAAGGAGAAGAAAGCTAGAAGGATCTCGCGGTCGTCGATTTCATCTGCACTTTTCGGGCGATTTTCGTACCACTCGACAAAAATGGGCCGAAATCGGTATTTTTGGGCCAGACGATGGCTAGGGTTTGAAATCCTACACGGAACCCGAGACACAGTCCTAAATTTTGGAGAAGAATGCTACAAGGATCTCACGGTCGTCGATTTCATCTAGACTTTTCGGGCGATTTTCGTACCACCCGACAAAAATGGGCCGAAATCGGTATTTTCGGGCCAGACGATGACTAGGGTTTGAAATCCGACACGGAACCCGAGACACAATCATAATTTGAGGAGAAGAATGCTACAAGGATCTCGCGGTCGTCGATTTCATCTGCACTTTTCGGGCGAATTTCGAACCACCCGACAAAAATGGGCCGAAATCGGTATTTTCGGTCCAGACGATGGCTAGGGTTTAAAATCTGACACGGAACCCGAGACACAGTCATAAATTTAGGAGAAGAATGCAACAAGGATCTCGCGATCGTCGATTTCATCTGCACTTTTCGAGCGATTTTCGTAACACCCGACAAAATTGGGCCGAAATCGTTATTTTTGGGCCAAACGATGGCTAGGGTTTGAAATCCGACACGGAACCCGAGACACAGTCATAAATTTTGGAGAAGAATGCTACAAGGATCTCGCGGTCGTCGATTTCATCTGGACTTTTCGGGCCAGTTTCGTACCACCCGAAAAAAATGGGCCAAAATCGGTATTTTTGGGCCAGACGATAGCTAGGGTTTGAAATCCAACACGGAACCCGAGACACATTCATAAATTTAGGAGAAGACTGCTACAAGGATCTCGCGGTCGTCGATTTCATCTGCACTTTTCGGGCGATTTTCGTACCACCCGACAAAAATGGGCCGAAATCGGTATTTTCGGGCCAGACGATGGCTAGGGTTTGAAATCCTACACGGAACCCGAGACACATTCATAAATTTAAGAGAAGAATGCTACAAGGATCTCGCGGTCGTCGATTTCATCTGGACTTTTCGGGCGATTTTCATACCACCCGACAAAAATGGGCCGAAATCGGTATTTTCGGGCCAGACGATGGCTAGGGTTTGAAATCTAACACGGAACCCGCGACAAATTCATAAATTTAGGAGAAGAATGCTACAAGGATCTCGCGGTTGTCGATTTCCTCTACACTTTTCGGGCGATTTTTGTACCTCCGACAAAAATAGGCAGAAATCGGTATTTTCGGGCCAGACGATGGCTAGGGTTTGAAATCCGACACGAAACCCGAGACATAGTCATAAATTTAGGAGAAGAATGCAACAAGAATCTCGTGGTCGTTGATTTCATCTGCACTTTTCGGGCGATTTTCGTACCACCCGACAAAAATGGGCCGAAATCGGTATTTTCGGGCCAGACGATGGCTAGGGTTTGAAATCCGACACGGAACCCGAGACACAGTCATAAATTGAGGAGAAGAAAGCTATAAGGATCTCGCGGTCGTCGATTTCATCTGCACTATTCGGGCGATTTTCGTACCACCCGACAAAAATGGGCCGAAATCGGTATTTTCGGGCCAGACGATGGCTAGGGTTTGAAATCTAACACGGAACCCGCGACAAATTCATAAATTTAGGAGAAGAATGCTACAAGGATCTAGCGGTTGTCGATTTCCTCTACACTTTTCGGGCGATTTTTGTACCTCCGACAAAAATAGGCCGAAATCGGTATTTTCGGGCCAGACGATGGCTAGGGTTTGAAATCCGACACGAAACCCGAGACATAGTCATAAATTTAGGAGAAGAATGCAACAAGAATCTCGTGGTCGTTGATTTCATCTGCACTTTTCGGGCGATTTTCGTACCACCTGACAAAAATGGGCCGAAATCGGTATTTTCGGGCCAGACGATGGCTAGGGTTTGAAATCCGACACGGAACCCGAGACACAGTCATAAGTTGAGGAGAAGAAAGCTATAAGGATCTCGCGGTCGTCGATTTCATCTGCACTATTCGGGCGATTTTCGTACCACCCGACAAAAATGGGCCGAAATCGGTATTTTTGGGCCAGACGATGGCTAGGGTTTGAAATCCTACACGGAACCCGAGACACAGTCATAAATTTTGGAGAAGAATGCTACAAGGATCTCGCGGTCGTCGATTTCATCTGCACTTTTCGGGCGATTTTCGTACCACCCGACAAAAATGGGCCGAAATCGGTATTTTCGGGCCAGACAAGTGCTACGGTTTGAAATCCGACACGGAACCCGAGACACACTCATAAATTTAGGAGAAGAATGCTACAAGGATCTCGCGGTCGTCGATTTCATCTGCACTTTTCGGGCGATTTTCGTACCACCCGACAAAAATGGGTCGAAATCGGTATTTTCGGGCCAGACGATGGCTAGGGTTTGAAATCCGACACGAAACCCGAGACACAGTCATAAATTTAGGAGAAGAATGCTACAAGAATCTCGCGGTCGTCGATTTCATCTGCACTTTTCGGGCGATTTTCGTACCACCCGACAAAAATGGGCCGAAATCGGTATTTTCGGGCCAGACGATGGCTAGGGTTTGAAATCCGACACGGAATCCGAGACACATTCATAAATTTAGGAGAAGAATGCTACAAGGATCTCGCGGTCGTCGATTTCATCTGCACTTTTCGGGCGATTTTCGTACCACCCGACAAAAATGGGCCGAAATCGGTATTTTCGGGCCAGACGATGGCTAGGGTTTGAAATCCGACACGAAACCTGAGACACAGTTATAAATTTAGGAGAAGAATGCTACAAGAATCTCGCGGTCGTCGATTTCATCTGCACTTTTCGGGCAATTTTCGTACCACCCGACAAAAATGAGCCGAAATCGGTATTTTCAGGCCAGACGATGGCTAGGCTTTGAAATCCGACACGGAACCCGAGACACAGTCATAAATTTTGGAGAAGAATGCTAAAAGGATCTCGCGGTCGTCGATTTCATCTGGACTTTTCGGGCCATTTTCGTACCACCCGACAAAAATGGGCCAAAATCGGTATTTTCGGGCCAGACGATGGCTAGGGTTTGAAATCCGACACGGAACCCGAGACACAGTCATAAATTGAGGAGAGGAATGCTATAAGGATCTCGCGGTCGTCGATTTCATCTGCACTTTTCGGGCGATTTTCGTACCACCCGACAAAAATGGGCCGAAATCGGTATTTTCGGGCCAGACGATGGCTAGGGTTTGAAATCCTACACGGAACCCGAGACACATTCATAAATTTAAGAGAAGAATGCTACAAGGATCTCGCGGTCGTCGATTTCATCTGGACTTTTCGGGCGATTTTCATACCACCCGACAAAAATGGGCCGAAATCGGTATTTTTGGGCCAGACGATGGCTAGGGTTTGAAATCTAACACGGAACCCGCGACAAATTCATAAATTTAGGAGAAGAATGCTACAAGGATCTCGCGGTTGTCGATTTCCTCTACACTTTTCGGGCGATTTTTGTACCTCCGACAAAAATAGGCAGAAATCGGTATTTTCGGGCCAGACGATGGCTAGGGTTTGAAATCCGACACGAAACCCGAGACATAGTCATAAATTTAGGAGAAGAATGCAACAAGAATCTCGTGGTCGTTGATTTCATCTGCACTTTTCGGGCGATTTTCGTACCACCCGACAAAAATGGGCCGAAATCGGTATTTTCGGGCCAGACGATGGCTAGGGTTTGAAATCCGACACGGAACCCGAGACACAGTCATAAATTGAGGAGAAGAAAGCTATAAGGATCTCGCGGTCGTCGATTTCATCTGCACTATTCGGGCGATTTTCGTACCACCCGACAAAAATGGGCCGAAATCGGTATTTTCGGGCCAGACGATGGCTAGGGTTTGAAATCTAACACGGAACCCGCGACAAATTCATAAATTTAGGAGAAGAATGCTACAAGGATCTAGCGGTTGTCGATTTCCTCTACACTTTTCGGGCGATTTTTGTACCTCCGACAAAAATAGGCCGAAATCGGTATTTTCGGGCCAGACGATGGCTAGGGTTTGAAATCCGACACGAAACCCGAGACATAGTCATAAATTTAGGAGAAGAATGCAACAAGAATCTCGTGGTCGTTGATTTCATCTGCACTTTTCGGGCGATTTTCGTACCACCCGACAAAAATGGGCCGAAATCGGTATTTTCGGGCCAGACGATGGCTAGGGTTTGAAATCCGACACGGAACCCGAGACACAGTCATAAGTTGAGGAGAAGAAAGCTATAAGGATCTCGCGGTCGTCGATTTCATCTGCACTATTCGGGCGATTTTCGTACCACCCGACAAAAATGGGCCGAAATCGGTATTTTCGGGCCAGACGATGGCTAGGGTTTGAAATCCTACACGGAACCCGAGACACAGTCATAAATTTTGGAGAAGAATGCTACAAGGATCTCGCGGTCGTCGATTTCATCTAGACTTTTCGGGCGATTTTCGTACCAACCGACAAAAATGGGCCGAAATCGGTATTTTCGGGCCAGACGATGACTAGGGTTTGAAATCCGACACGGAACCCGAGACACAATCATAAATTGAGGAGAAGAATGCTATAAGGATCTCGCGGTCGTCGATTTCATCTGCACTTTTCGGGCGAATTTCGAACCACCCGACAAAAATGGGCCGAAATCGGTATTTTCGGTCCAGACGATGGCTAGGGTTTAAAATCTGACACGGAACCCGAGACACAGTCATAAATTTAGGAGAAGAATGCAACAAGGATCTCGCGATCGTCGATTTCATCTGCACTTTTCGAGCGATTTTCGTAACACCCGACAAAATTGGGCCGAAATCGGTATTTTTGGGCCAAACGATGTCTAGGGTTTGAAATCCGACACGGAACCCGAGACACAGTCATAAATTTTGGGCCGAAATCGATATTTTCAGGCCAGACGATGGCTAGGGTTTGAAATCCAACACGAAAACTGAGACAAATTCATAAATTTAGGAGAAGAATGCTACAAGAATCTCGTGGTCGTCGATTTCATCTGCACTTTTCGGGCGATTTTCGTACCACCCGACAAAAATGAGCCGAAATCAGTATTTTCAGGCCAGACGATGGCTAGGCTTTGAAATCCGACACGGAACCCGAGACACAGTCATAAATTTTGGAGAAGAATGCTAAAAGGATCTCGCGGTCGTCGATTTCATCTGGACTTTTCGGGCCATTTTCGTACCACCCGACAAAAATGGGCCAAAATCGGTATTTTCGGGCCAGACGATGGCTAGGGTTTGAAATCCGACACGGAACCCGAGACACAGTCAAAAATTGAGGAGAGGAATGCTATAAGGATCTCGCGGTCGTCGATTTCATCTGCACTTTTCGGGCGATTTTCGTACCATCCGACAAAAATGGGCCGAAATCGGTATTTTCGGGCCAGACGATGGCTAGGGTTTGAAATCCGACACGGAACCCGAGACACAGTCATAAATTGAGGAGAGGAATGCTATAAGGATCTCGCGGTCGTCGATTTCATCTGCACTTTTCGGGCGATTTTCGTACCACATGACAAAAATGGGCCGAAATCGGTATTTTCGGGCCAGACGATGGCTAGGGTTTGAAATCCTACACGGAACCCAAGACACAGTCATAAATTTAGGAGAAGAATGCTACAAGGATCTCGCGGTCGTCGATTTCATCTGGACTTTTCGGGCCATTTTCGTACCACCCAACAAAAATGGGCCAAAATCGGTATTTTCGTGCCAGACGATGGCTAGGGTTTGAAATCCGACACGGAACCCGAGACACAGTCATAAATTTAGGAGAAGAATGCTACAAGAATCTCGCGGTCGCCGATTTCATATGCACTTTTCGGGCGATTTTCGTACCACCCGACAAAAATGGGCCGAAATAGGTATTTTCGGGCTAGACGATGGCTAGGGTTCGAAAACCGAAACCGAACCCGAGACACAATCATAAATTGAGGAGAAGAATGCTATAAGGATCTCGCGGTCGTCGATTTCATCTCCACTTTTCGGGCGATTTTCGTACCACCCGACAAAAATAGGCCGAAATCAGTATTTCCGGGCCAGACGATGGCTACGGTTTGAAATCCAACACGGAACCCGAGACATAGTCATAAATTGAGGAGAAGAATGCTACAAGGATCTCGCGGTCGTAGATTTCATCTGCACTTTTCGGGCGATTTTCGTACCACCCGACAAAAATGGGCTGAAATCAGTATTTTCTTGCCAAACGATGGCTAGGGTTTGAAATCCGACACGGAACCCGAGACACTGTCATAAATTTTGGAGAAGAATGCTAAAAGGATCTCGCGGTCGTCGATTTCATCTGGACTTTTCGGGCCATTTTCGTACCACCCGACAAAAATGGGCCAAAATCGGTATTTTTGGGCCAGACGATGGCTAGGGTTTGAAATCCGACACGGAACCCGAGACACAGTCATAAATTGAGGAGAGGAATGCTATAAGGATCTCGCGATCGTCGATTTCATCTGCACTTATCAGGCGATTTTCGTACCACCCGACAAAAATGGGCCGAAATCGGTATTTTCGGGCCAGACGATGGCTAGGGTTTGAAATCCGACACGGAACTCGAGACACAATAATAAATTTTGGAGAAGAATGCTACAAGAATCTCGCGGTCGTCGATTTCATCTGCACTTTTCGGGCAATTTTCGTACCACCCGACAAAAATGAGCCGAAATCGGTATTTTCAGGCCAGACGATGGCTAGGCTTTGAAATCCGACACGGAACCCGAGACACAGTCATAAATTTTGGAGAAGAATGCTAAAAGGATCTCGCGGTCGTCGATTTCATCTGGACTTTTCGGGCCATTTTCGTACCACCCGACAAAAATGGGCCAAAATCGGTATTTTCGGGCCAGACGATGGCTAGGGTTTGAAATCCGACACGGAACCCGAGACACAGTCATAAATTGAGGAGAGGAATGCTATAAGGATCTCGCGGTCGTCGATTTCATCTGCACTTTTCGGGCGATTTTCGTACCACCCGACAAAAATGGGCCGAAATCGGTATTTTCGGGCCAGACGATGGCTAGGGTTTGAAATCCGACACGAAACCCGAGACACAGTTATAAATTTAGGAGAAGAATGCTACAAGAATCTCGCGGTCGTCGATTTCATCTGCACTTTTCGGGCGATTTTTGTACCACCCGATAAAAATGGGCCGAAATCGATATTTTCAGGCCAGACGATGGCTAGGGTTTGAAATCCAACACGAAAACTGAGACAAATTCATAAATTTAGGAGAAGAATGCTACAAGAATCTTGTGGTCGTCGATTTCATCTGCACTTTTCGGGCGATTTTCGTACCACCCGACAAAAATGAGCCGAAATCGGTATTTTCAGGCCAGACGATGGCTAGGCTTTGAAATCCGACACGGAACCCGAGACACAGTCATAAATTTTGGAGAAGAATGCTAAAAGGATCTCGCGGTCGTCGATTTCATCTGGACTTTTCGGGCCATTTTCGTACCACCCGACAAAAATGGGCCAAAATCGGTATTTTCGGGCCAGACGATGGCTAGGGTTTGAAATCCGACACGGAACCCGAGACACAGTCATAAATTTTGGAGAATAATGCTACAAGGATCTCGCGGTCGTCGATTTCATCTGGACTTTTCGGGCCATTTTCGTACCACCCGACAAAAATGGGCCAAAATTGGTATTTTCGGGCCAGACGATGGCTAGGGTTTGAAATCCGACACGGAACCCGAGACACAGTCATAAATTGAGGAGAGGAATGCTATAAGGATCTCGCGGTCGTCGATTTCATCTGCACTTTTCGGGCGATTTTCGTACCACCCGACAAAAATGGGCCGAAATCGGTATTTTCAGGCCAGACGATGGCTAGGGTTTGAAATCCTACACGGAACCATAGACACAGTCATAAATTGAGGAGAAGAATGTTACAAGGATATCGCGGTCGTCGATTTCATCTGCACTTTTCTGGCGATTTTCGTACCACCCGACAAAAATGGGCTGAAATCGGTATTTTCGGGCCAGACGATGGGTAGGGTTTGAAATCCTACACGGAACCACAGACACAGTCATAAATTGAGGAGAAGAATGCTACAAGGATCTCGCGGTTGTAGATTTCATCTGCACTTTTCGGGCCATTTTCGTACCACCCTACAAAAATGGGTCGAAATCGGTATTTTCGGGCCAGACGATGGCTAGGGTTTGAAATCCGACACGAAACTCGAGACACACTAATAAATTTTGGAGAAGAATGCTACAAGGATCTTGCGGTCGTCGATTTCATCTGGACTTTTCGGGCCATTTTCGTACCGCCCGACAAAAATGGGCCGAAATCGGTATTTTCGGGCCAGACGATGGCTAGGGTTTGAAATCCGACACGGAACCCGAGACACATTCATAAATTTAGGAGAAGAATGCTACAAGGATCTCGCGGTCGTCGATTTCATCTGCACTTTTCGGGCGATTTTTGTACCACCTGACAAAAATAGGCCGAAATCGGTATTTTCGGGCAAGACGATGGCTAGGGTTTGAAATCCGACACGAAACCCGAGACACAGTTATAAATTTAGGAGAAGAATGCTACAAGAATCTCGCGGTCGTCGATTTCATCTGCACTTTTCGGGCGATTTTCGTACCACCCGACAAAAATGGGCCGAAATCGGTATTTTCGGGCCAGACGATGGCTAGGGTTTGAAATCCGACACGAAACCCGAGACACAGTTATAAATTTAGGAGAAGAATGCTACAAGAATCTCGCGGTCGTCGATTTCATCTGCACTTTTCGGGCGATTTTTGTACCACCCGATAAAAATGGGCCGAAATCGATATTTTCAGGCCAGACGATGGCTAGGGTTTGAAATCCAACACGAAAACTGAGACAAATTCATAAATTTAGGAGAAGAATGCTACAAGAATCTTGTGGTCGTCGATTTCATCTGCACTTTTCGGGCGATTTTCGTACCACCCGACAAAAATGAGCCGAAATCGGTATTTTCAGGCCAGACGATGGCTAGGCTTTGAAATCCGACACGGAACCCGAGACACAGTCATAAATTTTGGAGAAGAATGCTAAAAGGATCTCGCGGTCGTCGATTTCATCTGGACTTTTCGGGCCATTTTCGTACCACCCGACAAAAATGGGCCAAAATCGGTATTTTCGGGCCAGACGATGGCTAGGGTTTGAAATCCGACACGGAACCCGAGACACAGTCATAAATTTTGGAGAATAATGCTACAAGGATCTCGCGGTCGTCGATTTCATCTGCACTTTTCTGGCGATTTTCGTACCACCCGACAAAAATGGGCCGAAATCGGTATTTTCGGGCCAGACGATGGCTAGGGTTTGAAATCCAACACGAAAACTGAGACTAATTCATAAATTTAGGAGAAGAATGCTACAAGAATCTCGTGGTCGTCGATTTCATCTGCACTTTTCGGGCGATTTTCGTACCACCCGACAAAAATGAGCCGAAATCGGTATTTTCAGGCCAGACGATGGCTAGGCTTTGAAATCCGACACGGAACCCGAGACACAGTCATAAATTTTGGAGAAGAATGCTAAAAGGATCTCGCGGTCGTCGATTTCATCTGGACTTTTCGGGCCATTTTCGTACCACCCGACAAAAATGGGCCAAAATCGGTATTTTCGGGCCAGACGATGGCTAGGGTTTGAAATCCGACACGGAACCCGAGACACAGTCATAAATTGAGGAGAGGAATGCTATAAGGATCTCGCGGTCGTCGATTTCATCTGCACTTTTCGGGCGATTTTCGTACCACCCGACAAAAATGGGCCGAAATCGGTATTTTCAGGCCAGACGATGTCTAGGGTTTGAAATCCTACACGGAACCATAGACACAGTCATAAATTGAGGAGAAGAATGTTACAAGGTTCTCGCGGTCGTCGATTTCATCTGCACTTTTCTGGCGATTTTCGTACCACCCGACAAAAATGGGCCGAAATCGGTATTTTCGGGCCAGACGATGGCTAGGGTTTGAAATCCTACACGGAACCACAGACACAGTCATAAATTGAGGAGAAGAATGCTACAAGGATCTCGCGGTTGTAGATTTCATCTGCACTTTTCGGGCCATTTTCGTACCACCCTACAAAAATGGGTCGAAATCGGTATTTTCGGGCCAGACGATGGCTAGGGTTTGAAATCCGACACGAAACTCGAGACACACTAATAAATTTTGGAGAAGAATGCTACAAGGATCTTGCGGTCGTCGATTTCATCTGGACTTTTCGGGCCATTTCCGTACCGCCCGACAAAAATAGGCCGAAATCGGTATTTTCGGGCCAGACGATGGCTAGGGTTTGAAATCCGACACGGAACCCGAGACACAGTCATAAATTTTGGAGAAGAATGCTACAAGGATCTTGCGGTCGTCGATTTCATCTGGACTTTTCGGGCCATTTTCGTACCGCCCGACGAAAATGGGCCAAAATTGGTATTTTCGGGCCAGACGATGGCTAGGGTTTGAAATCTGACACGGAACCCGAGACACAGTCATAAATTGAGGAGAGGAATGCTATAAGGATCTCGCGGTCGTCGATTTCATCTGCACTTTTCGGGCGATTTTCGTACCACCCGACAAAAATGGGCCGAAATCGGTATTTTCGGGCCAGACGATGGCTAGGGTTTGAAATCCTACACGGAACCCGAGACACAGTCATAAATTTTGGAGAAGAATGCTACAAAGATCTCCCTGTCGTCGATTTCATCTGGACTTTTCGGGCGATTTTCGTACCACACGACAAAAATGGGCCGAAATCGGTATTTTCGGGCCAGACGATGGCTAGGGTTTGAAATTTGACACGGAACCTGAGACACGGTCATAAATTTAGGAGAAGAATGCTACAAGGATCTCGCCGTCGTCGATTTCATCTACACTTTTCGGGCGATTTTCGTACCACCTGAAAAAAATGGGCCGAAATCGGTATTTTCGGGCAAGACGATGGCTAGGGTTTGAAATCGGACACAGAACCCGAGACACAGTCATAAATTGAAAAGAAGAATGCTACAAGGATCTCGCGGTCGTCGATTTCATCTGCACTTTTCGGGCGATTTTCGTACCACCCGACAAAAATGGGCCGAAATCGGTATTTTCGGGCCAGACGATGGCTAGGGTTTGAAATCCGACACGGAACCCGAGACACAGTCATAAATTGAGGAGAGGAATGCTATAAGGATCTCGCGGTCGTCGATTTCATCTGCACTTTTCGGGCGATTTTCGTACCTCCCGACAAAAATGGGCCGAAATCGGTATTTTCGGGCCAGACGATGGCTAGGGTTTGAAATCCTACACGGAACCATAGACACAGTCATAAATTGAGGAGAAGAATGCTACAAGGATCTCGCGGTCGTAGATTTCATCTGCACTTTTCGGGCGATTTTCTTACCACCCGACAAAAATGGGTCGAAATCGGTATTTTCGTGCCAGACGATGGCTAGGGTTTGAAATCCGACACGAAACTCGAGACACAATAATAAATTTTGGAGAAGAATGCTACAAGAATCTCGCGGTCGTCGATTTCATCTCCACTTTTCGGGCGATGTTCGTACCAGCCGACCAAAATGGGCCGAAATCAGTATTTTCGGGCCAGACGATGGCTAAGATTTGAAATCCAACACGGAACCCGAGACACAGTCATAAATTGAGGAGAAGAATGCTACAAGGATCTCGCAGTCGTCGATTTCATCTGCACTTTTCGGGCGATTTTCGTACCACCCGACCAAAATGGGTCGAAATCGGTATTTTCGGGCCAGACGATGGCTAGGGTTTGAAATCCGACACGAAACCCGAGACACAGTTATAAATTTAGGAGAAGAATGCTACAAGAATCTCGCGGTCGTCGATTTCATCTGCACTTTTCGGGCGATTTTCGTACCACCCGACAAAAATGGGCCGAAATCGGTATTTTCGGGCCAGACGATGGCTAGGGTTTGAAATCCGACACGGAACCCGAGACACAATCATAAATGGAGCAGAAGAATGCTATAAGGATCTCGTAGTCGTCGATTTCATCTGCACTTTTCGGGCGATTTTTCGTACCACCAGACAAAAATATGCCGAAATCGGTATTTTCGGGCCATACGATGGCTAGGGTTTGAAATCCGACACGGAACCCGAGACACAGTCATAAATTTTGGAGAAGAATGCTATAAGGATCTCGCGGTCGTCTATTTCATCTGCACTTTTCGGGCGATTTTCGTACCACCCGACAAAAATGGGCCGAAATCGGTATTTTCGGGCCAGACGATGGCTAGGGTTTGAAATCCGACACGAAACCCGAGACACAGTCATAAATTGAGGAGAAGAATGCTATAAGGATCTCGCGGTCCTCGATTTCATCTGAACTTTTCGGGCGATTTTCGTACCACCTGACAAAAATAGGGCGAAATCGGTATTTTCGGGCCAGACGATGGCTAGGGTTTGAAATCCTACACGGAACCCGAGACACAGTCATAAATTTAGGAGAAGAATGCTACAAGGATCTCGCGGTCGTCGATTTCATCTGGACTTTTCGGGCCATTTTCGTACCACCCAACAAAAATAGGCCAAAATCGGTATTTTCGTGCCAGACGATGGCTAGGGTTTGAAATCCGACACGGAACCCGAGACACAGTCATAAATTTAGGAGAAGAATGCTACAAGAATCTCGCGGTCGTCGATTTCATATGCACTTTTCGGGCGATTTTCGTACCACCCGACAAAAATGGGCCGAAATCGGTATTTTCGGGCCAGACGATGGCTAGGGTTCGAAAACCGAAACCGAACCCGAGACACAATCATAAATTTTGGAGAAGAATGCTACAAGAATCTCGTGGTCGTCGATTTCATCTGCACTTTTCGGGCGATTTTCGTACCACCCGACAAAAATGAGCTGAAATCGGTATTTTCAGGCCAGAAGTTGGCTAGGCTTTGAAATCCGACACGGAACCCGAGACACAGTCATAAATTTTGGAGAAGAATGCTACAAGGATCTCGCGGTCGTCGATTTCATCTGGACTTTTCGGGCCATTTTCGTACCACCCGACAAAAATGGGCTGAAATCGGTATTTTCGGGCCAGTCGATGGCTAGGGTTTAAAATCCGACACGGAACCCGAGACACATTCATAAATTGAGGAGAAGAATGCTACAAGGATCTCGCAGTCGTCGATTTCATCTGCACTTTTCGGGCGGTTTTCCTACCACCCGACAAAAATGGGCCGAAATCGGTATTTTCGGGCCAGACGATGGCTAGGGTTTGAAATCCTACACGGAACCCGAGACACAGTCATAAATTTAGGAGAAGAATGCTACAAGGATCTCGCGGTCGTCGATTTCATCTGGACTTTTCGGGCCATTTTCGTACCACCCAACAAAAATGGGCCAAAATCGGTATTTTCGTGCCAGACGATGGCTAGGGTTTGAAATCCGACACGGAACCCGAGACACAGTCATAAATTTAGGAGAAGAATGCTACAAGAATCTCGCGGTCGCCGATTTCATATGCACTTTTCGGGCGATTTTCGTACCACCCGACAAAAATGGGCCGAAATAGGTATTTTCGGGCTAGACGATGGCTAGGGTTCGAAAACCGAAACCGAACCCGAGACACAATCATAAATTGAGGAGAAGAATGCTATAAGGATCTCGCGGTCGTCGATTTCATCTCCACTTTTCGGGCGATTTTCGTACCACCCGACAAAAATAGGCCGAAATCAGTATTTCCGGGCCAGACGATGGCTACGGTTTGAAATCCAACACGGAACCCGAGACATAGTCATAAATTGAGGAGAAGAATGCTACAAGGATCTCGCGGTCGTAGATTTCATCTGCACTTTTCGGGCGATTTTCGTACCACCCGACAAAAATGGGCTGAAATCAGTATTTTCTTGCCAAACGATGGCTAGGGTTTGAAATCCGACACGGAACCCGAGACACTGTCATAAATTTTGGAGAAGAATGCTAAAAGGATCTCGCGGTCGTCGATTTCATCTGGACTTTTCGGGCCATTTTCGTACCACCCGACAAAAATGGGCCAAAATCGGTATTTTTGGGCCAGACGATGGCTAGGGTTTGAAATCCGACACGGAACCCGAGACACAGTCATAAATTGAGGAGAGGAATGCTATAAGGATCTCGCGATCGTCGATTTCATCTGCACTTATCAGGCGATTTTCGTACCACCCGACAAAAATGGGCCGAAATCGGTATTTTCGGGCCAGACGATGGCTAGGGTTTGAAATCCGACACGGAACTCGAGACACAATAATAAATTTTGGAGAAGAATGCTACAAGAATCTCGCGGTCGTCGATTTCATCTGCACTTTTCGGGCAATTTTCGTACCACCCGACAAAAATGAGCCGAAATCGGTATTTTCAGGCCAGACGATGGCTAGGCTTTGAAATCCGACACGGAACCCGAGACACAGTCATAAATTTTGGAGAAGAATGCTAAAAGGATCTCGCGGTCGTCGATTTCATCTGGACTTTTCGGGCCATTTTCGTACCACCCGACAAAAATGGGCCAAAATCGGTATTTACGGGCCAGACGATGGCTAGGGTTTGAAATCCGACACGGAACCCGAGACACAGTCATAAATTGAGGAGAGGAATGCTATAAGGATCTCGCGGTCGTCGATTTCATCTGCACTTTTCGGGCGATTTTCGTACCACCCGACAAAAATGGGCCGAAATCGGTATTTTCGGGCCAGACGATGGCTAGGGTTTGAAATCCGACACGAAACCCGAGACACAGTTATAAATTTAGGAGAAGAATGCTACAAGAATCTCGCGGTCGTCGATTTCATCTGCACTTTTCGGGCGATTTTCGTACCACCCGACAAAAATGAGCCGAAATCGGTATTTTCAGGCCAGACGATGGCTAGGCTTTGAAATCCGACACGGAACCCGAGACACAGTCATAAATTTTGGAGAAGAATGCTAAAAGGATCTCGCGGTCGTCGATTTCATCTGGACTTTTCGGGCCATTTTCTTACCACCCGACAAAAATGGGCCAAAATCGGTATTTACGGGCCAGACGATGGCTAGGGTTTGAAATCCGACACGGAACCCGAGACACAATCATAAATTGAGGAGAGGAATTCTATAAGGATGTCGCGGTCGTCGATTTCATCTGCACTTTTCGGGCGATTTTCGTACCAGATGACAAAAATGGGCCGAAATCGGTATTTTCGGGCCAGACGATGGCTAGGGTTTGAAATCCTACACGAAACCCGAGACACAGTTATAAATTTAGGAGAAGAATGCTACAAGAATCTCGCGGTCGTCGATTTCATCTGCACTTTTCGGGCGATTTTCGTACCACCCGACAAAAATGAGCCGAAATCGGTATTTTCAGGCCAGACGATGGCTAGGCTTTGAAATCCGACACGGAACCCGAGACACAGTCATAAATTTAGGAGAAGAATGCTACAAGGATCTCGCGGTCGTCGATTTAATCTGGACTTTTCGGGCCATTTTCGTACCACCCAACAAAAATGGGCCAAAATCGGTATTTTCGTGCCAGACGATGGCTAGGGTTTGAAATCCGACATGGAACCCGAGACACAGTCATAAATTTAGGAGAAGAATGCTACAAGAATCTCGCGGTCGTCGATTTCATATGCACTTTTCGGGCGATTTTCGTACCACCCGACAAAAATGGGCCGAAATAGGTATTTTCGGGCTAGACGATGGCTAGGGTTCGAAAACCGAAACCGAACCCGAGACACAATCATAAATTGAGGAGAAGAATGCTATAAGGATCTCGCGGTCGTCGATTTCATCTCCACTTTTCGGGCGATTTTCGTACCACCCGACAAAAATAGGCCGAAATCAGTATTTCCGGGCCAGACGATGGCTACGGTTTGAAATCCAACACGGAACCCGAGACATAGTCATAAATTGAGGAGAAGAATGCTACAAGGATCTCGCGGTCGTAGATTTCATCTGCACTTTTCGGGCGATTTTCGTACCACCCGACAAAAATGGGCTGAAATCAGTATTTTCTTGCCAAACGATGGCTAGGGTTTGAAATCCGACACGGAACCCGAGACACTGTCATAAATTTTGGAGAAGAATGCTAAAAGGATCTCGCGGTCGTCGATTTCATCTGGACTTTTCGGGCCATTTTCGTACCACCCGACAAAAATGGGCCAAAATCGGTATTTTTGGGCCAGACGATGGCTAGGGTTTGAAATCCGACACGGAACCCGAGACACAGTCATAAATTGAGGAGAGGAATGCTATAAGGATCTCGCGATCGTCGATTTCATCTGCACTTATCAGGCGATTTTCGTACCACCCGACAAAAATGGGCCGAAATCGGTATTTTCGGGCCAGACGATGGCTAGGGTTTGAAATCCGACACGGAACTCGAGACACAATAATAAATTTTGGAGAAGAATGCTACAAGAATCTCGCGGTCGTCGATTTCATCTGCACTTTTCGGGCGATTTTCGTACCACCCGACAAAAAATGGGCCGAAATCGGTATTTTCGGGCCAGACGATGGCTAGGGTTTGAAATTGGACACGAAACCCGAGACACAGTTATAAATTTAGGAGAAGAATGCTACAAGAATCTCGCGGTCGTCGATTTCATCTGCACTTTTCGGGCGATTTTCGTACCACCCGACAAAAATGAGCCGAAATCGGTATTTTCAGGCCAGACGATGGCTAGGCTTTGAAATCCGACACGGAACCCTAGACACAGTCATAAATTTTGGAGAAGAATGCTAAAAGGATCTCGCGGTCGTCGATTTCATCTGGACTTTTCGGGCCATTTTCGTACCACCCGACAAAAATGGGCCAAAATCGGTATTTACGGGCCAGACGATGGCTAGGGTTTGAAATCCGACACGGAACCCGAGACACAGTCATAAATTGAGGAGAGGAATGCTATAAGGATCTCGCGGTCGTCGATTTCATCTGCACTTTTCGGGCGATTTTCGTACCAGATGACAAAAATGGGCCGAAATCGGTATTTTCGGGCAAGACGATGGCTAGGGTTTGAAATCCTACACGGAACCCGAGACACAGTCATAAATTTAGGAGAAGAATGCTACAAGGATCTCGCGGTGGTCGATTTCATCTGGACTTTTCGGGCCATTTTCGTACCACCCAACAAAAATGGGCCAAAATCGGTATTTTCGTGCCAGACGATGGCTAGGGTTTGAAATCCGACACGGAACCCGAGACACAGTCATAAATTTAGGAGAAGAATGCTACAAGAATCTCGCTGTCGTCGATTTCTTATGCACCTTTCGGGCGATTTTCGTACCACCCGACAAAAATGGGCCGAAATAGGTATTTTCGGGCTAGACGATGGCTAGGGTTCGAAAACCGAAACCGAACCCGAGACACAATAATAAATTGAGGAGAAGAATGCTATAAGGATCTCGCGGTCGTCGATTTCATCTCCACTTTTCGGGCGATTTTCGTACCACCCGACCAAAATAGGCCGTAATCAGTATTTCCGGGCCAGACGATGGCTACGGTTTGAAATCCAACACGGAACCCGAGACATAGTCATAAATTGAGGAGAAGAATGCTACAAGGATCTCGCGGTCGTAGATTTCATCTGCACTTTTCGGGCGATTTTCGTACCACCCGACAAAAATGGGCTGAAATCAGTATTTTCTTGCCAAACGATGGCTAGGGTTTGAAATCCGACACGGAACCCGAGACACTGTCATAAATTTTGGAGAAGAATGCTAAAAGGATCTCGCGGTCGTCGATTTCATCTGGACTTTTCGGGCCATTTTCGTACCACCCGACAAAAATGGGCCAAAATCGGTATTTTTGGGCCAGACGATGGCTAGGGTTTGAAATCCGACACGGAACCCGAGACACAGTCATAAATTGAGGAGAGGAATGCTATAAGGATCTCGCGATCGTCGATTTCATCTGCACTTATCAGGCGATTTTCGTACCACCCGACAAAAATGGGCCGAAATCGGTATTTTCGGGCCAGACGATGGCTAGGGTTTGAAATCCGACACGGAACTCGAGACACAATAATAAATTTTGGAGAAGAATGCTACAAGAATCTCGCGGTCGTCGATTTCATCTGCACTTTTCGGGCAATTTTCGTACCACCCGACAAAAATGAGCCGAAATCGGTATTTTCAGGCCAGACGATGGCTAGGCTTTGAAATCCGACACGGAACCCGAGACACAGTCATAAATTTTGGAGAAGAATGCTAAAAGGATCTCGCGGTCGTCGATTTCATCTGGACTTTTCGGGACATTTTCGAACCACCCGACAAAAATGGGCCAAAATCGGTATTTACGGGCCAGACGATGGCTAGGGTTTGAAATCCGACACGGAACCCGAGACACAGTCATAAATTGAGGAGAGGAATGCTATAAGGATCTCGCGGTCGTCGATTTCATCTGCACTTTTCGGGCGATTTTCGTACCACATGACAAAAATGGGCCGAAATCGGTATTTTCGGGCCAGACGATGGCTAGGGTTTGAAATCCTACACGGAACCCGAGACACAGTCATAAATTTAGGAGAAGAATGCTACAAGGATCTCGCGGTCGTCGATTTCATCTGGACTTTTCGGGCCATTTTCGTACCACCCAACAAAAATGGGCCAAAATCGGTATTTTCGTGCCAGACGATGGCTAGGGTTTGAAATCCGACACGGAACCCGAGACACAGTCATAAATTTAGGAGAAGAATGCTACAAGAATCTCGCGGTCGTCGATTTCATTTGCACTTTTCGGGCGATTTTCGTACCACCCGACAAAAATGGGCCGAAATCGGTATTTTCGGGCCAGACGATGGCTAGGGTTCGAAAACCGAAACCGAACCCGAGACACAATCATAAATTTTGGAGAAGAATGCTACAAGAATCTCGTGGTCGTCGATTTCATCTGCACTTTTCGGGCGATTTTCGTACCACCCGACAAAAATGAGCTGAAATCGGTATTTTCAGGCCAGAAGTTGGCTAGGCTTTGAAATCCGACACGGAACCCGAGACACAGTCATAAATTTTGGAGAAGAATGCTACAAGGATCTCGCGGTCGTCGATTTCATCTGGACTTTTCGGGCCATTTTCGTACCACCCGACAAAAATGGGCCGAAATCGGTATTTTCGGGTTAGACGATGGCTAGGGTTTGAAATCCGACACGGAACCCGAGACACAGTCATAAATTAAGGAGAAGAATGCTACAAGGATCTCGCGGTCGCGATTTCATCTGCACTTTTCGGGCGATTTTCGTACCACCCGACAAAAATGGGACGAAATCGGTATTTTTGTGCCAAACGATGGCTAGGGTTTGTAATCCGACACGGAACCCGAGACACAGTCATAAATTTTGGAGAAGAATGCTACAAGGATCTCGCGGTCGTCGATTTCATCTGGACTTTTCAGGCCATTTTCGTACCACCCGACAAAAATGGGCCGAAATCGGTATTTTCGGGCCAGACGATGGCTAGGGTTTGAAATCCGACACGGAACCCGAGACACAGTCATAAATTAAGGAGAAGAATGCTACAAGGATCACGCGGTCGCGATTTCTTCTGCACTTTTCAGGCGATTTTCATACCACCCGACAAAAATGGGACGAAATCGGTATTTTTGGGCCAGACGATGGCTAGGGTTTGTAATCCGACACGGAACCCGAGACACAGTCATAAATTTTGGAGAAGAATGCTACAAGGATCTCGCGGTCGTCGATTTCATCTGGACTTTTCAGGCCATTTTCGTACCACCCGACAAAAATGGGCCGAAATCGGTATTTTCGGGCCAGACGATGGCTGGAATTTGAAATCCGACACGGAACCCAAGACACAGTCATAAAATTAGGAGAAGAATGCTACAAGGATCTCGCGGTCGTCGATTTCATCTGCACTTTTCGGGCGATTTTCATACCACCCGACAAAAATGGGCCGAAATCGGTATTTTCGGGCCAAACGATGGCTTGGGTTTGAAATCCGACACGAAACCCGAGACACAGTCATAAATTTAGGAGAAGAATGCTACAAGAATCTCGCGGTCGTCGATTTCATCTGCACTTTTCGGGCGATTTTCGTACCACCCAACAAAAATTAGCCGAAATCGGTATTTTCGGTCCAGACGATGGCTAGGGTTTTAAATCCGACACGGAACGCGAGACACAGTCATAAATTGAGGAGAAGAATGCCACAAGGATCTCGCGGTCGTCGATTTCATCTGCACTTTTCGGGCGATTTTCGTACCACCCGACAAAAATGGGCCGAAATCGGTATTTTCGGGCCAGACGATGGCTAGGGTTTGAAATCCGACACGAAACCCGAGACACAGTTATAAATTTAGGAGAAGAATGCTACAAGAATCTCGCGGTCGTCGATTTCATCTGCACTTTTCGGGCGATTTTCGTACCACCCGACAAAAATGAGCCGAAATCGGTATTTTCAGGCCAGACGATGGCTAGGCTTTGAAATCCGACACGGAACCCGAGACACAGTCATAAATTTTGGAGAAGAATGCTAAAAGGATCTCGCGGTCGTCGATTTCATCTGGACTTTTCGGGCCATTTCCGTACCACCCGACAAAAATGGGCCAAAATCGGTATTTACGGGCCAGACGATGGCTAGGGTTTGAAATCCGACACGGAACCCGAGACACAGTCATAAATTGAGGAGAGGAATGCTATAAGGATCTCGCGGTCGTTGATTTCATCTGCACTTTTCGGGCGATTTTCGTACCAGATGACAAAAATGGGCCGAAATCGGTATTTTCGGGCCAGACGATGGCTAGGGTTTGAAATCCTACACGGAACCCGAGACACAGTCATAAATTTAGGAGAAGAATGCTACAAGGATCTCGCGGTCGTCGATTTCATCTGGACTTTTCGGGCCATTTTCGTACCACCCAACAAAAATGGGCCAAAATCGGTATTTTCGTGCCAGACGATGGCTAGGGTTTGAAATCCGACACGGAACCCGAGACACAGTCATAAATTTAGGAGAAGAATGCTACAAGAATCTCGCGGTCGTCGATTTCATATGCACTTTTCGGGCGATTTTCGTACCACCCGACAAAAATGGGACGAAATAGGTATTTTCGGGCTAGACGATGGCTAGGGTTCGAAAACCGAACCCGAGACACAATCATAAATTGAGGAAAAGAATGCTATAAGGATCTCGCGGTCGTCGATTTCATCTCCACTTTTCGGGCGATTTTTTCGTACCACCCGACCAAAATAGGCCGAAATCAGTATTTCCGGGCCAGACGATGGCTACGGTTTGAAATCCAACACGGAACCCGAGACATAGTCATAAATTGAGGAGAAGAATGCTACAAGGATCTCGCGGTCGTAGATTTCATCTGCACTTTTCGGGCGATTTTCGTACCACCCGACAAAAATGGGCTGAAATCAGTATTTTCTGGCCAAACGATGGCTAGAGTTTGAAATCCGACACGGAACCCGAGACACAGTCATTAATTTTGGAGAAGAATGCTAAAAGGATGTCGCGGTCGTCGATTTCATCTGGACTTTTCGGGCCATTTTCGTACCACCCGACAAAAATGGGCCAAAATCGGTATTTTCGGGCCAGACGATGGCTAGGGTTTGAAATCCGACACGGAACCCGAGACACAGTCATAAATTGAGGAGAGGAATGCTATAAGGATCTCGCGATCGTCGATTTCATATGCACTTTTCAGGCGATTTTCGTACCACCCGACAAAAATGGGCCGAAATCAGTATTTTCGGGCCAGACGATGGCCAGGGTTTGAAATCCGACACGGAACCCGAGACACAGTCATAAATTGAGGAGAGGAATGCTATAAGGATCTCGCGGTCGTCGATTTCATCTGCACTTTTCGGTCGATTTTCGTACCTCCCGACAAAAATGGGCCGAAATCGGTATTTTCAGGCCAGACGATGGCTAGGGTTTGAAATCCTACACGGAACCATAGACACAGTCATAAATTGAGGAGAAGAATGCTACAAGGATCTCGCGGTCGTAGATTTCATCTGCACTTTTCGGGCAATTTTCGTACCACCCGACAAAAATGGGTCGAAATCGGTATTTTCGGGCCAGACGATGGCTAGGGTTTGAAATCCGACACGGAACTCGAGACACAATAATAAATTTTGGAGAAGAATGCTACAAGAATCTCGCGGTCGTCGATTTCATCTCCACTTTTCGGGCGATGTTCGTACCACCCGACCAAAATGGGCCGAAATCAGTATTTTCGGGCCAGACGATGGCTACGATTTGAAATCCAACACGGAACCCGAGACACAGTCATAAATTGAGGAGAAGAATGCTACAAGGATCTCGCAGTCGTCGATTTCATCTGCACTTTTCGGGCGATTTTCGTACCACCCGACAAAAATGGGCCGAAATCGGTATTTTCGGGCCAGACGATGGCTAGGGTTTGAAATCCGACACGAAACCTGAGACACAGTTATAAATTTAGGAGAAGAATGCTACAAGAATCTCGCGGTCGTCGATTTCATCTGCACTTTTCGGGCGATTTTCGTACCACCCGACAAAAATGAGCCGAAATCGGTATTTTCAGGCCAGACGATGGCTAGGCTTTGAAATCCGACACGGAACCCGAGACACAGTCATAAATTTTGAAGAAGAATGCTAAAAGGATCTCGCGGTCGTCGATTTCATCTGGACTTTTCGGGCCATTTTCGAACCACCCGACAAAAATGGGCCAAAATCGGTATTTACGGGCCAGACGATGGCTAGGGTTTGAAATCCGACACGGAACCCGAGACACAGTCATAAATTGAAGAGAGGAATGCTATAAGGATCTCGCGGTCGTCGATTTCATCTGCACTTTTCGGGCGATTTTCGTACCACATGACAAAAATGGGCCGAAATCGGTATTTTCGGGCCAGACGATGGCTAGGGTTTGAAATCCTACACGGAACCTGAGACACAGTCATAAATTTAGGAGAAGAATGCTACAAGGATCTCGCGGTCGTCGATTTCATCTGGACTTTTCGGGCCATTTTCGTACCACCCAACAAAAATGGGCCAAAATCGGTATTTTCGTGCCAGACGATGGCTAGGGTTTGAAATCCGACACGGAACCCGAGACACAGTCATAAATTTAGGAGAAGAATGCTACAAGAATCTCGCTGTCGTCGATTTCTTATGCACCTTTCGGGCGATTTTCGTACCACCCGACAAAAATGGGCCGAAATAGGTATTTTCGGGCTAGACGATGGCTAGGGTTCGAAAACCGAAACCGAACCCGAGACACAATAATAAATTGAGGAGAAGAATGCTATAAGGATCTCGCGGTCGTCGATTTCATCTCCACTTTTCGGGCGATTTTCGTACCACCCGACCAAAATAGGCCGTAATCAGTATTTCCGGGCCAGACGATGGCTACGGTTTGAAATCCAACACGGAACCCGAGACATAGTCATAAATTGAGGAGAAGAATGCTACAAGGATCTCGCGGTCGTAGATTTCATCTGCACTTTTCGGGCGATTTTCGTACCACCCGACAAAAATGGGCTGAAATCAGTATTTTCTTGCCAAACGATGGCTAGGGTTTGAAATCCGACACGGAACCCGAGACACTGTCATAAATTTTGGAGAAGAATGCTAAAAGGATCTCGCGGTCGTCGATTTCATCTGGACTTTTCGGGCCATTTTCGTACCACCCGACAAAAATGGGCCAAAATCGGTATTTTTGGGCCAGACGATGGCTAGGGTTTGAAATCCGACACGGAACCCGAGACACAGTCATAAATTGAGGAGAGGAATGCTATAAGGATCTCGCGATCGTCGATTTCATCTGCACTTATCAGGCGATTTTCGTACCACCCGACAAAAATGGGCCGAAATCGGTATTTTCGGGCCAGACGATGGCTAGGGTTTGAAATCCGACACGGAACTCGAGACACAATAATAAATTTTGGAGAAGAATGCTACAAGAATCTCGCGGTCGTCGATTTCATCTCCACTTTTCGGGCGATGTTCGTACCACCCGACCAAAATGGGCCGAAATCAGTATTTTCGGGCCAGACGATGGCTACGATTTGAAATCCAACACAGAACCCGAGACACAGTCATAAATTGAGGAGAAGAATGCTACAAGGATCTCGCAGTCGTCGATTTCATCTGCACTTTTCGGGCGATTTTCGTACCACCCGACAAAAATGGGCCGAAATCGGTATTTTCGGGCCAGACGATGGCTAGGGTTTGAAATCCGACACGAAACCTGAGACACAGTTATAAATTTAGGAGAAGAATGCTACAAGAATCTCGCGGTCGTCGATTTCATCTGCACTTTTCGGGCAATTTTCGTACCACCCGACAAAAATGAGCCGAAATCGGTATTTTCAGGCCAGACGATGGCTAGGCTTTGAAATCCGACACGGAACCCAAGACACAGTCATAAATTTTGGAGAAGAATGCTAAAAGGATCTCGCGGTCGTCGATTTCATCTGGACTTTTCGGGACATTTTCGAACCACCCGACAAAAATGGGCCAAAATCGGTATTTACGGGCCAGACGATGGCTAGGGTTTGAAATCCGACACGGAACCCGAGACACAGTCATAAATTGAGGAGAGGAATGCTATAAGGATCTCGCGGTCGTCGATTTCATCTGCACTTTTCGGGCGATTTTCGTACCACATGACAAAAATGGGCCGAAATCGGTATTTTCGGGCCAGACGATGGCTAGGGTTTGAAATCCTACACGGAACCCGAGACACAGTCATAAATTTAGGAGAAGAATGCTACAAGGATCTCGCGGTCGTCGATTTCATCTGGACTTTTCGGGCCATTTTCGTACCACCCAACAAAAATAGGCCAAAATCGGTATTTTCGTGCCAGACGATGGCTAGGGTTTGAAATCCGACACGGAACCCGAGACACAGTCATAAATTTAGGAGAAGAATGCTACAAGAATCTCGCGGTCGTCGATTTCATATGCACTTTTCGGGCGATTTTCGTACCACCCGACAAAAATGGGCCGAAATCGGTATTTTCGGGCCAGACGATGGCTAGGGTTCGAAAATATAAACCGAACCCGAGACACAATCATAAATTTTGGAGAAGAATGCTACAAGAATCTCGTGGTCGTCGATTTCATCTGCACTTTTTGGGCGATTTTCGTACCACCCGACAAAAATGAGCTGAAATCGGTATTTTCAGGCCAGAAGTTGGCTAGGCTTTGAAATCCGACACGGAACCCGAGACACAGTCATAAATTTTGGAGAAGAATGCTACAAGGATCTCGCGGTCGTCGATTTCATCTGGACTTTTCGGGCCATTTTCGTACCACCCGACAAAAATGGGCCAAAATCGGTATTTTCGGGCCAGACGATGGCTAGGGTTTGAAATCCGACACGGAACCCGAGACACAGTCATAAATTGAGGAGAGGAATGCTATAAGGATCTCGCGGTCGTGGATTTCATCTGCACTTTTCGGGCGATTTTCGTACCACCCGACAAAAATGGGCCGAAATCGGTATTTTCAGGCCAGACGATGGCTAGGGTTTGAAATCCTACACGGAACCACAGACACAGTCATAAATTGAGGAGAAGAATGCTACAAGGATCTCGCGGTTGTAGATTTCATCTGCACTTTTCGGGCCATTTTCGTACCACCCTACAAAAATGGGTCGAAATCGGTATTTTCGGGCCAGACGATGGCTAGGGTTTGAAATCCGACACGAAACTCGAGACACACTAATAAATTTTGGAGAAGAATGCTACAAGGATCTTGCGGTCGTCGATTTCATCTGGACTTTTCGGGCCATTTTCGTACCGCCCGACAAAAATGGGCCGAAATCGGTATTTTCGGGCCAGACGATGGCTAGGGTTTGAAATCCGACACGGAACCCGAGACACATTCATAAATTTAGGAGAAGAATGCTACAAGGATCTCGCGGTCGTCGATTTCATCTGCACTTTTCGGGCGATTTTCGTACCACCCGACAAAAATAGGCCGAAATCGGTATTTTCGGGCCAGACGATGGCTAGGGTTTGAAATCCTACACGGAACCCGAGACACAGTCATAAATTTAGGAGAAGAATGCTACAAGGATCTCGCGGTCGTCGATTTCATCTGGACTTTTCGGGCCATTTTCGTACCACCCAACAAAAATGGGCCAAAATCGGTATTTTCGTGCCAGACGATGGCTAGGGTTTGATATCCGACACGGAACCCGAGACACAGTCATAAATTTAGGAGAAGAATGCTACAAGAATCTCGCGGTCGTCGATTTCATATGCACTTTTCGGGCGATTTTCGTACCACCCGACAAAAATGGGCCGAAATCGGTATTTTCGGGCCAGACGATGGCTAGGGTTCGAAAACCGAAACCGAACCCGAGACACAATCATAAATTTTGGAGAAGAATGCTACAAGAATCTCGTGGTCGTCGATTTCATCTGCACTTTTCGGGCGATTTTCGTACCACCCGACAAAAATGAGCTGAAATCGGTATTTTCAGGCCAGAAGTTGGCTAGGCTTTGAAATCCGACACGGAACCCGAGACACTGTCATAAATTTTGGAGAAGAATGCTACAAGGATCTCGCGGTCGTCGATTTCATCTAGACTTTTCGGGCCATTTTCGTACCACCCGACAAAAATGGGCCAAAATCGGTATTTTCGGGCCAGACGATGGCTAGGGTTTGAAATACGACACAGAACCCGAGACACAGTCATAAATTGAGGAGAGGAATGCTATAAGAATCTCGCGGTCGTCGATTTCATCTGCACTTTTCGGGCGATTTTCGTACCACCCGACAAAAATGGGCCGAAATCGGTATTATCGGGCCAGACGATGGCTAGGGTTTGAAATCCTACACGGAACCCGAGACACAGTCATAAATTTTGGAGAAGAATGCTACAAGAATCTCGCGGTAGTCAATTTCATCTGCACTTTTCGGGCGATTTTCGTACCACCCGACAAAAATGAGCCGAAATCGGTATTTTCAGGCCAGACGATGGCTAGGCTTTGAAATCTGACACGGAACCCGAGACACAGTCATAAATTTTGGAGAAGAATGCTACAAGGAACTCGCGGTCGTCGATTTCATTTGGACTTTTCGGGCCATTTTCGTACCACCCGACAAAAATGGGCCAAAATCGGTATTTTCGGGCCAGACGATGGCTAGGGTTTGAAATACGACACGGAACCCGAGACACAGTCATAAATTGAGGAGAGGAATGCTATAAGGATCTCGCGGTCGTCGATTTCATCTGCACTTTTCGGGCGATTTTCGTACCTCCCGACAAAAATGGGCCGAAATCGGTATTTTCGGGCCAGACGATGGCTAGGGTTTGAAATCTTACAGGGAACCATAGACACAGTCATAAATTGAGGAGAAGAATGCTACAAGGATCTCGCGGTCGTAGATTTCATCTGCACTTTTCGGGCGATTTTCGTACCACCCGACAAAAATGGGTCGAAATCGGTATTTTCGGGCCAGACGATGGCTAGGGTTTGAAATCCGACACGGAACTCGAGACACAATAATAAATTTTGGAGAAGAATGCTACAAGAATCTCGCGGTTGTCGATTTCATCTCCACTTTTCGGGCGATGTTCGTACCACCCGACCAAAATGGGCCGAAATCAGTATTTTCGGGACAGACGATGGCTACGATTTGAAATCCAACACGGAACCCGAGACACAGTCATAAATTGAGGAGAAGAATGCTACAAGGATCTCGCAGTCGTCGATTTCATCTGCACTTTTCGGGCGATTTTCGTACCACCCGACAAAAATGGGCCGAAATCGGTATTTTCGGGCCAGACGATGGCTAGGGTTTGAAATCCGACACGAAACCTGAGACACAGTTATAAATTTAGGAGAAGAATGCTACAAGAATCTCGCGGTCGTCGATTTCATCTGCACTTTTCGGGCGATTTTCGTACCACCCGACAAAAATGAGCCGAAATCGGTATTTTCAGGCCAGACGATGGCTAGGCTTTGAAATCCGACACGGAACCCGAGACACAGTCATAAATTTTGAAGAAGAATGCTAAAAGGATCTCGCGGTCGTCGATTTCATCTGGACTTTTCGGGCCATTTTCGAACCACCCGACAAAAATGGGCCAAAATCGGTATTTACGGGCCAGACGATGGCTAGGGTTTGAAATCCGACACGGAACCCGAGACACAGTCATAAATTGAAGAGAGGAATGCTATAAGGATCTCGCGGTCGTCGATTTCATCTGCACTTTTCGGGCGATTTTCGTACCACATGACAAAAATGGGCCGAAATCGGTATTTTCGGGCCAGACGATGGCTAGGGTTTGAAATCCTACACGGAACCTGAGACACAGTCATAAATTTAGGAGAAGAATGCTACAAGGATCTCGCGGTCGTCGATTTCATCTGGACTTTTCGGGCCATTTTCGTACCACCCAACAAAAATGGGCCAAAATCGGTATTTTCGTGCCAGACGATGGCTAGGGTTTGAAATCCGACACGGAACCCGAGACACAGTCATAAATTTAGGAGAAGAATGCTACAAGAATCTCGCTGTCGTCGATTTCTTATGCACCTTTCGGGCGATTTTCGTACCACCCGACAAAAATGGGCCGAAATAGGTATTTTCGGGCTAGACGATGGCTAGGGTTCGAAAACCGAAACCGAACCCGAGACACAATAATAAATTGAGGAGAAGAATGCTATAAGGATCTCGCGGTCGTCGATTTCATCTCCACTTTTCGGGCGATTTTCGTACCACCCGACCAAAATAGGCCGTAATCAGTATTTCCGGGCCAGACGATGGCTACGGTTTGAAATCCAACACGGAACCCGAGACATAGTCATAAATTGAGGAGAAGAATGCTACAAGGATCTCGCGGTCGTAGATTTCATCTGCACTTTTCGGGCGATTTTCGTACCACCCGACAAAAATGGGCTGAAATCAGTATTTTCTTGCCAAACGATGGCTAGGGTTTGAAATCCGACACGGAACCCGAGACACTGTCATAAATTTTGGAGAAGAATGCTAAAAGGATCTCGCGGTCGTCGATTTCATCTGGACTTTTCGGGCCATTTTCGTACCACCCGACAAAAATGGGCCAAAATCGGTATTTTTGGGCCAGACGATGGCTAGGGTTTGAAATCCGACACGGAACCCGAGACACAGTCATAAATTGAGGAGAGGAATGCTATAAGGATCTCGCGATCGTCGATTTCATCTGCACTTATCAGGCGATTTTCGTACCACCCGACAAAAATGGGCCGAAATCGGTATTTTCGGGCCAGACGATGGCTAGGGTTTGAAATCCGACACGGAACTCGAGACACAATAATAAATTTTGGAGAAGAATGCTACAAGAATCTCGCGGTCGTCGATTTCATCTCCACTTTTCGGGCGATGTTCGTACCACCCGACCAAAATGGGCCGAAATCAGTATTTTCGGGCCAGACGATGGCTACGATTTGAAATCCAACACAGAACCCGAGACACAGTCATAAATTGAGGAGAAGAATGCTACAAGGATCTCGCAGTCGTCGATTTCATCTGCACTTTTCGGGCGATTTTCGTACCACCCGACAAAAATGGGCCGAAATCGGTATTTTCGGGCCAGACGATGGCTAGGGTTTGAAATCCGACACGAAACCCGAGACACAGT
>JBBPBP010000787.1:106146-145413 GCA_037974735.1 Cicer chorassanicum | reverse complement strand
GGAGAAGAATGCTACAAGGATCTCGCGGTCGTCGATTTCATCTGGACTTTTCGGGCCATTTTCGTACCACCCGACAAAAATGGGCCAAAATCGGTATTTACGGGCCAGACGATGGCTAGGGTTTGAAATCCGACACGGATCCCGAGACACAGTCATAAATTTTAGAGAAGAATGCTACAAGGATCTCGCGGTCGTCGATTTCATCTGGACTTTTCGGGCCATTTTCGTACCACCCGACAAAAATGGGCCAAAATCGGTATTTTCGGGCCAGACGATGGCTAGGGTTTGAAATCCGACACGGAACCCGAGACACAGTCATAAATTGAGGAGAGGAATGCTATAAGGATCTCGCGGTCGTCGATTTCATCTGCACTTTTCGGGCGATTTTCGTACCACCCGACAAAAATGGGCCGAAATCGGTATTTTCGGGCCAGACGATGGCTAGGGTTTGAAATCCGACACGAAACCCGAGACACAGTTATAAATTTAGGAGAAGAATGCTACAAGAATCTCGCGGTCGGCGATTTCATCTGCACTTTTCGGGCGATTTTCGTACCACCCGACAAAAATGAGCCGAAATCGGTATTTTCAGGCCAGACGATGGCTAGGCTTTGAAATCCGACACGGAACCCGAGACACAGTCATAAATTTTGGAGAAGAATGCTACAAGGAACTCGCGGTCGTCGATTTCATTTGGACTTTTCGGGCCATTTTCGTACCACCCGACAAATATGGGCCAAAATCGGTATTTTCGGGCCAGACGATGGCTAGGGTTTGAAATACGACACGGAACCCGAGACACAGTCATAAATTGAGGAGAGGAATGCTATAAGGATCTCGCGGTCGTCGATTTCATCTGCACTTTTCGGGCGATTTTCGTACCACCCGACAAAAATGGGCCGAAATCGGTATTATCGGGCCAGACGATGGCTAGGGTTTGAAATCCTACACGGAACCCGAGACACAGTCATAAATTTTGGAGAAGAATGCTACAAGAATCTCGCGGTCGTCAATTTCATCTGCACTTTTCGGGCGATTTTCGTACCACCCGACAAAAATGAGCCGAAATCGGTATTTTCAGGCCAGACGATGGCTAGGCTTTGAAATCCGACACGGAACCCGAGACACAGTCATAAATTTTGGAGAAGAATGCTACAAGGAACTCGCGGTCGTCGATTTCATTTGGACTTTTCGGGCCATTTTCGTACCACCCGACAAAAATGGGCCAAAATCGGTATTTTCGGGCCAGACGATGGCTAGGGTTTGAAATACGACACGGAACCCGAGACACAGTCATAAATTGAGGAGAGGAATGCTATAAGAATCTCGCGGTCGTCGATTTCATCTGCACTTTTCGGGCGATTTTCGTACCACCCGACAAAAATGGGCCGAAATCGGTATTATCGGGCCAGACGATGGCTAGGGTTTGAAATCCTACACGGAACCCGAGACACAGTCATAAATTTTGGAGAAGAATGCTACAAGAATCTCGCGGTAGTCAATTTCATCTGCACTTTTCGGGCGATTTTCGTACCACCCGACAAAAATGAGCCGAAATCGGTATTTTCAGGCCAGACGATGGCTAGGCTTTGAAATCTGACACGGAACCCGAGACACAGTCATAAATTTTGGAGAAGAATGCTACAAGGAACTCGCGGTCGTCGATTTCATTTGGACTTTTCGGGCCATTTTCGTACCACCCGACAAAAATGGGCCAAAATCGGTATTTTCGGGCCAGACGATGGCTAGGGTTTGAAATACGACACGGAACCCGAGACACAGTCATAAATTGAGGAGAGGAATGCTATAAGGATCTCGCGGTCGTCGATTTCATCTGCACTTTTCGGGCGATTTTCGTACCTCCCGACAAAAATGGGCCGAAATCGGTATTTTCGGGCCAGACGATGGCTAGGGTTTGAAATCTTACACGGAACCATAGACACAGTCATAAATTGAGGAGAAGAATGCTACAAGGATCTCGCGGTCGTAGATTTCATCTGCACTTTTCGGGCGATTTTCGTACCACCCAACAAAAATGGGTCGAAATCGGTATTTTCGGGCCAGACGATGGCTAGGGTTTGAAATCCGACACGGAACTCGAGACACAATAATAAATTTTGGAGAAGAATGCTACAAGAATCTCGCGGTTGTCGATTTCATCTCCACTTTTCGGGCGATGTTCGTACCACCCGACCAAAATGGGCCGAAATCAGTATTTTCGGGCCAAACGATGGCTACGATTTGAAATCCAACACGGAACCCGAGACACAGTCATAAATTGAGGAGAAGAATGCTACAAGGATCTCGCAGTCGTCGATTTCATCTGCACTTTTCGGGCGATTTTCGTACCACCCGACAAAAATGGGCCGAAATCGGTATTTTCGGGCCAGACGATGGCTAGGGTTTGAAATCCGACACGAAACCTGAGACACAGTTATAAATTTAGGAGAAGAATGCTACAAGAATCTCGCGGTCGTCGATTTCATCTGCACTTTTCGGGCAATTTTCGTACCACCCGACAAAAATGAGCCGAAATCGGTATTTTCAGGCCAGACGATGGCTAGGCTTTGAAATCCGACACGGAACCCAAGACACAGTCATAAATTTTGGAGAAGAATGCTAAAAGGATCTCGCGGTCGTCGATTTCATCTGGACTTTTCGGGACATTTTCGAACCACCCGACAAAAATGGGCCAAAATCGGTATTTACGGGCCAGACGATGGCTAGGGTTTGAAATCCGACACGGAACCCGAGACACAGTCATAAATTGAGGAGAGGAATGCTATAAGGATCTCGCGGTCGTCGATTTCATCTGCACTTTTCGGGCGATTTTCGTACCACATGACAAAAATGGGCCGAAATCGGTATTTTCGGGCCAGACGATGGCTAGGGTTTGAAATCCTACACGGAACCCGAAACACAGTCATAAATTTAGGAGAAGAATGCTACAAGGATCTCGCGGTCGTCGATTTCATCTGGACTTTACGGGCCATTTTCGTACCACCCAACAAAAATGGGCCAAAATCGGTATTTTCGTGCCAGACGATGGCTAGGGTTTGAAATCCGACACGGAACCCGAGACACAGTCATAAATTTAGGAGAAGAATGCTACAAGAATCTCGCGGTCGTCGATTTCATTTGCACTTTTCGGGCGATTTTCGTACCACCCGACAAAAATGGGCCGAAATCGGTATTTTCGGGCCAGACGATGGCTAGGGTTCGAAAACCGAAACCGAACCCGAGACACAATCATAAATTTTGGAGAAGAATGCTACAAGAATCTCGTGGTCGTCGATTTCATCTGCACTTTTCGGGCGATTTTCGTACCACCCGACAAAAATGAGCTGAAATCGGTATTTTCAGGCCAGAAGTTGGCTAGGCTTTGAAATCCGACACGGAACCCGAGACACAGTCATAAATTTTGGAGAAGAATGCTACAAGGATCTCGCGGTCGTCGATTTCATCTGGACTTTTCGGGCCATTTTCGTACCACCCGAAAAAAATGGGCCAAAATCGGTATTTACGGGCCAGACGATGGCTAGGGTTTGAAATCCGACACGGATCCCGAGACACAGTCATAAATTTTGGAGAAGAATGCTACAAGGATCTCGCGGTTGTCGATTTCATCTGGACTTTACGGGCCATTTTCGTACCACCCGATAAAAATGGGCCAAAATCGGTATTTTCGGGCCAGACGATGGCTAGGGTTCGAAAACCAAAACGGAACCCGAGACACAGTCATAAATTGAGGAGAAGAAAGCTACAAGGATCTCGCGGTCGTCGATTTCATCTGCACTTTTCGGGCGATTTTCGTACCACCCGACAAAAATGAGCCGAAATCGGTATTTTCGGGCCAGACGATGGCTAGGGTTTGAAATCCGACACGGAACCCGAGAAACAGTTATAAATTTAGGAGAAGAATGCTACAAGGATCTCGCGGTCGTCGATTTCATCCACACTTTTCGGGCGTTTTTCATACCACCCGACAAAAATGGGCCGAAATCGGTATTTTCGGGCCAGACGATGGCTAGGGTTTGAAATCCGACACGGAACCCGAGACACAGTCATATATTGAGGAGAAGAATGCTATAAGGATCTCGCGGTTGCGATTTCATCTCCACTTTTCATGCGATTTTCGTACCACCCGACCAAAATGGGCCGAAATCAGTATTTTCGGGCCAGACTATGGCTACGGTTTTAAATCCAACACGGAACCCGAGACACAGTCATAAATTGAGGAGAAGAATGCTACAAGGATCTCGCGGTCGTAGATTTCATCTGCACTTTTCGGGCGATTTTCGTACCACCCGACAAAAATGGGCCGAAATCGGTATTTTTCGAGCCAGACGATGGATAGGGTTTGAAATCCGACACAGAACCCAAGATACAGTCATAAATTTTGGAGAAGAATGCTACAAGGATCTCGCGGTCGTCGATTTCATCTGGACTTTACGGGCCATTTTCGTACCACCCGATAAAAATGGGCCAAAATCGGTATTTTCGGGCCAGACGATGGCTAGGGTTCGAAAACCGAAACGGAACCCGAGACACAGTCATAAATTGAGGAGAAGAAAGCTACAAGGATCTCGCGGTCGTCGACTTCATCTGCACTTTTCGGGCGATTTTCGTACCAGCCGACAAAAATGAGCCGAAATCGGTATTTTCGGGCCAGACGATGGCTAGGGTTTGAAAACCGAAACGGAACCCGAGACACAGTCATAAATTTAGGAGAAGAA
The DNA here is from genome assembly GCA_037974735.1 of Cicer chorassanicum. NCBI lineage: Eukaryota > Viridiplantae > Streptophyta > Magnoliopsida > Fabales > Fabaceae > Cicer > Cicer chorassanicum. The sequence goes on along the minus strand of JBBPBP010000787.1, from coordinate 140,677 downwards.
TGCTACAAGGATCTCGCGGTCGTCGATTTCATCTGCACTTTTCGGGCGATTTTCATACCACCCGACAAAAATGTGCCGAAATCGGTATTTTCGGGCCAAACGATGGCTAGGGTTTGAAATCCGAAACGGAACCCGAGACACACTCATATATTGAGGAGAAGAATGCTATAAGGATCTCGCGGTCGTCGATTTCATCTCCACATTTCATGCGATTTTCGTACCACCCGACCAAAATGGGCCGAAATCGGTTTTTTCGGGCCAGACGATGGCTAGGGTTCGAAAACCGAAACGGAACCCGAGACACAGTCATAAATTGAGGAGAAGAAAGCTACAAGAATCTCGCGGTCGTCGATTTCATCTGTACTTTTCAGGCGATTTTCGTACCACCCGACAAAAATGGGGCGAAATCGGTATTTTCGGGCCAGACGATGGCTAGGGTTCGAAAACCGAAACGGAACCCGAGACACAATCATAAATTGAGGAGAAGAATGCTATAAGGATCTCGCGGTGGTCGATTTCATCTCCACTTTTCGGGCGATTTTCGTACCACCCGACCAAAATAGGCCGAAATCAGTATTTTCGGGCCAGACGATGGCTAGGGTTTGAAATCCGACACGAAACCCGAGACACAGTTATAAATTTAGGAGAAGAATGTTACAAGAATCTCGCGGTCGTCGATTTCATCTGCACTTTTCGGGCGATTTTCGTACCACCCGACAAAAATGGGCCGAAATCGGTATTTTCAGGCCAGACGATGGCTAGGGTTTGAAATCCGACACAGAACCCAAGACACAGTCATAAATTTTGGAGAAGAATGCTACAAGGATCTCGCGGTCGTCGATTTCATCTGGACTTTACGGGCCATTTTCGTACCACCCGATAAAAATGGGCCAAAATCGGTATTTTCGGGCCAGACGATGGCTAGGGTTCGAAAACCGAAACGGAACCCGAGACACAGTCATAAATTGAGGAGAAGAAAGCTACAAGGATCTCGCGGTCGTCGATTTCATCTGCACTTTTCGGGCGATTTTCATACCACCCGACAAAAATGTGCCGAAATCGGTATTTTCGGGCCAAACGATGGCTAGGGTTTGAAATCCGAAACGGAACCCGAGACACACTCATATATTGAGGAGAAGAATGCTATAAGGATCTCGCGGTCGTCGATTTCATCTCCACTTTTCATGCGATTTTCGTACCACCCGACCAAAATGGGCCGAAATCGGTTTTTTCGGGCCAGACGATGGCTAGGGTTCGAAAACCGAAACGGAACCCGAGACACAGTCATAAATTAAGGAGAAGAAAGCTACAAGAATCTCGCGGTCGTCGATTTCATCTGTACTTTTCAGGCGATTTTCGTACCACCCGACAAAAATGGGGCGAAATCGGTATTTTCGGGCCACACGATGGCTAGGGTTCGAAAACCGAAACGGAACCCGAGACACAATCATAAATTGAGGAGAAGAATGCTATAAGGATCTCGCGGTGGTCGATTTCATCTCCACTTTTCGGGCGATTTTCGTACCACCCGACCAAAATAGGCCGAAATCAGTATTTTCGGGCCAGACGATGGCTAGGGTTTGAAATCCGACACGAAACCCGAGACACAGTTATAAATTTAGGAGAAGAATGCTACAAGAATCTCGCGGTCGTCGATTTCATATGCACTTTACGGGCGATTTTTGTACCACCCGACAAAAATGGGCCGAAATCGGTATTTTTGGGCCAGACGATGGCTAGGGTTTGAAATCCGACACGAAAATCGAGACAAAGTCATAAATTTAGGAGAAGAATGCTACAAGAATCTCGCGGTCGTCGATTTCATCTAAACTTTTCGGGCGATTTTCGTACCACCCGACAAAAATGGGCCGAAATCGGTATTTTCAGGCCAGACGATGGCTAGGGTTTGAAATCCGACACAGAACCCAAGACACAGTCATAAATTTTGGAGAAGAATGCTACAAGGATCTCGCGGTCGTCGATTTCATCTGGACTTTACGGGCCATTTTCGTACCACCCGATAAAAATGGGCCAAAATCGGTATTTTCGGGCCAGACGATGGCTAGGGTTCGAAAACCGAAACGGAACCCGAGACACAGTCATAAATTGAGGAGAAGAAAGCTACAAGGATCTCGCGGTCGTCGATTTCATCTGCACTTTTCGGGCGATTTTCATACCACCCGACAAAAATGTGCCGAAATCGGTATTTTCGGGCCAAACGATGGCTAGGGTTTGAAATCCGAAACGGAACCCAAGACACACTCATATATTGAGGAGAAGAATGCTATAAGGATCTCGCGGTCGTCGATTTCATCTCCACATTTCATGCGATTTTCGTACCACCCGACCAAAATGGGCCGAAATCGGTTTTTCCGGGCCAGACGATGGCTAGGGTTCGAAAACCGAAACGGAACCCGAGACACAGTCATAAATTGAGGAGAAGAAAGCTACAAGAATCTCGCGGTCGTCGATTTCATCTGTACTTTTCAGGCGATTTTCGTACCACCCGACAAAAATGGGGCGAAATCGGTATTTTCGGGCCAGACGATGGCTAGGGTTCGAAAACCGAAACGGAACCCGAGACACAATCATAAATTGAGGAGAAGAATGCTATAAGGATCTCGCGGTGGTCGATTTCATCTCCACTTTTCGGGCGATTTTCGTACCACCCGACCAAAATAGGCCGAAATCAGTATTTTCGGGCCAGACGATGGCTAGGGTTTGAAATCCGACACGAAACCCGAGACACAGTTATAAATTTAGGAGAAGAATGCTACAAGAATCTCGCGGTCGTCGATTTCATATGCACTTTACGGGCGATTTTTGTACCACCCGACAAAAATGGGCCGAAATCGGTATTTTTGGGCCAGACGATGGCTAGGGTTTGAAATCCGACACGAAAATCGAGACAAAGTCATAAATTTAGGAGAAGAATGCTACAAGAATCTCGCGGTCGTCGATTTCATCTGCACTTTTCGGGCGATTTTCGTACCACCCGACAAAAATGGGCCGAAATCGGTATTTTCAGGCCAGACGATGGCTAGGGTTTGAAATCCGACACAGAACCCAAGACACAGTCATAAATTTTTGAGAAGAATGCTACAAGGATCTCGCGGTCGTCGATTTCATCTGGACTTTACGGGCCATTTTCGTACCACCCGATAAAAATGGGCCAAAATCGGTATTTTCGGGCCAGACGATGGCTAGGGTTCGAAAACCGAAACGGAACCCGAGACACAGTCATAAATTGAGGAGAAGAAAGCTACAAGGATCTCGCGGTCGTCGATTTCATCTGCACTTTTCGGGCGATTTTCATACCACCCGACAAAAATGTGCCGAAATCGGTATTTTCGGGCCAAACAATGGCTAGGGTTTGAAATCCGACACGGAACCCGAGAAACAGTTATAAATTTAGCAGAAGAATGCTACAAGGATCTTGCGGTCGTCGATTTCATCCACACTTTTCGGGCGTTTTTCGTACCACCCGACAAAAATGGGCCGAAATCGGTATTTTCGGGCCAGACGATGGCTAGGGTTTGAAATCCGACACGGAACCCGAGACACCCTCATATATTGAGGAGAAGAATGCTATAAGGATCTCGCGGTCGTCGATTTCATCTCCACTTTTCATGCGATTTTCGTACCACCCGACCAAAATGGGCCGAAATCAGTATTTTCGGGCCAGACTATGGCTACGGTTTGAAATCCAACACGGAACCCGAGACACAGTCATAAATTGAGGAGAAGAATGCTACAAGGATCTCGCGGTCGTAGATTTCATCTGCACTTTTCGGGCGATTTTCGTACCACCCAACAAAAATGGGCCGAAATCGGTATTTTCGGGCCAGACGATGGCTAGGGTTTGAAATTCGACACGGAACTCGAGACACAGTCATAAAATTTGGAGAAGAATGTTACAAGGATCTCGCGGTCGTCAATTTCATCTGGACTTTTCGGGCCATTTTCGTACCACCCGACAAAAATGGGCCGAAATCGGTATTTTCGGGCCAGACGATGGCTAGGGTTTGAAATCCGACACGGAACCCGAGACACATTCATAAATTTAGGAGAAGAATGCTACAAGGATCTCGCGGTCGTCGATTTCATCTGGACTTTTCGGGCCATTTTCGTACCACCCGACAAAAATGGGCTGAAATCGGTATTTTCGGGCCAGACGATGGCTAGGGTTTGAAATCCTACACGGAGCCCGAGACACAGTCAAAAATTTTGGAGAAGAATGCTACAAGAATCTCGTGGTCGTCGATTTCATCTGCACTTTTCGGGCGATTTTCGTACCACCCGACAAAAATGAGCTGAAATCGGTATTTTCAGGCCAGAAGTTGGCTAGGCTTTGAAATCCGACACGGAACCCGAGACACAGTCATAAATTTTGGAGAAGAATGCTACAAGGATCTCGCGGTCGTCGATTTCATCTGGACTTTTCGGGCCATTTTCGTACCACCCGACAAAAATGGGCCAAAATCGGTATTTTCGGGCCAGACGATGGCTAGGGTTTGAAATACGACACGGAACCCGAGACACAGTCATAAATTGAGGAGAGGAATGCTATAAGGATCTCGCGGTCGTCGATTTCATCTGCACTTTTCGGGCGATTTTCGTACCTCCCGACAAAAATGGGCCGAAATCGGTATTTTCGGGCCAGACGATGGCTAGGGTTTGAAATCCGACACGGAACTCGAGACACAATAATAAATTTTGGAGAAGAATGCTACAAGAATCTCGCGGTCGTCGATTTCATCTGCACTTTTCGGGCAATTTTCGTACCACCCGACAAAAATGAGCCGAAATCGGTATTTTCAGGCCAGACGATGGCTAGGCTTTGAAATCCGACACGGAACCCGAGACACAGTCATAAATTTTGGAGAAGAATGCTAAAAGGATCTCGCGGTCGTCGATTTCATCTGGACTTTTCGGGCCATTTTCGTACCACCCGACAAAAATGGGCCAAAATCGGTATTTTCGGGCCAGACGATGGCTAGGGTTTGAAATCCGACACGGAACCCGAGACACAGTCATAAATTGAGGAGAGGAATGCTATAAGGATCTCGCGGTCGTCGATTTCATCTGCACTTTTCGGGCGATTTTCGTACCACCCGACAAAAATGGGCCGAAATCGGTATTTTCGGGCCAGACGATGGCTAGGGTTTGAAATCCGACACGAAACCCGAGACACAGTTATAAATTTAGGAGAAGAATGCTACAAGAATCTCGCGGTCGTCGATTTCATCTGCACTTTTCGGGCGATTTTTGTACCACCCGACAAAAATGGGCCGAAATCGGTATTTTCGGGCCAGACGATGGCTAGGGTTTGAAATCCGACACGAAAATCGAGACAAAGTCATAAATTTAGGAGAAGAATGCTACAAGAATCTCGCGGTCGTCGATTTCATCTGCACTTTTCGGGCGATTTTCGTACCACCCGACAAAAATGGGCCGAAATCGATATTTTCAGGCCAGACGATGGCTAGGGTTTGAAATCCGACACGGAACCCGAGACACAGTCATAAATTTTGGAGAAGAATGCTACAAGGATCTCGCGGTCGTCGATTTCATCTGGACTTTACGGGCCATTTTCGTACCACCCGATAAAAATGGGCCAAATCGGTATTTTCGGGCCAGACGATGGCTAGGGTTTGAAATCCTACACGGAACCCGAGACACAGTCATAAATTTAGGAGAAGAATGCTACAAGGATCTCGCGGTCGTCGATTTTATCTGCACTTTTAGGGCGATTTTCGTACCACCCGACAAAAATGTGCCGAAATCGGTATTTTCGGGCCAGACGATGGCTAGGGTTTGAAATCCGACACGAAACACGAGACACAGTCATAAATTTAGGAGAAGAATGCTACAAGGATCTCGCGGTCGTCGATTTCATCTGCACTTTTCGGGCGATTTTTGTACCACCTGACAAAAATGGGCCGAAATCGGTATTTTCGGGCCAGACGATGGCTAGGGTTTTAAATCCGACACAAAAATCGAGACAAAGTCATAAATTTAGGAGAAGAATGCTACAAGAATCTCGCGGTCGTCGATTTCATCTGCACTTTTCGGGCGATTTTCGTACCACCCGACAAAAATGGGCCGAAATCGATATTTTCAGGCCAGACGATGGCTAGGGTTTGAAATCCGACACGGAACCGGAGACACAGTCATAAATTTTGGAGAAGAATGCTACAAGGATCTCGCGGTCGTCGATTTCATCTGGACTTTACGGGCCATTTTCGTACCACTCGATAAAAATGGGCCAAAATCGATATTTTCGGGCCAGACGATGGCTAGGGTTCGAAAACCGAAACGGAACCCGAGACACAGTCATAAATTGAGGAGAAGAAAGCTACAAGGATCTCGCGGTCGTCGATTTCATCTGCACTTTTCGGGCGATTTTCGTACCACCCGACAAAAATGAGCCGAAATCGGTATTTTCGGGCCAGACGATGGCTAGGGTTTGAAAACCGAAACGGAACCCGAGACACAGTCATAAATTTAGGAGAAGAATGCTACAAGGATCTCGCGGTCGTCGATTTCATCTGCACTTTTCGGGCGATTTTCATACCACCCGACAAAAATGTGCCGAAATCGGTATTTTCGGGCCAAACGATGGCTAGGGTTTGAAATCCGAAACGGAACCCGAGACACACTCATATATTGAGGAGAAGAATGCTATAAGGATCTCGCGGTCGTCGATTTCATCTCCACATTTCATGCGATTTTCGTACCACCCGACCAAAATGGGCCGAAATCGGTTTTTTCGGGCCAGACGATGGCTAGGGTTCGAAAACCGAAACGGAACCCGAGACACAGTCATAAATTGAGGAGAAGAAAGCTACAAGAATCTCGCGGTCGTCGATTTCATCTGTACTTTTCAGGCGATTTTCGTACCACCCGACAAAAATGGGGCGAAATCGGTATTTTCGGGCCAGACGATGGCTAGGGTTCGAAAACCGAAACGGAACCCGAGACACAATCATAAATTGAGGAGAAGAATGCTATAAGGATCTCGCGGTGGTCGATTTCATCTCCACTTTTCGGGCGATTTTCGTACCACCCGACCAAAATAGGCCGAAATCAGTATTTTCGGGCCAGACGATGGCTAGGGTTTGAAATCCGACACGAAACCCGAGACACAGTTATAAATTTAGGAGAAGAATGTTACAAGAATCTCGCGGTCGTCGATTTCATCTGCACTTTTCGGGCGATTTTCGTACCACCCGACAAAAATGGGCCGAAATCGGTATTTTCAGGCCAGACGATGGCTAGGGTTTGAAATCCGACACAGAACCCAAGACACAGTCATAAATTTTGGAGAAGAATGCTACAAGGATCTCGCGGTCGTCGATTTCATCTGGACTTTACGGGCCATTTTCGTACCACCCGATAAAAATGGGCCAAAATCGGTATTTTCGGGCCAGACGATGGCTAGGGTTCGAAAACCGAAACGGAACCCGAGACACAGTCATAAATTGAGGAGAAGAAAGCTACAAGGATCTCGCGGTCGTCGATTTCATCTGCACTTTTCGGGCGATTTTCATACCACCCGACAAAAATGTGCCGAAATCGGTATTTTCGGGCCAAACGATGGCTAGGGTTTGAAATCCGAAACGGAACCCAAGACACACTCATATATTGAGGAGAAGAATGCTATAAGGATCTCGCGGTCGTCGATTTCATCTCCACATTTCATGCGATTTTCGTACCACCCGACCAAAATGGGCCGAAATCGGTTTTTCCGGGCCAGACGATGGCTAGGGTTCGAAAACCGAAACGGAACCCGAGACACAGTCATAAATTGAGGAGAAGAAAGCTACAAGAATCTCGCGGTCGTCGATTTCATCTGTACTTTTCAGGCGATTTTCGTACCACCCGACAAAAATGGGGCGAAATCGGTATTTTCGGGCCAGACGATGGCTAGGGTTCGAAAACCGAAACGGAACCCGAGACACAATCAAAAATTGAGGAGAAGAATGCTATAAGGATCTCGCGGTGGTCGATTTCATCTCCACTTTTCGGGCGATTTTCGTACCACCCGACCAAAATAGGCCGAAATCAGTATTTTCGGGCCAGACGATGGCTAGGGTTTGAAATCCGACACGAAACCCGAGACACAGTTATAAATTTAGGAGAAGAATGCTACAAGAATCTCGCGGTTGTCGATTTCATATGCACTTTACGGGCGATTTTTGTACCACCCGACAAAAATGGGCCGAAATCGGTATTTTTGGGCCAGACGATGGCTAGGGTTTGAAATCCGACACGAAAATTGAGACAAAGTCATAAATTTAGGAGAAGAATGCTACAAGAATCTCGCGGTCGTCGATTTCATCTGCACTTTTCGGGCGATTTTCGTACCACCCGACAAAAATGGGCCGAAATCGGTATTTTCAGGCCAGACGATGGCTAGGGTTTGAAATCCGACACAGAACCCAAGACACAGTCATAAATTTTGTAGAAGAATGCTACAAGGATCTCGCGGTCGTCGATTTCATCTGGACTTTACGGGCCATTTTCGTACCACCCGATAAAAATGGGCCAAAATCGGTATTTTCGGGCCAGACGATGGCTAGGGTTCGAAAACCGAAACGGAACCCGAGACACAGTCATAAATTGAGGAGAAGAAAGCTACAAGGATCTCGCGGTCGTCGATTTCATCTGCACTTTTCGGGCGATTTTCATACCACCCGACAAAAATGTGCCGAAATCGGTATTTTCGGGCCAAACGATGGCTAGGGTTTGAAATCCGAAACGGAACCCGAGACACACTCATATATTGAGGAGAAGAATGCTATAAGGATCTCGCGGTCGTCGATTTCATCTCCACATTTCATGCGATTTTCGTACCACCCGACCAAAATGGGCCGAAATCGGTTTTTTCGGGCCAGACGATGGCTAGGGTTCGAAAACCGAAACGGAACCCGAGACACAGTCATAAATTGAGGAGAAGAAAGCTACAAGAATCTCGCGGTCGTCGATTTCATCTGTACTTTTCAGGCGATTTTCGTACCACCCGACAAAAATGGGGCGAAATCGGTATTTTCGGGCCAGACGATGGCTAGGGTTCGAAAACCGAAACGGAACCCGAGACACAATCATAAATTGAGGAGAAGAATGCTATAAGGATCTCGCGGTGGTCGATTTCATCTCCACTTTTCGGGCGATTTTCGTACCACCCGACCAAAATAGGCCGAAATCAGTATTTTCGGGCCAGACGATGGCTAGGGTTTGAAATCCGACACGAAACCCGAGACACAGTTATAAATTTAGGAGAAGAATGTTACAAGAATCTCGCGGTCGTCGATTTCATCTGCACTTTTCGGGCGATTTTCGTACCACCCGACAAAAATGGGCCGAAATCGGTATTTTCAGGCCAGACGATGGCTAGGGTTTGAAATCCGACACAGAACCCAAGACACAGTCATAAATTTTGGAGAAGAATGCTACAAGGATCTCGCGGTCGTCGATTTCATCTGGACTTTACGGGCCATTTTCGTAGCACCCGATAAAAATGGGCCAAAATCGGTATTTTCGGGCCAGACGATGGCTAGGGTTCGAAAACCGAAACGGAACCCGAGACACAGTCATAAATTGAGGAGAAGAAAGCTACAAGGATCTCGCGGTCGTCGATTTCATCTGCACTTTTCGGGCGATTTTCGTACCACCCGACAAAAATGAGCCGAAATCGGTATTTTCGGGCCAGACGATGGCTAGGGTTTGAAAACCGAAACGGAACCCGAGACACAGTCATAAATTTAGGAGAAGAATGCTACAAGGATCTCGCGGTCGTCGATTTCATCTGCACTTTTCGGGCGATTTTCATACCACCCGACAAAAATGTGCCGAAATCGGTATTTTCGGGCCAAACAATGGCTAGGGTTTGAAATCCGACACGGAACCCGAGAAACAGTTATAAATTTAGCAGAAGAATGCTACAAGGATCTTGCGGTCGTCGATTTCATCCACACTTTTCGGGCGTTTTTCGTACCACCCGACAAAAATGGGCCGAAATCGGTATTTTCGGGCCAGACGATGGCTAGGGTTTGAAATCCGACACGGAACCCGAGACACCCTCATATATTGAGGAGAAGAATGCTATAAGGATCTCGCGGTCGTCGATTTCATCTCCACTTTTCATGCGATTTTCGTACCACCCGACCAAAATGGGCCGAAATCAGTATTTTCGGGCCAGACTATGGCTACGGTTTGAAATCCAACACGGAACCCGAGACACAGTCATAAATTGAGGAGAAGAATGCTACAAGGATCTCGCGGTCGTAGATTTCATCTGCACTTTTCGGGCGATTTTCGTACCACCCAACAAAAATGGGCCGAAATCGGTATTTTCGGGCCAGACGATGGCTAGGGTTTGAATTCCGACACGGAACTCGAGACACAGTCATAAAATTTGGAGAAGAATGTTACAAGGATCTCGCGGTCGTCAATTTCATCTGGACTTTTCGGGCCATTATCGTACCACCCGACAAAAATGGGCCGAAATCGGTATTTTCGGGCCAGACGATGGCTAGGGTTTGAAATCCGACACGGAACCCGAGACACATTCATAAATTTAGGAGAAGAATGCTACAAGGATCTCGCGGTCGTCGATTTCATCTGCACTTTTCGGGCGATTTTCGTACCACCCGACAAAAATGGGCCGAAATCGGTATTTTTGGGCCAGACGATGGCTAGGGTTTGAAATCCGACACGGAACCCGAGACACAGTCATAAATTTTGGAGAAGAATGCTACAAGGATCTCGCGGTCGTCGATTTCATCTGCACTTTTCGGGCGATTTTCGTACCACCCGACAAAAATGGGCCGAAATCGGTATTTTCGGGCCAGACGATGGCTAGGGTTTGAAATCTTACACGGAACCATAGACACAGTCATAAATTGAGGAGAAGAATGCTACAAGGATCTCGCGGTCGTAGATTTCATCTGCACTTTTCGGGCGATTTTCGTACCACCCGACAAAAATGGGTCGAAATCGGTATTTTCGGGCCAGACGATGGCTAGGGTTTGAAATCCGACACGGAACTCGAGACACAATAATAAATTTTGGAGAAGAATGCTACAAGAATCTCGCGGTTGTCGATTTCATCTCCACTTTTCGGGCGATGTTCGTACCACCCGACCAAAATGGGCCGAAATCAGTATTTTCGGGCCAAACGATGGCTACGATTTGAAATCCAACACGGAACCCGAGACACAGTCATAAATTGAGGAGAAGAATGCTACAAGGATCTCGCAGTCGTCGATTTCATCTGCACTTTTCGGGCGATTTTCGTACCACCCGACAAAAATGGGCCGAAATCGGTATTTTCGGGCCAGACGATGGCTAGGGTTTGAAATCCGACACGAAACCTGAGACACAGTTATAAATTTAGGAGAAGAATGCTACAAGAATCTCGCGGTCGTCGATTTCATCTGCACTTTTCGGGCAATTTTCGTACCACCCGACAAAAATGAGCCGAAATCGGTATTTTCAGGCCAGACGATGGCTAGGCTTTGAAATCCGACACGGAACCCAAGACACAGTCATAAATTTTGGAGAAGAATGCTAAAAGGATCTCGCGGTCGTCGATTTCATCTGGACTTTTCGGGACATTTTCGAACCACCCGACAAAAATGGGCCAAAATCGGTATTTACGGGCCAGACGATGGCTAGGGTTTGAAATCCGACACGGAACCCGAGACACAGTCATAAATTGAGGAGAGGAATGCTATAAGGATCTCGCGGTCGTCGATTTCATCTGCACTTTTCGGGCGATTTTCGTACCACATGACAAAAATGGGCCGAAATCGGTATTTTCGGGCCAGACGATGGCTAGGGTTTGAAATCCTACACGGAACCCAAGACACAGTCATAAATTTAGGAGAAGAATGCTACAAGGATCTCGCGGTCGTCGATTTCATCTGGACTTTTCGGGCCATTTTCGTACCACCCAACAAAAATGGGCCAAAATCGGTATTTTCGTGCCAGACGATGGCTAGGGTTTGAAATCCGACACGGAACCCGAGACACAGTCATAAATTTAGGAGAAGAATGCTACAAGAATCTCGCGGTCGTCGATTTCATATGCACTTTTCGGGCGATTTTCGTACCACCCGACAAAAATGGGACGAAATAGGTATTTTCGGGCTAGACGATGGCTAGGGTTCGAAAACCGAACCCGAGACACAATCATAAATTGAGGAAAAGAATGCTATAAGGATCTCGCGGTCGTCGATTTCATCTCCACTTTTCGGGCGATTTTCGTACCATTCGACCAAAATAGGCCGAAATCAGTATTTCCGGGCCAGACGATGGCTACGGTTTGAAATCCAACACGGAACCCGAGACATAGTCATAAATTGAGGAGAAGAATGCTACAAGGATCTCGCGGTCGTAGATTTCATCTGCACTTTTCGGGCGATTTTCGTACCACCCGACAAAAATGGGCTGAAATCAGTATTTTCTGGCCAAACGATGGCTAGGGTTTGAAATCCGACACGGAACCCGAGACACAGTCATAAATTTAGGAGAAGAATGCTACAAGAATCTCGCGGTCGTCGATTTTATCTGCACTTTTCGGGCGATTTTCGTACCACCCGACAAAAATGGGCCGAAATCGGTATTTTCGGGCCTGACGATGGCTAGGGTTCAAAAACCGAAACGGAACCTGAGACACAATCATAAATTTAGGAGAATAAGGCTATAAGGATCTCGCGGTCGTCGATTTCATCTCCACTTTTCGGGCGATTTTCGTCACACCCGACCAAAATGGGCCGAAATCAATATTTTCGGGCCAGACGATGGCTACGGTTTGAAATTCAACACGGAACCCGAGACACAGTCATAAATTGAGGGAGAAGAATGCTACAAGGATCTCGCGGTTGTAGATTTCATCTGCACTTTTCGGGCGATTTTCGTACCACCCGACAAAAATGGGCCAAAATCGGTATTTTCGGGCTAGACGATGGCTAGGGTTTGAAATCCGACACGGAACCCGAGACACAGTCATAAATTTTGGAGAAGAATGCTACAAGGATATCGCGGTCGTCGATTTCATCTGGACTTTTCGGGCCATTTTCGTACCACCCGACAAAAATGGGCCGAAATCGGTATTTTCGGGCCAGACGATGGCTAGGGTTTGAAATCCGACACGGAACCCGAGACACAGTCATAAATTGAGGAGAGGAATGCTATAAGGATCTCGCGGTCGTCGATTTCATCTGCACTTTTCGGGCGATTTTCGTACCACCCGACAAAAATGGGCCGAAATTGGTATTTTCGGGCCAGACGATGGCTAGGGTTTGAAATCCAAAACGGAACCCGAGACACAATCATATATTGAGGAGAAGAATCCTATAAGGATCTCGCGGTTGCGATTTCATCTCCACTTTTCATGCGATTTTCGTACCACCCGACCAAAATGGGCCGAAATCAGTATTTTCGGGCCAGACTATGGCTACGGTTTGAAATCCAACACGGAACCCGAGACACAGTCATAAATTGAGGAGAAGAATGCTACAAGGATCTCACGGTCGTAGATTTCATCTGCACTTTTTGGGCGATTTTCGTACCACCCGACAAAAATAGGCCGAAATCGGTATTTTCGGGCCAGACGATGGCTAGGGTTTGAAATCTGAAACAGAACCCGAGACACAGTCATAAATTTAGGAGAAGAATGCTACAAGGATCTCGCGGTCGTCGATTTCATCTGCACTTTTCGGGCGTTTTTCGTACCACCCGACAAAAATGGGCCGAAATCGGTATTTTCGGGCCAGAAGATGGCTAGGGTTTGAAATCCGACACGGAACCCGAGACACAGTCATAAATTTTGGAGAAGAATGCTACAAGGATCTCGCGGTGGTCGATTTCATCTGGACTTTTCGGGCCATTTTCGTACCACCTTACAAAAATGGGCCGAAAGCGGTATTTTCGGGCCAGACGATGGCTAGGGTTTGAAATCCCACACGGAACCCGAGACACAGTCATAAATTTTGGAGAAGAATGCTACAAGAATCACGCGGTCGTCGATTTCATCTGCACTTTTCGGGCGATTTTCGTACCACTCGACAAAAATGGGCCGAAATCGGTATTTTCGGGCCAGACGATGGCTAGGGTTTGAAATCCGAAACGGAACCCGAGACACACTCATATATTGAGGAGAAGAATGCTATAAGGATCTCGCGGTCGTCGATTTCATCTCCACTTTTCATGCGATTTTCGTACCACCCGACCAAAATGGGCCGAAATCAGTATTTTCGGGCCAGACTATGGCTACGGTTTGAAATCCAACACGGAACCCGAGACACAGTCATAAATTGAGGAGAAGAATGCTACAAGGATCTCGCGGTCGTAGATTTCATCTGCACTTTTCGGGCGATTTTCGTACCACCCAACAAAAATGGGCCGAAATCGGTATTTTCGGGCCAGACGATGGCTAGGGTTTGAATTCCGACACGGAACTCGAGACACAGTCATAAAATTTGGAGAAGAATGTTACAAGGATCTCGCGGTCGTCAATTTCATCTGGACTTTTCGGGCCATTATCGTACCACCCGACAAAAATGGGCCGAAATCGGTATTTTCGGGCCAGACGATGGCTAGGGTTTGAAATCCGACACGGAACCCGAGACACATTCATAAATTTAGGAGAAGAATGCTACAAGGATCTCGCGGTCGTCGATTTCATCTGCACTTTTCGGGCGATTTTCGTACCACCTGACAAAAATGGGCCGAAATCGGTATTTTCGGGCCAGACGATGGCTAGGGTTTGAAATCCGACACGAAACCCGAGACACAGTTATAAATTTAAGAGAAGAATGCTACAAGAATCTCGCGGTCGTCGATTTCATCTGCACTTTTTGGGCGATTTTTGTACCACCCGACAAAAATGGGCCGAAATCGGTATTTTCGGGTCAGACGATGGCTAGGGTTTGAAATCCTACACGGAACCCGAGACACAATCATAAATTTAGGAGAAGAATGCTACAAGGATCTCGCGGCCGTCGATTTCATCTGCACTTTTCAGGCGATTTTCGTACCACACGACAAAAATGTGCCGAAATCGGTATTTTCGGGCCAGATGATGGCTAGGGTTTGAAATCCGACACGGAACGCGAGACACATTCATGAATTTAGGAGAAGAATGCTACAAGGATCTCGCGGTCGTCGATTTCATCTGCACTTTTCGGGCGATTTTCGTACCACCCGACAAAAATGGGCCGAAATCGGTATTTTCGGGCCAGACGATGGCTAGGGTTTGAAATCCGACACGAAACCTGAGACACAGTTATAAATTTAGGAGAAGAATGCTACAAGAATCTCGCGGTCGTCGATTTCATCTGCACTTTTCGGGCAATTTTCGTACCACCCGACAAAAATGAGCCGAAATCGGTATTTTCAGGCCAGACGATGGCTAGGCTTTGAAATCCGACACGGAACCCAAGACACAGTCATAAATTTTGGAGAAGAATGCTAAAAGGATCTCGCGGTCGTCGATTTCATCTGGACTTTTCGGGACATTTTCGAACCACCCGACAAAAATGGGCCAAAATCGGTATTTACGGGCCAGACGATGGCTAGGGTTTGAAATCCGACACGGAACCCGAGACACAGTCATAAATTGAGGAGAGGAATGCTATAAGGATCTCGCGGTCGTCGATTTCATCTGCACTTTTCGGGCGATTTTCGTACCACATGACAAAAATGGGCCGAAATCGGTATTTTCGGGCCAGACGATGGCTAGGGTTTGAAATCCTACACGGAACCCGAGACACAGTCATAAATTTAGGAGAAGAATGCTACAAGGATCTCGCGGTCGTCGATTTCATCTGGACTTTTCGGGCGATTTTCGTACCACCCGACAAAAATGGGTCGAAATCGGTATTTTCGGGCCAGACGATGGCTAGGGTTTGAAATCCGACACGGAACCCGAGACACAGTCATAAATTTTGGAGAAGAATGCTACAAGGATCTCGCGGTCGTCGATTTCATCTGGACTTTACGGGCCATTTTCGTACCACCCGATAAAAATGGGTCGAAATCGGTATTTTCGGGCCAGACGATGGCTAGGGTTTGAAATCCGAGACGGAACCCGAGACACATTCATAAATTTAGGAGAAGAATGCTACAAGGATCTCGCGGTCGTCGATTTCATCTGCACTTTTCGGGCGATTTTTGTACCACCTGACAAAAATAGGCCGAAATCGGTATTTTCGGGCCAGACGATGGCTAGGGGTTGAAATCCGACACGAAACCCGAGACACAGTTATAAATTTAGGAGAAGAATGCTACAAGAATCTCGCGGTCGTCGATTTCATCTGCACTTTTCGGGCGATTTTTGTACCACCCGACAAAAATGGGCCGAAATCGGTATTTTCGGGCCAGACGATGGCTAGGGTTTGAAATCCGACACGAAAATCGAGACAAAGTCATAAATTTAGGAGAAGAATGCTACAAGAATCTCGCGGTCGTCGATTTCATCTGCACTTTTCGGGCGATTTTCGTACCACCCGACAAAAATGGGCCGAAATCGATATTTTCAGGCCAGACGATGGCTAGGGTTTGAAATCCGACACGGAACCCGAGACACAGTCATAAATTTTGGAGAAGAATGCTACAAGGATCTCGCGGTCGTCGATTTCATCTGGACTTTACGGGCCATTTTCGTACCACCCGATAAAAATGGGCCAAATCGGTATTTTCGGGCCAGACGATGGCTAGGGTTTGAAATCCTACACGGAACCCGAGACACAGTCATAAATTTAGGAGAAGAATGCTACAAGGATCTCGCGGTCGTCGATTTCATCCACACTTTTCGAGCGTTTTTCGTACCACCCGACAAAAATGGGCCGAAATCGGTATTTTCGGGCCAGAGGATGGCTAGGGTTTGAAATCCGACACGGAACCCGAGACACATTCATAAATTTAGGAGAAGAATGCTACAAGGATCTCGCGGTCGTCGATTTCATCTGCACTTTTCGGGCGATTTTCGTACCACCCGACAAAAATGGGCCGAAATCGGTATTTTCAGGCCAGACGATGGCTAGGGTTTGAAATCCGACACAGAACCCAAGACACAGTCATAAATTTTGGAGAAGAATGCTACAAGGATCTCGCGGTCGTCGATTTCATCTGGACTTTACGGGCCATTTTCGTACCACCCGATAAAAATGGGCCAAAATCGGTATTTTCGGGCCAGACGATGGCTAGGGTTCGAAAACCGAAACGGAACCCGAGACACAGTCATAAATTGAGGAGAAGAAAGCTACAAGGATCTCGCGGTCGTCGATTTCATCTGCACTTTTCGGGCGATTTTCGTACCACCCGACAAAAATGTGCCGAAATCGGTATTTTCGGGCCAGACGATGGCTAGGGTTTGAAATCTGAAACAGAACCCGAGACACAGTCATAAATTTAGGAGAAGAATGCTACAAGGATCTCGCGGTCGTCGATTTCATCTGCACTTTTCGGGCGTTTTTCGTACCACCCGACAAAAATGGGCCGAAATCGGTATTTTCGGGCCAGACGATGGCTAGGGTTTGAAATCCGACACGGAACCCGAGACACAGTCATAATTTTTGAGGAAGAATGCTACAAGGATCTCGCGGTGGTCGATTTCATCTGGACTTTTCGGGCCATTTTCGTACCACCTTACAAAAATGGGTCGAAAGCGGTATTTTCGGGCCAGACGATGGCTAGGGTTTGAAATCCCACACGGAACCCGAGACACAGTCATAAATTTAGGAGAAGAATGCTACAAGAATCACGCGGTCGTCGATTTCATCTGCACTTTTCGGGCGATTTTCGTACCACCCGACAAAAATGGGCCGAAATCGGAATTTTTGGGCCAGACGATGGCTAGGGTTTGAAATCCGAAACGGAACCCGAGACACACTCATATATTGAGGAGAAGAATGCTATAAGGATCTCGCGGTCGTCGATTTCATCTCCACTTTTCATGCGATTTTCGTACCACCCGACCAAAATGGGCCGAAATCAGTATTTTCGGGCCAGACTATGGCTACGGTTTGAAATCCAACACGGAACCCGAGACACAGTCATAAAATGAGGAGAAGAATGCTACAAGGATCTCGCGGTCGTAGATTTCATCTGCACTTTTCGGGCGATTTTCGTACCACCCAACAAAAATGGGCCGAAATCGGTATTTTCGGGCCAGACGATGGCTAGGGTTTGAAATTCGACACGGAACTCGAGACACAGTCATAAAATTTGGAGAAGAATGTTACAAGGATCTCGCGGTCGTCAATTTCATCTGGACTTTTCGGGCCATTTTCGTACCACCCGACAAAAATGGGCCGAAATCGGTATTTTCGGGCCAGACGATGGCTAGGGTTTGAAATCCGACACGGAACCCGAGACACATTCATAAATTTAGGAGAAGAATGCTACAAGGATCTCGCGGTCGTCGATTTCATCTGCACTTTTCGGGCGATTTTCGTACCACCTGACAAAAATGGGCCGAAATCGGTATTTTCGGGCCAGACGATGGCTAGGGTTTGAAATCCGACACGAAACCCGAGACACAGTTATAAATTTAAGAGAAGAATGCTACAAGAATCTCGCGGTCGTCGATTTCATCTGCACTTTTTGGGCGATTTTTGTACCACCCGACAAAAATGGGCCGAAATCGGTATTTTCGGGCCAGACGATGGCTAGGGTTTGAAAACCGAAACAGAACCCGAGACACAGTCATAAATTTAGGAGAAGAATGCTACAAGGATATCGCGGTCGTCGATTTCATCTGCACTTTTCGGGCGATTTTCATACCACCCAAAAAAAATGTGCCGAAATCGGTATTTTCGGGCCAAACGATGGCTAGGGTTTGAAATCCGAAACGGAACCCGAGACACACTCATATATTGAGGAGAAGAATGCTATAAGGATCTCGCGGTCGTCGATTTCATCTCCACTTTTCATGCGGTTTTCGTACCACCCGAACAAATTGGGCCGAAATCGGTTTTTTCGGGCTAGACGATGGCTAGGGTTCGAAAACCGAAACGGAACTCGAGACACAGTCATAAATTGAGGAGAAGAAAGCTACAAGAATCTCGCGGTCGTCGATTTCATCTGTACTTTTCAGGCGATTTTCGTACCACCCGACAAAAATGGGGCGAAATCGGTATTTTCGGGCCAGACGATGGCTAGGGTTCGAAAACCAAAACGGAACCCGAGACACAATCAAAAATTGAGGAGAAGAATGCTATAAGGATCTCGCGGTGGTCGATTTCATCTCCACTTTTCGGGCGATTTTCGTACCACACGACCAAAATAGGCCGAAATCAGTATTTTCGGGCCAAACGATGGCTAGGGTTTGAAATCCGACACGAAACCCGAGACACAGTTATAAATTTAGGAGAAGAATGCTACAAGAATCTCGCGGTCGTCGATTTCAATTGCACTTTACGGGCGATTTTTGTACCACCCGACAAAAATGGGCCGAAATCGGTATTTTTGGGCCAGACGATGGCTAGGGTTTGAAATCCGACACGAAAATCGAGACAAAGTCATAAATTTAGGAGAAGAATGCTACAAGAATCTCGCGGTCGTCGATTTCATCTGCACTTTTCGGGCGATTTTCGTACCACCCGACAAAAATGGGCCGAAATCGGTATTTTCAGGCCAGACGATGGCTAGGGTTTGAAATCCGACACAAAACCCAAGACACAGTCATAAATTTTGGAGAAGAATGCTACAAGGATCTCGCGGTCATCGATTTCATCTGGACTTTACGGGCCATTTTCGTACCACTCGATAAAAATGGGCCAAAATCGGTATTTTCGGGCCAGACGATGGCTAGGGTTCGAAAACCGAAACGGAACCCGAGACACAGTCATAAATTGAGGAGAAGAAAGCTACAAGGATCTCGCGGTCGTCGATTTCATCTGCACTTTTCGGGCGATTTTCATACCACCCGACAAAAATGTGCCGAAATCGGTATTTTCGGGCCAAACAATGGCTAGGGTTTGAAATCCGACACGGAACCCGAGAAACAGTTATAAATTTAGCAGAAGAATGCTACAAGGATCTTGCGGTCGTCGATTTCATCCACACTTTTCGGGCGTTTTTCGTACCACCCGACAAAAATGGGCCGAAATCGGTATTTTCGGGCCAGACGATGGCTAGGGTTTGAAATCCGACACGGAACCCGAGACACCCTCATATATTGAGGAGAAGAATGCTATAAGGATCTCGCGGTCGTCGATTTCATCTCCACTTTTCATGCGATTTTCGTACCACCCGACCAAAATGGGCCGAAATCAGTATTTTCGGGCCAGACTATGGCTACGGTTTGAAATCCAACACGGAACCCGAGACACAGTCATAAATTGAGGAGAAGAATGCTACAAGGATCTCGCGGTCGTAGATTTCATCTGCACTTTTCGGGCGATTTTCGTACCACCCGACAAAAATGGGCCGAAATCGGTATTTTTCGGGCCAGATGATGGATAGGGTTTGAAATCCGACACGGAACTCGAGACACAATCATATATTGAGGAGAAGAATGCTATAAGGATCTCGCGGTCGTCGATTTCATCTCCACTTTTCATGCGATTTTCGTACCACCCGACCAAAATGGGCCGAAATCAATATTTTCGGGCCAGACTATGGCTACGGTTTGAAATCCAACACGGAACCCGAGACCCAGTCATAAATTGAGGAGAAGAATGCTACAAGGATCTCGCGGTCGTAGATTTCATCTGCACTTTTTGGGCGATTTTTGTACCACCCGACAAAAATAGGCCGAAATCGGTATTTTCGGGCCAGACGATGGCTAGGGTTTGAAATCTGAAACAGAACCCGAGACACAGTCATAAATTTAGAAGAAGAATGCTACAAGGATCTCGCGGTCGTCGATTTCATCTGCACTTTTCGGGCGTTTTTCGTACCACCCGACAAAAATGGGCCGAAATCGGTATTTTCGGGCCAGACGATGGCTAGGGTTTGAAATCCGACACGGAACCCGAGACACAGTCATAAATTTTGGAGAAGAATGCTACAAGGATCTCGCGGTGGTCGATTTCATCTGGACTTTTCGGGCCATTTTCGTACCACCTTACAAAAATGGGCCGAAAGCGGTATTTTCGGGCCAGACGATGGCTAGGGTTTGAAATCCCACACGGAACCCGAGACACAGTCATAAATTTAGGAGAAGAATGCTACAAGAATCACGCGGTCGTCGATTTCATCTGCACTTTTCGGGCGATTTTCGTACCACCCGACAAAAATGGGCCGAAATCGGTATTTTCGGGCCAGACGATGGCTAGGGTTTGAAATCCGACACGGAACCCGAGACACAGTCATAAATTTAGAAGAAAAATGCTACAAGGATCTCGCGGTCATCGATTTCATCTGCACTTTTCTGGCGATTTTCGTACCTCCCGACAAAAATGGGCCGAAATCGGTATTTTCGGGCCAGACGATGGCTAGGGTTTGAAATCCGACACGGAACCCGAGACACAGTCATAAATTTAGGAGAAGAATGCTACAAGGATCTCGCGGTCGTCGATTTCATCTGCACTTTTCGGGCGATTTTCATACCACCCGACAAAAATGTGCCGAAATCGGTATTTTCGGGCCAAACAATGGCTAGGGTTTGAAATCCGACACGGAACCCGAGAAACAGTTATAAATTTAGGAGAAGAATGCTACAAGGATCTCGCGGTCGTCGATTTCATCCACACTTTTCGGGCGTTTTTCGTACCACCCGACAAAAATGGGCCGAAATCGGTATTTTCGGGCCAGACGATGGCTAGGGTTTGAAATCCGACACGGAACCCGAGACACAGTCATAAATTGAGGAGAAGAATGCTACAAGGATCTCGCGGTCGTCGATTTCATCTGCACTTTTACGGGCGATTTTCGTACCACCCCACAAAAATGGGCCGAAATCGGTATTTTCGGGCCAGACGATGGCTAGGGTTTGAAATCCTACACGGAACCCGAGACACAGTCATAAATTTAGGAGAAGAATGCTACAAGGATCTCGCGGTCGTCGATTTCATCTGGACTTTTCGGGCCATTTTCGTACCACCCAACAAAAATAGGCCAAAATCGGTATTTTCGTGCCAGACGATGGCTAGGGTTTGAAATCCGACACGGAACCCGAGACACAGTCATAAATTTAGGAGAAGAATGCTACAAGAATCTCGCGGTCGTCGATTTCATATGCACTTTTCGGGCGATTTTCGTACCACCCGACAAAAATGGGCCGAAATCGGTATTTTCGGGCCAGACGATGGCTAGGGTTCGAAAACCGAAACCGAACCCGAGACACAATCATAAATTTTGGAGAAGAATGCTACAAGAATCTCGTGGTCGTCGATTTCATCTGCACTTTTCGGGCGATTTTCGTACCACCCGACAAAAATGAGCTGAAATCGGTATTTTCAGGCCAGAAGTTGGCTAGGCTTTGAAATCCGACACGGAACCCGAGACACAGTCATAAATTTTGGAGAAGAATGCTACAAGGATCTCGCGGTCGTCGATTTCATCTGGACTTTTCGGGCCATTTTCGTACCACCCGAAAAAAATGGGCCAAAATCGGTATTTACGGGCCAGACGATGGCTAGGGTTTGAAATCCGACACGGATCCCGAGACACAGTCATAAATTTTGGAGAAGAATGCTACAAGGATCTCGCGGTTGTCGATTTCATCTGGACTTTACGGGCCATTTTCGTACCACCCGATAAAAATGGGCCAAAATCGGTATTTTCGGGCCAGACGATGGCTAGGGTTCGAAAACCAAAACGGAACCCGAGACACAGTCATAAATTGAGGAGAAGAAAGCTACAAGGATCTCGCGGTCGTCGATTTCATCTGCACTTTTCGGGCGATTTTCGTACCACCCGACAAAAATGAGCCGAAATCGGTATTTTCGGGCCAGACGATGGCTAGGGTTTGAAATCCGACACGGAACCCGAGAAACAGTTATAAATTTAGGAGAAGAATGCTACAAGGATCTCGCGGTCGTCGATTTCATCCACACTTTTCGGGCGTTTTTCATACCACCCGACAAAAATGGGCCGAAATCGGTATTTTCGGGCCAGACGATGGCTAGGGTTTGAAATCCGACACGGAACCCGAGACACAGTCATATATTGAGGAGAAGAATGCTATAAGGATCTCGCGGTTGCGATTTCATCTCCACTTTTCATGCGATTTTCGTACCACCCGACCAAAATGGGCCGAAATCAGTATTTTCGGGCCAGACTATGGCTACGGTTTTAAATCCAACACGGAACCCGAGACACAGTCATAAATTGAGGAGAAGAATGCTACAAGGATCTCGCGGTCGTAGATTTCATCTGCACTTTTCGGGCGATTTTCGTACCACCCGACAAAAATGGGCCGAAATCGGTATTTTTCGAGCCAGACGATGGATAGGGTTTGAAATCCGACACAGAACCCAAGATACAGTCATAAATTTTGGAGAAGAATGCTACAAGGATCTCGCGGTCGTCGATTTCATCTGGACTTTACGGGCCATTTTCGTACCACCCGATAAAAATGGGCCAAAATCGGTATTTTCGGGCCAGACGATGGCTAGGGTTCGAAAACCGAAACGGAACCCGAGACACAGTCATAAATTGAGGAGAAGAAAGCTACAAGGATCTCGCGGTCGTCGATTTCATCTGCACTTTTCGGGCGATTTTCGTACCACCCGACAAAAATGAGCCGAAATCGGTATTTTCGGGCCAGACGATGGCTAGGGTTTGAAAACCGAAACGGAACCCGAGACACAGTCATAAATTTAGGAGAAGAATGCTACAAGGATCTCGCGGTCGTCGATTTCATCTGCACTTTTCGGGCGATTTTCATACCACCCGACAAAAATGTGCCGAAATCGGTATTTTCGGGCCAAACGATGGCTAGGGTTTGAAATCCGAAACGGAACCCGAGACACACTCATATATTGAGGAGAAGAATGCTATAAGGATCTCGCGGTCGTCGATTTCATCTCCACATTTCATGCGATTTTCGTACCACCCGACCAAAATGGGCCGAAATCGGTTTTTTCGGGCCAGACGATGGCTAGGGTTCGAAAACCGAAACGGAACCCGAGACACAGTCATAAATTGAGGAGAAGAAAGCTACAAGAATCTCGCGGTCGTCGATTTCATCTGTACTTTTCAGGCGATTTTCGTACCACCCGACAAAAATGGGGCGAAATCGGTATTTTCGGGCCAGACGATGGCTAGGGTTCGAAAACCGAAACGGAACCCGAGACACAATCATAAATTGAGGAGAAGAATGCTATAAGGATCTCGCGGTGGTCGATTTCATCTCCACTTTTCGGGCGTTTTTCGTACCACCCGACCAAAATAGGCCGAAATCAGTATTTTCGGGCCAGACGATGGCTAGGGTTTGAAATCCGACACGAAACCCGAGACACAGTTATAAATTTAGGAGAAGAATGCTACAAGGATCTCGCGGTCGTCGATTTCATCTGCACTTTTCGGGCGATTTTCGTACCACCCGACAAAAATGGGCCGAAATCGGTATTTTCAGGCCAGACGATGGCTAGGGTTTGAAATCCGACACAGAACCCAAGACACAGTCATAAATTTTGGAGAAGAATGCTACAAGGATCTCGCGGTCGTCGATTTCATCTGGACTTTACGGGCCATTTTCGTAGCACCCGATAAAAATGGGCCAAAATCGGTATTTTCGGGCCAGACGATGGCTAGGGTTCGAAAACCGAAACGGAACCCGAGACACAGTCATAAATTGAGGAGAAGAAAGCTACAAGGATCTCGCGGTCGTCGATTTCATCTGCACTTTTCGGGCGATTTTCATACCACCCGACAAAAATGTGCCGAAATCGGTATTTTCGGGCCAAACAATGGCTAGGGTTTGAAATCCGACACGGAACCCGAGAAACAGTTATAAATTTAGCAGAAGAATGCTACAAGGATCTTGCGGTCGTCGATTTCATCCACACTTTTCGGGCGTTTTTCGTACCACCCGACAAAAATGGGCCGAAATCGGTATTTTCGGGCCAGACGATGGCTAGGGTTTGAAATCCGACACGGAACCCGAGACACCCTCATATATTGAGGAGAAGAATGCTATAAGGATCTCGCGGTCGTCGATTTCATCTCCACTTTTCATGCGATTTTCGTACCACCCGACCAAAATGGGCCGAAATCAGTATTTTCGGGCCAGACTATGGCTACGGTTTGAAATCCAACACGGAACCCGAGACACAGTCATAAATTGAGGAGAAGAATGCTACAAGGATCTCGCGGTCGTAGATTTCATCTGCACTTTTCGGGCGATTTTCGTACCACCCGACAAAAATGGGCCGAAATCGGTATTTTTCGGGCCAGATGATGGATAGGGTTTGAAATCCGACACGGAACTCGAGACACAATCATATATTGAGGAGAAGAATGCTATAAGGATCTCGCGGTCGTCGATTTCATCTCCACTTTTCATGCGATTTTCGTACCACCCGACCAAAATGGGCCGAAATCAATATTTTCGGGCCAGACTATGGCTACGGTTTGAAATCCAACACGGAACCCGAGACCCAGTCATAAATTGAGGAGAAGAATGCTACAAGGATCTCGCGGTCGTAGATTTCATCTGCACTTTTTGGGCGATTTTTGTACCACCCGACAAAAATAGGCCGAAATCGGTATTTTCGGGCCAGACGATGGCTAGGGTTTGAAATCTGAAACAGAACCCGAGACACAGTCATAAATTTAGAAGAAGAATGCTACAAGGATCTCGCGGTCGTCGATTTCATCTGCACTTTTCGGGCGTTTTTCGTACCACCCGACAAAAATGGGCCGAAATCGGTATTTTCGGGCCAGACGATGGCTAGGGTTTGAAATCCGACACGGAACCCGAGACACAGTCATAAATTTTGGAGAAGAATGCTACAAGGATCTCGCGGTGGTCGATTTCATCTGGACTTTTCGGGCCATTTTCGTACCACCTTACAAAAATGGGCCGAAAGCGGTATTTTCGGGCCAGACGATGGCTAGGGTTTGAAATCCCACACGGAACCCGAGACACAGTCATAAATTTAGGAGAAGAATGCTACAAGAATCACGCGGTCGTCGATTTCATCTGCACTTTTCGGGCGATTTTCGTACCACCCGACAAAAATGGGCCGAAATCGGTATTTTCGGGCCAGACGATGGCTAGGGTTTGAAATCCGACACGGAACCCGAGACACAGTCATAAATTTAGGAGAAGAATGCTACCAGGATCTCGCGGTCGTCGATTTCATCTGCACTTTTCGGGCGATTTTCATAACACCCGACAAAAATGGGCCGAAATCGGTATATTCGGTACAGACGATGGCTAGGGTTTGAAATCCTACACGGAACCCGAGACACAGTCATAAATTTAGGAGAAGAATGCTACCAGGATCTCGCGGTCGTCGATTTCATCTGCACTTTTCGGGCGATTTTCATACCAACCGACAAAAATGGGCCGAAATCGGTATTTTCGGTCTAGACGATGGCTAGGGTTTGAAATCCTACACGGAACCCGAGACACAGTCATAAATTGAGGAGAAGAATGCTATAAGGATCTCGCGGTCGTCGATTTCATCTGCACTTTTCGGGCGATTTTCGTACCACCCGACAAAAATGGGCCGAAATCGGTATTTTTGGGCCAGACGATGGCTAGGGTTTGAAATCCGACACGGAACCCGAGACACAGTTATAAATTTTGGAGAAGAATGCTACAAAGATCTCGCGGTCGTCGATTTCATCTGGACTTTACGGGCCATTTTCGTACCACCCGATAAAAATGGGTCGAAATCGGTATTTTCGGGCCAGACGATGGCTAGGGTTTGAAATCCGACACGGAACCCGAGACACATTCATAAATTTAGGAGAAGAATGCTACAAGGATCTCGCGGTCGTCGATTTCATCTGCACTTTTCGGGCGATTTTCGTACCACCTGACAAAAATGGGCCGAAATCGGTATTTTCGGGCCAGACGATGGCTAGGGTTTGAAATCCGACACGAAACCCGAGACACAGTTATAAATTTAAGAGAAGAATGCTACAAGAATCTCGCGGTCGTCGATTTCATCTGCACTTTTTGGGCGATTTTTGTACCACCCGACAAAAATGGGCCGAAATCGGTATTTTCGGGTCAGACGATGGCTAGGGTTTGAAATCCTACACGGAACCCGAGACACAATCATAAATTTAGGAGAAGAATGCTACAAGGATCTCGCGGCCGTCGATTTCATCTGCACTTTTCAGGCGATTTTCGTACCACACGACAAAAATGTGCCGAAATCGGTATTTTCGGGCCAGACGATGGCTAGGGTTCGAAAACCGAAACGGAACCCGAGACACAATCATAAATAGAGGAGAAGAATGCTACAAGGATCTCGCGGTCGTCGATTTCATCTGCACTTTTCGGGCGATTTTCGTACCACCCGACAAAAATGTGCCGAAATCGGTATTTTCGGGCCAGACGATGGCTAGGATTTGAAATCTGAAACAGAACCCGAGACACAGTCATAAATTTAGGAGAAGAATGCTACAAGGATCTCGCGGTCGTCGATTTCATCTGCACTTTTCGGGCGTTTTTCGTACCACCCGACAAAAATGGGCCGAAATCGGTATTTTCGGGCCAGAAGATGGCTAGGGTTTGAAATCCGACACGGAACCCGAGACACAGTCATAAATTTTGGAGAAGAATGCTACAAGGATCTCGCGGTGGTCGATTTCATCTGGACTTTTCGGGCCATTTTCGTACCACCTTACAAAAATGGGCCGAAAGCGGTATTTTCGGGCCAGACGATGGCTAGGGTTTGAAATCCCACACGGAACCCGAGACACAGTCATAAATTTTGGAGAAGAATGCTACAAGAATCACGCGGTCGTCGATTTCATCTGCACTTTTCGGGCGATTTTCGTACCACTCGACAAAAATGGGCCGAAATCGGTATTTTCGGGCCAGACGATGGCTAGGGTTTGAAATCCGAAACGGAACCCGAGACACACTCATATATTGAGGAGAAGAATGCTATAAGGATCTCGCGGTCGTCGATTTCATCTCCACTTTTCATGCGATTTTCGTACCACCCGACCAAAATGGGCCGAAATCAGTATTTTCGGGCCAGACTATGGCTACGGTTTGAAATCCAACACGGAACCCGAGACACAGTCATAAATTGAGGAGAAGAATGCTACAAGGATCTCGCGGTCGTAGATTTCATCTGCACTTTTCGGGCGATTTTCGTACCACCCGACAAAAATGGGCCGAAATCGGTATTTTTCGGGCCAGATGATGGATAGGGTTTGAAATCCGACACGGAACTCGAGACACAATCATATATTGAGGAGAAGAATGCTATAAGGATCTCGCGGTCGTCGATTTCATCTCCACTTTTCATGCGATTTTCGTACCACCCGACCAAAATGGGCCGAAATCAATATTTTCGGGCCAGACTATGGCTACGGTTTGAAATCCAACACGGAACCCGAGACCCAGTCATAAATTGAGGAGAAGAATGCTACAAGGATCTCGCGGTCGTAGATTTCATCTGCACTTTTTGGGCGATTTTTGTACCACCCGACAAAAATAGGCCGAAATCGGTATTTTCGGGCCAGACGATGGCTAGGGTTTGAAATCTGAAACAGAACCCGAGACACAGTCATAAATTTAGAAGAAGAATGCTACAAGGATCTCGCGGTCGTCGATTTCATCTGCACTTTTCGGGCGTTTTTCGTACCACCCGACAAAAATGGGCCGAAATCGGTATTTTCGGGCCAGACGATGGCTAGGGTTTGAAATCCGACACGGAACCCGAGACACAGTCATAAATTTTGGAGAAGAATGCTACAAGGATCTCGCGGTCGTCAATTTCATCTGGACTTTTCGGGCCATTTTCGTACCACCCGACAAAAATGGGCCGAAATCGGTATTTTCGGGCCAGTCGATGGCTAGGGTTTAAAATTCGACACGGAACCCGAGACACATTCATAAATTAAGGAGAAGAATGCTACAAGGATCTCGCGGTCGTCGATTTCATCTGCACTTTTCGGGCGGTTTTCCTACCGCCCGACAAAAATGGGCCGAAATCGGTATTTTCGGGCCAGACGATGGCTAGGGTTTGAAATCCGACACGGAACCCGAGACACAGTCATAAATTTTGGAGAAGAATGCTACAAGGATCTCGCGGTCGTCGATTTCATCTGGACTTTTCGGGCCATTTTCATACCACCCGAAAAAAATGGGCCGAAATCGGTATTTTCGAGCCAAACAATGGCTAGGGTTTGAAATCCGACACGGAACCCGAGACACATTCATAAATTTAGGAGAAGAATGCTACAAGGATCTCGCGGTCGTCGATTTCATCTGCACTTTTCGGGCGATTTTCGTACCACCTGACAAAAATGGGCCGAAATCGGTATTTTCGGGCCAGACGATGGCTAGGGTTTGAAATCCTACACGGAACCCGAGACACAGTCATAAATTTAGGAGAAGAATTATACAAGGATCTCGCGGTCGTCGATTTCATCTGCACTTTTCAGGCGATTTTCGTACCACATGACAAAAATGGGCCGAAATTGCTATTTTCGGGTCAGACGATGGCTAGGGTTTGAAATCCGACACGGAACCCGAGACACAGTCATAAATTGAGGAGAGGAATGCTACAAGGATTTCACGGTCGTCGATTTCATCTGCACTTTTCAGGCGATTTTCGTACCACCCGACAAAAATGGGCCGAAATCGGTATTTTCGGGCCAGACGATGGCTAGGGTTTGAAATCCTACACGGAACCCGAGACACAATCATAAATTTAGGAGAAGAATGCTACAAGGATCTCGCGGTCGTCGATTTCATCTGCACTTTTCGGGCGATTTTCGTACCACCCGACAAAAATGGGCCGAAATCGGTATTTTCAGGCCAGACGATGGCTAGGGTTTGAAATCCGACACAGAACCCAAGACACAGTCATAAATTTTGGAGAAGAATGCTACAAGGATCTCGCGGTCGTCGATTTCATCTGGACTTTACGGGCCATTTTCGTAGCACCCGATAAAAATGGGCCAAAATCGGTATTTTCGGGCCAGACGATGGCTAGGGTTCGAAAACCGAAACGGAACCCGAGACACAGTCATAAATTGAGGAGAAGAAAGCTACAAGGATCTCGCGGTCGTCGATTTCATCTGCACTTTTCGGGCGATTTTCGTACCACCCGACAAAAATGTGCCGAAATCGGTATTTTCGGGCCAGACGATGGCTAGGGTTTGAAATCTGAAACAGAACCCGAGACACAGTCATAAATTTAGGAGAAGAATGCTACAAGGATCTCGCGGTCGTCGATTTCATCTGCACTTTTCGGGCGTTTTTCGTACCACCCGACAAAAATGGGCCGAAATCGGTATTTTCGGGCCAGACGATGGCTAGGGTTTGAAATCCGACACGGAACCCGAGACACAGTCATAATTTTTGAGGAAGAATGCTACAAGGATCTCGCGGTGGTCGATTTCATCTGGACTTTTCGGGCCATTTTCGTACCACCTTACGAAAATGGGTCGAAAGCGGTATTTTCGGGCCAGACGATGGCTAGGGTTTGAAATCCCACACGGAACCCGAGACACAGTCATAAATTTAGGAGAAGAATGCTACAAGAATCACGCGGTCGTTGATTTCATCTGCACTTTTCGGGCGATTTTCGTACCACCCAACAAAAATGGGCCGAAATCGGTATTTTCGGGCCAGACGATGGCTAGGATTTGAAATCCGAAACGGAACCCGAGACACACTCATGTATTGAGGAGAAGAATGCTATAAGGATCTCGCGGTCGTCGATTTCATCTCCACTTTTCATGCGATTTTCGTACCACCCGACCAAAATGGGCCGAAATCAGTATTTTCGGGCCAGACTATGGCTACGGTTTAAAATCCGACACGGAACCCGAGACACATTCATAAATTTAGGAGAAGAATGCTACAAGGATCTCGCGATCGTCGATTTCATCTGCACTTTTCGGGCGATTTTCGTACCACCTGACAAAAATGGGCCGAAATCGGTATTTTCGGGCCAGACGATGGCTAGGGTTTGAAATCCGACACGAAACCCGAGATACAGTTATAAATTTAGGAGAAGAATGCTACAAGAATATCGCGGTCGTCGATTTCATCTGCACTTTTCGGGCGATTTTTGTACCACCCGACAAAAATGGGCCGAAATCGGTATTTTCGGGCCAGACGATGGCTAGGGTTTGAAATCCGACACGAAAATCGAGACAAAATCATAAATTTAGGAGAAGAATGCTACAAGAATCTCGCTGTCGTCGATTTCATCTGCACTTTTCGGGCGATTTTCGTACCACCCAACAAAAATGGGCCGAAATCGATATTTTCAGGCCAGACGATGGCTAGGGTTTGAAATCCGACACGGAACCCGAGACACAGTCATAAATTTTGGAGAAGAATGCTACAAGGATCACGCGGTCGTCGATTTCATCTGGACTTTACGGGCCATTTTCGTACCACCCGATAAAAATGGGCCAAATCGGTATTTTCGGGGCCGACGATGGCTAGGGTTTGAAATCCTACACGGAACCCGAGACACAGTCTTAAATTTAGGAGAAGAATGCTACAAGGATCTCGCGGTCGTCGATTTCATCCACACTTTTCGGGCGTTTTTCGTACCACCCGACAAAAATAGGCCGAAATCGGTATTTTCGGGCCAGAGGATGGCTAGGGTTTGAAATCCGACACGGAACCCGAGACACAGTCATAAATTTTGGAGAAGAATGCTACAAGGATCTCGCGGTCGTCGATTTCATCTGGACTTTACGGGCCATTTTTGTACCACTCGATAAAAATGGGCCAAAATCGGTATTTTCGGGCCAGACGATGGCTAGGGTTCGAAAACCGAAACGGAACCCGAGACACAGTCATAAATTGAGGAGAAGAAAGCTACAAGGATCTCGCGGTCGTCGATTTCATCTGCACTTTTCGGGCGATTTTCGTACCACCCGACAAAAATGTGCCGAAATCGGTATTTTCGGGCCAGACGATGGCTAGGGTTTGAAATCTGAAACAGAACCCGAGACACAGTCATAAATTTAGGAGAAGAATGCTACAAGGATCTCGCGGTCGTCGATTTCATCTGCACTTTTCGGGCGTTTTTCGTACCACCCGACAAAAATGGGCCGAAATCGGTATTTTCGGGCCAGACGATGGCTAGGGTTTGAAATCCGACACGGAACCCGAGACACAGTCATAATTTTTGAGGAAGAATGCTACAAGGATCTCGCGGTGGTCGATTTCATCTGGACTTTTCGGGCCATTTTCGTACCACCTTACAAAAATGGGTCGAAAGCGGTATTTTCGGGCCAGACGATGGCTAGGGTTTGAAATCCCACACGGAACCCGAGACACAGTCATAAATTTAGGAGAAGAATGCTACAAGAATCACGCGGTCGTCGATTTCATCTGCACTTTTCGAGCGATTTTCGTACCACCCGACAAAAATGGGCCGAAATCGGTATTTTCGGGCCAGACGATGGCTAGGATTTGAAATCCGAAACGGAACCCGAGACACACTCATATATTGAGGAGAAGAATGCTATAAGGATCTCGCGGTCGTCGATTTCATCTCCACTTTTCATGCGATTTTCGTACCACCCGACCAAAATGGGCCGAAATCAGTATTTTCGGGCCAGACTATGGCTACGGTTTAAAATCCGACACGGAACCCGAGACACATTTATAAATTTAGGAGAAGAATGCTACAAGGATCTCGCGATCGTCGATTTCATCTGCACTTTTCGGGCGATTTTCGTACCACTTGACAAAAATGGGCCGAAATCGGTATTTTCGGGCCAGACGATGGCTAGGGTTTGAAATCCGACACGAAACCCGAGATACAGTTATAAATTTAGGAGAAGAATGCTACAAGAATATCGCGGTCGTCGATTTCATCTGCACTTTTCGGGCGATTTTTGTACCACCCGACAAAAATGGGCCGAAATCGGTATTTTCGGGCCAGACGATGGCTAGGGTTTGAAATCCGACACGAAAATCGAGACAAAATCATAAATTTAGGAGAAGAATGCTACAAGAATCTCGCTGTCGTCGATTTCATCTGCACTTTTCGGGCGATTTTCGTACCACCCAACAAAAATGGGCCGAAATCGATATTTTCAGGCCAGACGATGGCTAGGGTTTGAAATCCGACACGGAACCCGAGACACAGTCATAAATTTTGGAGAAGAATGCTACAAGGATCACGCGGTCGTCGATTTCATCTGGACTTTACGGGCCATTTTCGTACCACCCGATAAAAATGGGCCAAATCGGTATTTTCGGGGCCGACGATGGCTAGGGTTTGAAATCCTACACGGAACCCGAGACACAGTCTTAAATTTAGGAGAAGAATGCTACAAGGATCTCGCGGTCGTCGATTTCATCCACACTTTTCGGGCGTTTTTCGTACCACCCGACAAAAATAGGCCGAAATCGGTATTTTCGGGCCAGAGGATGGCTAGGGTTTGAAATCCGACACGGAACCCGAGACACAGTCATAAATTTTGGAGAAGAATGCTACAAGGATCTCGCGGTCGTCGATTTCATCTGGACTTTACGGGCCATTTTTGTACCACTCGATAAAAATGGGCCAAAATCGGTATTTTCGGGCCAGACGATGGCTAGGGTTCGAAAACCGAAACGGAACCCGAGACACAGTCATAAATTGAGGAGAAGAAAGCTACAAGGATCTCGCGGTCGTCGATTTCATCTGCACTTTTCGGGCGATTTTCGTACCACCCGACAAAAATGTGCCGAAATCGGTATTTTCGGGCCAGACGATGGCTAGGGTTTGAAATCTGAAACAGAACCCGAGACACAGTCATAAATTTAGGAGAAGAATGCTACAAGGATCTCGCGGTCGTCGATTTCATCTGCACTTTTCGGGCGTTTTTCGTACCACCCGACAAAAATGGGCCGAAATCGGTATTTTCGGGCCAGAAGATGGCTAGGGTTTGAAATCCGACACGGAACCCGAGACACAGTCATAAATTTTGGAGAAGAATGCTACAAGGATCTCGCGGTGGTCGATTTCATCTGGACTTTTCGGGCCATTTTCGTACCACCTTACAAAAATGGGCCGAAAGCGGTATTTTCGGGCCAGACGATGGCTAGGGTTTGAAATCCCACACGGAACCCGAGACACAGTCATAAATTTAGGAGAAGAATGCTACAAGAATCACGCGGTCGTCGATTTCATCTGCACTTTTCGGGCGATTTTCGTACCACCCGACAAAAATGGGCCGAAATCGGTATTTTCGGGCCAGACGATGGCTAGGATTTGAAATCCGAAACGGAACCCGAGACACACTCATATATTGAGGAGAAGAATGCTATAAGGATCTCGCGGTCGTCGATTTCATCTCCACTTTTCATGCGATTTTCGTACCACCCGACCAAAATGGGCCGAAATCAGTATTTTCGGGCCAGACTATGGCTACGGTTTAAAATCCGACACGGAACCCGAGACACATT
>JBBPBP010000787.1:87592-105092 GCA_037974735.1 Cicer chorassanicum | reverse complement strand
TCATAAATTTAGGAGAAGAATGCTACAAGAATCTCGCTGTCGTCGATTTCATCTGCACTTTTCGGGCGATTTTCGTACCACCCAACAAAAATGGGCCGAAATCGATATTTTCAGGCCAGACGATGGCTAGGGTTTGAAATCCGACACGGAACCCGAGACACAGTCATAAATTTTGGAGAAGAATGCTACAAGGATCACGCGGTCGTCGATTTCATCTGGACTTTACGGGCCATTTTTGTACCACCCGATAAAAATGGGCCAAATCGGTATTTTCGGGGCCGACGATGGCTAGGGTTTGAAATCCTACACGGAACCCGAGACACAGTCATAAATTTAGGAGAAGAATGCTACAAGGATCTCGCGGTCGTCGATTTCATCCACACTTTTCGGGCGTTTTTCGTACCACTCGACAAAAATAGGCCGAAATCGGTATTTTCGGGCCAGAGGATGGCTAGGGTTTGAAATCCGACACGGAACCCGAGACACAGTCATAAATTTTGGAGAAGAATGCTACAAGGATCTCGCGGTCGTCGATTTCATCTGGACTTTACGGGCCATTTTTGTACCACTCGATAAAAATGGGCCAAAATCGGTATTTTCGGGCCAGACGATGGCTAGGGTTCGAAAACCGAAACGGAACCCGAGACACAGTCATAAATTGAGGAGAAGAAAGCTACAAGGATCTCGCGGTCGTCGATTTCATCTGCACTTTTCGGGCGATTTTCGTACCACCCGACAAAAATGTGCCGAAATCGGTATTTTCGGGCCAGACGATGGCTAGGGTTTGAAATCTGAAACAGAACCCGAGACACAGTCATAAATTTAGGAGAAGAATGCTACAAGGATCTCGCGGTCGTCGATTTCATCTGCACTTTTCGGGCGTTTTTCGTACCACCCGACAAAAATGGGCCGAAATCGGTATTTTCGGGCCAGACGATGGCTAGGGTTTGAAATCCGACACGGAACCCGAGACACAGTCATAATTTTTGAGGAAGAATGCTACAAGGATCTCGCGGTGGTCGATTTCATCTGGACTTTTCGGGCCATTTTCGTACCACCTTACAAAAATGGGTCGAAAGCGGTATTTTCGGGCCAGACGATGGCTAGGGTTTGAAATCCCACACGGAACCCGAGACACAGTCATAAATTTAGGAGAAGAATGCTACAAGAATCACGCGGTCGTCGATTTCATCTGCACTTTTCGGGCGATTTTCGTACCACCCGACAAAAATGGGCCGAAATCGGTATTTTCGGGCCAGACGATGGCTAGGGTTTGAAATCCGACACGGAACCCGAGACACAGTCATAAATTTAGAAGAAAAATGCTACAAGGATCTCGCGGTCATCGATTTCATCTGCACTTTTCTGGCGATTTTCGTACCTCCCGACAAAAATGGGCCGAAATCGGTATTTTCGGGCCAGACGATGGCTAGGGTTTGAAATCCGACACGGAACCCGAGACACAGTCATAAATTTAGGAGAAGAATGCTACAAGGATCTCGCGGTCGTCGATTTCATCTGCACTTTTCGGGCGATTTTCATACCACCCGACAAAAATGTGCCGAAATCGGTATTTTCGGGCCAAACAATGGCTAGGGTTTGAAATCCGACACGGAACCCGAGAAACAGTTATAAATTTAGGAGAAGAATGCTACAAGGATCTCGCGGTCGTCGATTTCATCCACACTTTTCGGGCGTTTTTCGTACCACCCGACAAAAATGGGCCGAAATCGGTATTTTCGGGCCAGACGATGGCTAGGGTTTGAAATCCGACACGGAACCCGAGACACAGTCATAAATTGAGGAGAGGAATGCTACAAGAATCTCGCGGTCGTCGATTTCATCTGCACTTTTCGGGCGATTTTCGTACCACCCGACAAAAATGGGCCGAAATCGGTATTTTTGGGCCAGACGATGGCTAGGGTTTGAAATCCGACACGGAACCCGAGACACAGTTATAAATTTTGGAGAAGAATGCTACAAAGATCTCGCGGTCGTCGATTTCATCTGGACTTTACGGGCCATTTTCGTACCACCCGATAAAAATGGGTCGAAATCGGTATTTTCGGGCCAGACGATGGCTAGGGTTTGAAATCCGACACGGAACCCGAGACACATTCATAAATTTAGGAGAAGAATGCTACAAGGATCTCGCGGTCGTCGATTTCATCTGCACTTTTCGGGCGATTTTCGTACCATCTGACAAAAATGGGCCGAAATCGGTATTTTCGGGCCAGACGATGGCTAGGGTTTGAAATCCGACACGAAACCCGAGACACTGTTATAAATTTAGGAGAAGAATGCTACAAGAATCTCGCGGTCGTCGATTTCATCTGCACTTTTCGGGCGATTTTCGTACCACCCTACAAAAATGGGCCGAAATCGATATTTTCAGGCCAGACGATGGCTAGGGTTTGAAATCTGACACGGAACCCGAGACACAGTCATAAATTTTGGAGAAGAATGCTACAAGGATCTCGCGGTCGTCGATTTCATCTGGACTTTACGGGCCATTTTCGTACCACCCGATAAAAATGGGCCAAATCGGTATTTTCGGGCCAGACGATGGCTAGGGTTTGAAATCCTACACGGAACCCGAGACACAGTCATAAATTTAGGAGAAGAATGCTACAAGGATCTCGCGGTCGTCGATTTCATCTGCACTTTTCGGGCGATTTTCGTACCACCCAACAAAAATGGGCCGAAATCGGTATTTTCGGGCCAGACGATGGCTAGGGTTTGAAATCCGACACGGAACCCGAGACACAGTCATAAATTTTGGAGAAGAATGCTACAAGGATCTCGCGGTCGTCGATTTCATTTGGACTTTTCGGGCGATTTTCGTACCACCCGACAAAAATGGGCCGAAATCGGTATTTTCGGGCCAAACGATGGCTAGGGTTTGAAATCCGACAACGAACCCGAGACACAGTCATAAATTTAGGAGAAGAATTCTACAAGGATATCGCGGTCGTCGATTTCATCTGGACTTTTTGGGCGATTTTCGTACCACTCGACAAAAATGGGCCGAAATCGGTATTTTCGGGCCAGACGATGGCTAGGGTTTGAAATCCGACACGGAACCCGAGACACAGTCATAAATTTAGGAGAAGAATGCTACAAGGATCTCACGGTCGTTGATTTCATCTGGACTTTTCGGGCGATTTTCGTACCACCCGACAAAAATGGGCCGAAATCGGTATTTTTGGGCCAGACGATGGCTAGGGTTTGAAATCCGACACGGAACCCGAGACATAGTCATAAATTTTGGAGAAGAATGCTACAAGGATCTCGCGGTCGTCGATTTCATCTGGACTTTACGGGCCATTTTCGTACCACCCGATAAAAATGGGTCGAAATCAGTATTTTCGGGCCAGACGATGGCTAGGGTTTGAAATCCGACACGGAACCCGAGACACATTCATAAATTTAGGAGAAGAATGCTACAAGGATCTCGCGGTCGTCGATTTCATCTGCACTTTTCGGGCGATTTTCGTACCACCTGACAAAAATAGGCCGAAATCGGTATTTTCGGGCCAGACGATGGCTAGGGTTTGAAATCCGACACGAAACCAGAGACACAGTTATAAATTTAGGAGAAGAATGCTACAAGAATCTC
The DNA here is from genome assembly GCA_037974735.1 of Cicer chorassanicum. Taxonomy (NCBI): domain Eukaryota; kingdom Viridiplantae; phylum Streptophyta; class Magnoliopsida; order Fabales; family Fabaceae; genus Cicer; species Cicer chorassanicum. Next base: position 101,473 of record JBBPBP010000787.1, on the reverse strand, counting down.
GCGGTCGTCGATTTCATTTGCACTTTTCGGGCGATTTTTGTACCACCCGACAAAAATGGGCCGAAATCAGTATTTTCGGGCCAGACGATGGCTAGGGTTTGAAATCCGACACGAAAATCGAGACAAAGTAATAAATTTATGAGAAGAATGCTACAAGAATCTCGCAGTCGTCGATTTCATCTGCACTTTTCGGGCGATTTTCGTACCACCCGACAAAAATGGGCCGAAATCGATATTTTCAGGCCAGACGATGGCTAGGGTTTGAAATCCGACCCGGAACCCGAGACACAATCATAAATTTTGGAGAAGAATGCTACAAGGATCACGCGGTCGTCAATTTCATCTGGACTTTACGGGCCATTTTTGTACCACCCGATAAAAATGGGTCAAATCGGTATTTTCGGGCCAGACGATGGCTAGGGTTTGAAATCCTACACGGAACCCGAGACACAGTCATAAATTTAGGAGAAGAATGCTACAAGGATCTCGCGGTCGTCGATTTCATCCACACTTTTCGGGCGTTTTTCGTACCACCCGACAAAAATGGGCCGAAATCGGTATTTTCGGGCCAGAGGATGGCTAGGGTTTGAAATCCGACACGGAACCCGAGACACATTCATAAATTTAGGAGAAGAATGCTATAAGGATCTCGCGGTCGTCTATTTCATCTGCACTTTTCGGGCGATTTTTGTACCACCTGACAAAAATAGGCCGAAATCGGTATTTTCGGGCCAGACGATGGCTAGGGTTTGAAATCCGACACGAAACCCGAGACACAGTTATAAATTTAGGAGAAGAATGCTACAAGAATCTCGCGGTCGTCGATTTCATCTGCACTTTTCGGGCGATTTTTGTACCACCCGACAAAAATGGGCCGAAATCGGTATTTTCGGGCCAGACGATGGCTAGGTTTTGAAATCCGACACGAAAATCGAGACAAAGTAATAAATTTAGGAGAAGAATGCTACAAGAATCTCGCGGTCGTCGATTTCATCTGCACTTTTCGGGCGATTTTCGTACCACCCGACAAAAATGGGCCGAAATCGATATTTTCAGGCCAGACGATGGCTAGGGTTTGAAATCCGACCCGGAACCCGAGACACAGTCATAAATTTTGGAGAAGAATGCTACAAGGATCACGCGGTCGTCGATTTCATCTGGACTTTACGGGCCATTTTCGTACCACCCGATAAAAATGGGCCAAATCGGTATTTTCGGGCCAGACGATGGCTAGGGTTTGAAATCCTACACGGAACCCGAGACACAGTCATAAATTTAGGAGAAGAATGCTACAAGGATCTCGCGGTCGTCGATTTTATCTGCACTTTTAGGGCGATTTTCGTACCACCCGACAAAAATGTGCCGAAATCGGTATTTTCGGGCCAGACGATGGCTAGGGTTTGAAATCCGACACGAAACACGAGACACAGTCATAAATTTAGGAGAAGAATGCTACAAGGATCTCGCGGTCGTCGATTTCATCTGCACTTTTCGGGCGATTTTTGTACCACCTGACAAAAATGGGCCGAAATCGGTATTTTCGGGCCAGACGATGGCTAGGGTTTTAAATCCGACACAAAAATCGAGACAAAGTCATAAATTTAGGAGAAGAATGCTACAAGAATCTCGCGGTCGTCGATTTCATCTGCACTTTTCGGGCGATTTTCGTACCACCCGACAAAAATGGGCCGAAATCGATATTTTCAGGCCAGACGATGGCTAGGGTTTGAAATCCGACACGGAACCGGAGACACAGTCATAAATTTTGGAGAAGAATGCTACAAGGATCTCGCGGTCGTCGATTTCATCTGCACTTTTCGGGCGATTTTCATACCACCCGACAAAAATGTGCCGAAATCGGTATTTTCGGGCCAAACAATGGCTAGGGTTTGAAATCTGACACGGAACCCGAGAAACAGTTATAAATTTAGGAGAAGAATGCTACAAGGATCTCGCGGTCGTCGATTTCATCCACACTTTTCGGGCGTTTTTCGTACCACCCGACAAAAATGGGCCGAAATCGGTATTTTCGGGCCAGACGATGGCTAGGGTTTGAAATCCGACACGGAACCCGAGACACAGTCATAAATTGAGGAGAGGAATGCTACAAGAATCTCGCGGTCGTCGATTTCATCTGCACTTTTCGGGCGATTTTCGTACCACCCGACAAAAATGGGCCGAAATCGGTATTTTTGGGCCAGACGATGGCTAGGGTTTGAAATCCGACACGGAACCCGAGACACAGTTATAAATTTTGGAGAAGAATGCTACAAAGATCTCGCGGTCGTCGATTTCATCTGGACTTTACGGGCCATTTTCGTACCACCCGATAAAAATGGGTCGAAATCGGTATTTTCGGGCCAGACGATGGCTAGGGTTTGAAATCCGACACGGAACCCGAGACACATTCATAAATTTAGGAGAAGAATGCTACAAGGATCTCGCGGTCGTCGATTTCATCTGCACTTTTCGGGCGATTTTCGTACCATCTGACAAAAATGGGCCGAAATCGGTATTTTCGGGCCAGACGATGGCTAGGGTTTGAAATCCGACACGAAACCCGAGACACTGTTATAAATTTAGGAGAAGAATGCTACAAGAATCTCGCGGTCGTCGATTTCATCTGCACTTTTCGGGCGATTTTCGTACCACCCTACAAAAATGGGCCGAAATCGATATTTTCAGGCCAGACGATGGCTAGGGTTTGAAATCTGACACGGAACCCGAGACACAGTCATAAATTTTGGAGAAGAATGCTACAAGGATCTCGCGGTCGTCGATTTCATCTGGACTTTACGGGCCATTTTCGTACCACCCGATAAAAATGGGCCAAATCGGTATTTTCGGGCCAGACGATGGCTAGGGTTTGAAATCCTACACGGAACCCGAGACACAGTCATAAATTTAGGAGAAGAATGCTACAAGGATCTCGCGGTCGTCGATTTCATCTGCACTTTTCGGGCGATTTTCGTACCACCCGATAAAAAATGTGCCGAAATCGGTATTTTCGGGCCAGACGATGGCTAGGGTTTGAAATCCGACACGAAACCCGAGACACAGTTATAAATTTAGGAGAAGAATGCTACAAGAATCTCGCGGTCGTCGATTTCATCTGCACTTTTCAAGCGATTTTCGAACCATCTGACAAAAATGGGCCGAAATCGGTATTTTCGGGCCAGACGATGGCTAGGGATTTGAAATCCGACACGAAACCTGAGACACAGTTATAAATTTAGGAGAAGAATGCTACAAGAATCTCGCGGTCGTCGATTTCATCTGCACTTTTCGGGCGATTTTTGTACCACCCGACAAAAATGGGCCGAAATCGGTATTTTCGGGCCAGACGATGGCTAGGGATTGAAATCCGACACGAAAATCGAGACAAAGTAATAAATTTAGGAGAAGAATGCTACAAGAATCTCGCGGTCGTCGATTTCATCTGCACTTTTCGGGCGATTTTCGTACCACCCGACAAAAATGGGCCGAAATCGATATTTTCAGGCCAGACGATGGCTAGGGTTTGAAATCCGACCCGGAACCCGAGACACAGTCATAAATTTTGGAGAAGAATGCTACAAGGATCACGCGGTCGTCGATTTCATCTGGACTTTACGGGCCATTTTCGTACCACCCGATAAAAATGGGCCAAATCGGTATTTTCGGGCCAGACGATGGCTAGGGTTTGAAATCCTACACGGAACCCGAGACACAGTCATAAATTTAGGAGAAGAATGCTACAAGGATCTCGCGGTCGTCGATTTTATCTGCACTTTTAGGGCGATTTTCGTACCACCCGACAAAAATGTGCCGAAATCGGTATTTTCGGGCCAGACGATGGCTAGGGTTTGAAATCCGACACGAAACACGAGACACAGTCATAAATTTAGGAGAAGAATGCTACAAGGATCTCGCGGTCGTCGATTTCATCTCAACTTTTCGGGCGATTTTTGTACCACCTGACAAAAATGGGCCGAAATCAGTATTTTCGGGCCAGACGATGGCTAGGGTTTGAAATCCGACACGAAAATCGAGACAAAGTAATAAATTTAGGAGAAGAATGCTACAAGAATCTCGCGGTCGTCGATTTCATCTGCACTTTTCGGGCGATTTTCGTACCACCCGACAAAAATGGGCCGAAATCGATATTTTCAGGCCAGACGATGGCTAGGGTTTGAAATCCGACACGGAACCCGAGACACAGTCATAAATTTTGGAGAAGAATGCTACAAGGATCTCGCGGTCGTCGATTTCATCTGGACTTTACGGGCCATTTTCGTACCACCCGATAAAAATGGGCTAAATCGGTATTTTCGGGCCAGACGATGGCTAGGGTTTGAAATCCTACACGGAACCCGAGACACAGTCATAAATTTAGGAGAAGAATGCTACAAGGATCTCGCGGTCGTCGATTTCATCTGCACTTTTCGGGCGATTTTCGTACCACCCGACAAAAATGTGCCGAAATCGGTATTTTCGGGCCAGACGATGGCTAGGGTTTGAAATCCGACACGAAACACGAGACACAGTCATAAATTTAGGAGAAGAATGCTACAAGGATCTCGCGGTCGTCGATTTCATCTCAACTTTTCGGGCGATTTTTGTACCACCTGACAAAAATGGGCCGAAATCAGTATTTTCGGGCCAGACGATGGCTAGGGTTTGAAATCCGACACGAAAATCGAGACAAAGTAATAAATTTAGGAGAAGAATGCTACAAGAATCTCGCGGTCGTCGATTTCATCTGCACTTTTCGGGCGATTTTCGTACCACCCGACAAAAATGGGCCGAAATCGATATTTTCAGGCCAGACGATGGCTAGGGTTTGAAATCCGACCCGGAACCCGAGACACAGTCATAAATTTTGGAGAAGAATGCTACAAGGATCACGCGGTCGTCGATTTCATCTGGACTTTACGGGCCATTTTCGTACCACCCGATAAAAATGGGCCAAATCGGTATTTTCGGGCCAGACGATGGCTAGGGTTTGAAATCCTACACGGAACCCGAGACACAGTCATAAATTTAGGAGAAGAATGCTACAAGGATCTCGCGGTCGTCGATTTCATCCACACTTTTCGAGCGTTTTTCGTACCACCCGACAAAAATGGGCCGAAATCGGTATTTTCGGGCCAGAGGATGGCTAGGGTTTGAAATCCGACACGGAACCCGAGACACATTCATAAATTTAGGAGAAGAATGCTACAAGGATCTCGCGGTCGTCGATTTCATCTGCACTTTTCGGGCGATTTTCGTACCACCCGACAAAAATAGGCCGAAATCGGTATTTTCGGGCCAGACGATGGCTAGGGTTTGAAATCCTACACGGAACCCGAGACACAGTCATAAATTTAGGAGAAGAATGCTACAAGGATCTCGCGGTCGTCGATTTCATCTGCACTTTTCGGGCGATTTTCGTACCACCCGACAAAAATGTGCCGAAATCGGTATTTTCGGGCCAGACGATGGCTAGGGTTTGAAATCCGACACGAACCACGAGACACAATCATAAATTTAGGAGAAGAATGCTACAAGGATCTCGCGGTCGTCGATTTCATCTGCACTTTTCGGGCGATTTTTGTACCACCTAACAAAAATGGGCCGAAATCGGTATTTTCGGGCCAGACGATGGCTAGGGTTTGAAATCCGACACAAAAATCGAGACAAAGTCATAAATTTAGGAGAAGAATGCTACAAGAATCTCGCGGTCGTCGATTTCATCTGCACTTTTCGGGCGATTTTCGTACCACCCGACAAAAATGGGCCGAAATCGATATTTTCAGGCCAGACGATGGCTAGGGTTTGAAATCCGACACGGAACCGGAGACACAGTCATAAATTTTGGAGAAGAATGCTACAAGGATCTCGCGGTCGTCGATTTCATCTGCACTTTTCGGGCGATTTTCATACCACCCGACAAAAATGTGCCGAAATCGGTATTTTCGGGCCAAACAATGGCTAGGGTTTGAAATCTGACACGGAACCCGAGAAACAGTTATAAATTTAGGAGAAGAATGCTACAAGGATCTCGCGGTCGTCGATTTCATCCACACTTTTCGGGCGTTTTTCGTACCACCCGACAAAAATGGGCCGAAATCGGTATTTTCGGGCCAGACGATGGCTAGGGTTTGAAATCCGACACGGAACCCGAGACACAGTCATAAATTGAGGAGAGGAATGCTATAAGGATCTCTCGGTCGTCGATTTCATCTGGACTTTACGGGCCATTTTCGTACCACCCGATAAAAATGGGTCGAAATCGGTATTTTCGGGCCAGACGATGGCTAGGGTTTGAAATCCTACACGGAACCCGAGACACAGTCATAAATTTAGGAGAAGAATGCTACAAGGATCTCGCGGTCGTCGATTTCATCCACACTTTTCGGGCGTTTTTCGTACCACCCGACAAAAATGGGCCGAAATCGGTATTTTCGGGCCAGAGGATGGCTAGGGTTTGAAATCCGACACGGAACCCGAGACACATTCATAAATTTAGGAGAAGAATGCTACAAGGATCTCGCGGTCGTCGATTTCATCTGCACTTTTCGGGCGATTTTCGTACCATCTGACAAAAATGGGCCGAAATCGGTATTTTCGGGCCAGACGATGGCTAGGGTTTGAAATCCGACACGAAACCCGAGACACAGTTATAAATTTAGGAGAAGAATGCTACAAGAATCTCGCGGTCGTCGATTTCATCTGCACTTTTCGGGCGATTTTTGTACCACCCGACAAAAATGGGCCGAAATCGGTATTTTCGGGCCAGACGATGGCTAGGTTTTGAAATCCGACACGAAAATCGAGACAAAGTAATAAATTTAGGAGAAGAATGCTACAAGAATCTCGCGGTCGTCGATTTCATCTGCACTTTTCGGGCGATTTTCGTACCACCCGACAAAAATGGGCCGAAATCGATATTTTCAGGCCAGACGATGGCTAGGGTTTGAAATCCGACCCAGAACCCGAGACACAGTCATAAATTTTGGAGAAGAATGCTACAAGGATCACGCGGTCGTCGATTTCATCTGGACTTTACGGGCCATTTTTGTACCACCCGATAAAAATGGGCCAAATCGGTATTTTCGGGCCACACGATGGCTAGGGTTTGAAATCCTACACGGAACCCGAGACACAGTCATAAATTTAGGAGAAGAATGCTACAAGGATCTCGCGGTCGTCGATTTCATCCACACTTTTCGGGCGTTTTTCGTACCACCCGACAAAAATGGGCCGAAATCGGTATTTTCGGGCCAGAGGATGGCTAGGGTTTGAAATCCGACACGGAACCCGAGACACATTCATAAATTTAGGAGAAGAATGCTACAAGGATCTCGCGGTCGTGGATTTCATCTGCACTTTTCGGGCGATTTTCGTACCATCTGACAAAAATGGGCCGAAATCGGTATTTTCGGGCCAGACGATGGCTAGGGTTTGAAATCCGACACGAAACCCGAGACACTGTTATAAATTTAGGAGAAGAATGCTACAAGAATCTCGCGGTCGTCGATTTCATCTGCACTTTTCGGGCGATTTTCGTACCACCCTACAAAAATGGGCCGAAATCGATATTTTCAGGCCAGACGATGGCTAGGGTTTGAAATCTGACACGGAACCCGAGACACAGTCATAAATTTTGGAGAAGAATGCTACAAGGATCTCGCGGTCGTCGATTTCATCTGGACTTTACGGGCCATTTTCGTACCACCCGATAAAAATGGGCCAAATCGGTATTTTCGGGCCAGACGATGGCTAGGGTTTGAAATCCTACACGGAACCCGAGACACAGTCATAAATTTAGGAGAAGAATGCTACAAGGATCTCGCGGTCGTCGATTTTATCTGCACTTTTAGGGCGATTTTCGTACCACCCGACAAAAATGTGCCGAAATCGGTATTTTCGGGCCAGACGATGGCTAGGGTTTGAAATCCGACACGAAACACGAGACACAGTCATAAATTTAGGAGAAGAATGCTACAAGGATCTCGCGGTCGTCGATTTCATCTGCACTTTTCGGGCGATTTTTGTACCACCTGACAAAAATGGGCCGAAATCGGTATTTTCGGGCCAGACGATGGCTAGGGTTTTAAATCCGACACAAAAATCGAGACAAAGTCATAAATTTAGGAGAAGAATGCTACAAGAATCTCGCGGTCGTCGATTTCATCTGCACTTTTCGGGCGATTTTCGTACCACCCGACAAAAATGGGCCGAAATCGATATTTTCAGGCCAGACGATGGCTAGGGTTTGAAATCCGACACGGAACCGGAGACACAGTCATAAATTTTGGAGAAGAATGCTACAAGGATCTCGCGGTCGTCGATTTCATCTGCACTTTTCGGGCGATTTTCATACCACCCGACAAAAATGTGCCGAAATCGGTATTTTCGGGCCAAACAATGGCTAGGGTTTGAAATCTGACACGGAACCCGAGAAACAGTTATAAATTTAGGAGAAGAATGCTACAAGGATCTCGCGGTCGTCGATTTCATCCACACTTTTCGGGCGTTTTTCGTACCACCCGACAAAAATGGGCCGAAATCGGTATTTTCGGGCCAGACGATGGCTAGGGTTTGAAATCCGACACGGAACCCGAGACACAGTCATAAATTGAGGAGAGGAATGCTATAAGGATCTCTCGGTCGTCGATTTCATCTGGACTTTACGGGCCATTTTCGTACCACCCGATAAAAATGGGTCGAAATCGGTATTTTCGGGCCAGACGATGGCTAGGGTTTGAAATCCTACACGGAACCCGAGACACAGTCATAAATTTAGGAGAAGAATGCTACAAGGATCTCGCGGTCGTCGATTTCATCCACACTTTTCGGGCGTTTTTCGTACCACCCGACAAAAATGGGCTGAAATCGGTATTTTCGGGCCAGACGATGGCTAGGGTTTGAAATCCGACACGGAACCCGAGACACAGTCATAAATTTTCGAGAAGAATGCTACAAGGATCTCGCGGTCGTCGATTTCATCTGGACTTTACGGGCCATTTTCGTACCACTCGATAAAAATGGGCCAAAATCAGTATTTTCGGGCCAGACGATGGCTAGGGTTCGAAAACCGAAACGGAACCCGAGACACAGTCATAAATTGAGGAGAAGAATGCTACAAAGATCTCGCGGTCGTCGATTTCATCTAGACTTTTCGGCCGATTTTCGTACCACCCGACAAAAATGGGCCGAAATCGGTATTTTCGGGCCAGACGATGGCTAGGGTTTGAAATCCGACACGGAACCCGAGACACAGTCTTAAATTTAGGAGAAGAATGCTACAAGGATCTCGCGGTTTCGATTTCATCTGCACTTTTCGGGCGATTTTTGAACCACCCGACAAACATGGGCCAAAATCGGTATTTTCAAGCCAGACGATGGGTAGGGTTTGAAATCCGACACGGAACCCGAGACACAGTCATAAATTTAGGAGAAGAATGCTACAAGGATCTCGCGGTCGTCGATTTCATCCACACTTTTTGGGCGTTTTTCGTACCACCCGACAAAAATGGGCCGAAATCGGTATTTTCGGGCCAGACGATGGCTAGGGTTTGAAATCCGACACGAAAATTGAGACAAAGTCATAAATTTAGGAGAAGAATGCTACAAGAATCTCGCGGTCGTCGATTTCATCTGCACTTTTCGGGCGATTTTCGTACCACCCGACAAAAATGTGCCGAAATCGGTATTTTCGGGCCAAACAATGGCTAGGGTTTGAAATCCGACACGGAACTCGGGACACAGACATAAATTTTGGAGAAGAATGTTACAAGGATATCGCGGTCGTCAATTTCATCTGGACTTTTCGGGCCATTTTCGTACCACCCGACAAAAATGGGCCAAAATCGGTATTTTCGGGCCAGACGATGGCTAGGGTTTGAAATCCGAGACGGAACCCGAGACACATTCATAAATTTAGGAGAAGAATGCTACAAGGATCTCGCGATCGTCGATTTCATCTGCACTTTTCGGGCGATTTTCGTACCACCCGATAAAAATGGGCCAAATCGGTATTTTCGGGCCAGACGATGGCTAGGGTTTGAAATCCTACACGGAACCCGAGACACAGTCATAAATTTAGGAGAAGAATGCTACAAGGATCTCGCGGTCGTCGATTTCATCCACACTTTTCGGGCGTTTTTCGTACCACCCGACAAAAATGGGCCGAAATCGGTATTTTCGGGCCAGAGGATGGCTAGGGTTTGAAATCCGACACGGAACCCGAGACACATTCATAAATTTAGGAGAAGAATGCTACAAGGATCTCGCGGTCGTGGATTTCATCTGCACTTTTCGGGCGATTTTCGTACCATCTGACAAAAATGGGCCGAAATCGGTATTTTCGGGCCAGACGATGGCTAGGGTTTGAAATCCGACACGAAACCCGAGACACTGTTATAAATTTAGGAGAAGAATGCTACAAGAATCTCGCGGTCGTCGATTTCATCTGCACTTTTCGGGCGATTTTCGTACCACCCTACAAAAATGGGCCGAAATCGATATTTTCAGGCCAGACGATGGCTAGGGTTTGAAATCTGACACGGAACCCGAGACACAGTCATAAATTTTGGAGAAGAATGCTACAAGGATCTCGCGGTCGTCGATTTCATCTGGACTTTACGGGCCATTTTCGTACCACCCGATAAAAATGGGCCAAATCGGTATTTTCGGGCCAGACGATGGCTAGGGTTTGAAATCCTACACGGAACCCGAGACACAGTCATAAATTTAGGAGAAGAATGCTACAAGGATCTCGCGGTCGTCGATTTCATCTGCACTTTTCGGGCGATTTTCGTACCACCCGATAAAAATGGGCCGAAATTGCTATTTTCGGGTCAGACGATGGCTAGGGTTTGAAATCCGACACGGAACCCGAGACACAGTCATAAATTGAGGAGAAGAATGCTACAAGGATCTCGCGGTCGTCGATTTCATCTGCACTTTTCGGGCGATTTTTGTACCACCCGACAAAAATGGGCCGAAATCGGTATTTTCGGGCCAGACGATGGCTAGGGTTTGAAATCCGACACGGAACCCGAGACACAGTCATAAATTTTGGAGAAGAATGCTACAAGGATCTCGCGGTCGTCGATTTCATCTGGACTTTACGGGCCATTTTCGTACCACTCGATAAAAATGGGCCAAAATCGGTATTTTCGGGCCAGACGATGGCTAGGGTTCGAAAACTGAAACGGAACCCGAGACACAGTCATAAATTGAGGAGAAGAAAGCTACAAGGATCTCGCGGTCGTCGATTTCATCTGCACTTTTCGGGCGATTTTCGTACTACCCGACAAAAAGGAGCCGAAATCGGTATTTTCGGGCCAGACGATGGCTAGGGTTTGAAAACCGAAACGGAACCCGAGACACAGTCATAAATTTAGGAGAAGAATGCTACAAGGATCTCGCGGTCGTCGATTTCATCTGCACTTTTCGGGCGATTTTCATACCACCCGACAAAAATGTGCCGAAATCGGTATTTTCGGGCCAAACAATGGCTAGGGTTTGAAATCCGACACGGAACCCGAGAAACAGTTATAAATTTAGGAGAAGAATGCTACAAGGATCTCGCGGTCGTCGATTTCATCCACACTTTTCGGGCGATTTTCGTACCACCCGACAAAAATGGGCCGAAATCGGTATTTTCGGGCCAGACGATGGCTAGGGTTTGAAATCCGACACGGAACCCGAGACACAGTCATAAATTGAGGAGAGGAATGCTATAAGGATCTCGCGGTCGTCGATTTCATCTGCATTTTTCGGGCGATTTTCGTACCACCCGACAAAAATGGGCCGAAATCGGTATTTTTGGGCCAGACGATGGCTAGGGTTTGAAATCCGACACGGAACCCGAGACACAGTCATAAATTTTGGAGAAGAATGCTACAAGGATCTCGCGGTCGTCGATTTCATCTGGACTTTTCGGGCGATTTTCGTACCACTCGACAAAAATGGGCCGAAATCGGTATTTTCGGGCCAGACGATGGCTAGGGTTTGAAATCCGACACGGAACCCGAGACACAATCATAAATTTAGGAGAAGAATGCTACAAGGATCTCGCGGTCGTCGATTTCATTTGGACTTTTCGGGCGATTTTCGTACCACCCGACAAAAATGGGCCGAAATCGGTATTTTTGGGCCAGACGATGGCTAGGGTTTGAAATCCGACACGGAACCCGAGACACAGTCATAAATTTTGGAGAAGAATGCTACAAGGATCTCGCGGTCGTCGATTTTATCTGGACTTTTCGGGCGATTTTCGTACCACCTGACAAAAATGGGCCGAAATCGGTATTTTCAGGCCAGACGATGGCTACGGTTTGAAATCTGACAAGGAACCCGAGACGGAGTCATAAATTAAGGAGAAGAAAGCTAAAAGGATCTCGTGGTCGTCGATTTCATCTGGACTTTTCGGGCGATTTTCGTACCACCCGACAAAAATGGGCCGAAATCGGTATTTTCGGGCCAGACGATGGCTAGGGTTTGAAATCCGACACGGAACCCGAGACACAGTCATAAATTTAGGAGAAGAATGCTACAAGGATCTCACGGTCGTTGATTTCATCTGGACTTTTCGGGCGATTTTCGTACCACCCGACAAAAATGGGCCGAAATCGGTATTTTTGGGCCAGACGATGGCTAGGGTTTGAAATCCGACACGGAACCCGAGACATAGTCATAAATTTTGGAGAAGAATGCTACAAGGATCTCGCGGTCGTCGATTTCATCTGGACTTTACGGGCCATTTTCGTACCACCCGATAAAAATGGGTCGAAATCAGTATTTTCGGGCCAGACGATGGCTAGGGTTTGAAATCCGACACGGAACCCGAGACACATTCATAAATTTAGGAGAAGAATGCTACAAGGATCTCGCGGTCGTCGATTTCATCTGCACTTTTCGGGCGATTTTCGTACCACCCGATAAAAAATGTGCCGAAATCGGTATTTTCGGGCCAGACGATGGCTAGGGTTTGAAATCCGACACGAAACACGAGACACAGTCATAAATTTAGGAGAAGAATGCTACAAGGATCTCACGGTCGTCGATTTCATCTTCACTTTTCGGGCGATTTTTGTACCACCTGACAAAAATGGGCCGAAATCGGTATTTTCGGGCCAGACGATGGCTAGGGTTTGAAATCCGACACAAAAATCGAGACAAAGTCATAAATTTAGGAGAAGAATGCTACAAGAATCTCGCGGTCGTCGATTTCATCTGCACTTTTCGGGCGATTTTCGTACCACCCGACAAAAATGGGCCGAAATCGATATTTTCAGGCCAAACGATGGCTAGGGTTTGAAATCCGACACGGAACCGGAGACACAGTCATAAATTTTGGAGAAGAATGCTACAAGGATCTCGCGGTCGTCGATTTCATCTGGACTTTACGGGCCATTTTCGTACCACTCGATAAACATGGGCCAAAATCGGTATTTTCGGGCCAGACGATGTCTAGGGTTCGAAATTCCGAAACGGAACCCGAGACACAGTCATAAATTGAGGAGAAGAAAGCTACAAGGATCTCGCGGTCGTCGATTTCATCTGCACTTTTCGGGCGATTTTCGTACCACCCAACAAAAATGAGCCGAAATCGGTATTTTCGGGCCAGACGATGGCTAGGGTTTGAAAACCGATACGGAACTCGAGACACAGTCATAAATTTAGGAGAAGAATGCTACAAGGATCTCGCGGTCGTCGATTTCAGCTGCACTTTTCGGGCGATTTTCATACCACCCGACAAAAATGTGCCGAAATCGGTATTTTCGGGCCAAACAATGGCTAGGGTTTGAAATCCGACACGGAACCCGAGAAACAGTTATAAATTTAGGAGAAGAATGCTACAAGGATCTCGCGGTCGTCGATTTCATCCACACTTTTCGGGCG
>JBBPBP010000787.1:73780-87493 GCA_037974735.1 Cicer chorassanicum | reverse complement strand
ATCCGACACGGAACCCGAGACACAGTCATAAATTAAGGAGAGGAATGCTATAAGGATCTCGCGGTCGTCGATTTCATCTGCACTTTTCGGGCGATTTTCGTACCACCCGACAAAAATGGGCCGAAATTGGTATTTTCGGGCAAGACGATGGCTAGGGTTTGAAATCCAAAACGGAACCCGAGACACAATCATATATTGAGGAGAAGAATGCTATAAGGATCTCGCGGTTGCGATTTCATCTCCACTTTTCATGCGATTTTCGTACCACCCGACCAAAATGGGCCGAAATCAGTATTTTCGGGCCAGACTATGGCTACGGTTTGAAATCCAACACGGAACCCGAGACACAGTCATAAATTGAGGAGAGGAATGCTATAAGGATCTCGCGTTCGTCGATTTCATTTGCACTTTTTGGGCGATTTTCGTACCACCCGAAAAAAATGGGCCGAAATCGGTATTTTCGGGCCAGACGATGGCTAGGGTTTGAAATCCGAAACGGAACCCGAGACACACTCATATATTGAGGAGAAGAATGCTATAAGGATCTCGCGGTCGTCGATTTCATCTCCACTTTTCATGCGATTTTCGTACCACCCGACCAAAATAGGCCGAAATCAGTATCTTCGGGCCAGACTATGGCTATGGTTTGAAATCCAACATGGAACCCGAGACACAGTCATAAATTGAGGAGAAGAATGCTACAAGGATCTCGCGGTCGTAGATTTCATCTGCACTTTTCGGGCGATTTTCATACCACCCGACCAAAATGGGCCGAAATCAGTATTTCCGGGCCAGACGATGGCTACGGTTTGAAATCCAACACAGAACCCGAGACATAGACATAAATTGAGGAGAAGAATGCTACAAGGATCTCGCGGTCGTAGATTTCATCTGCACTTTTCGGGCGATTTTCGTACCACCCGACAAAAATGGGCCGAAATCGGTATTTTCGGGCCAAACGATGGCTAGAGTTTGAAATCCGAAACGGAACCTGAGACACAGTCATAAATTTTGGAGAAGAATGCTACAAGGATCTCGCGATCGTCGATTTCATCTGGACTTTTCGGGTCATTTTCGTACCACCCGACAAAAATGGGCCAAAATCGGTATTTTCGGGCCAGACGATGGCTAGGGTTTGAAATCCGACACGGAACCCGAGACACAGTCATAAATTTAGGAGAAGAATGCTACAAGGATCTCGCGGTCGTCGATTTCATCTGGACTTTTCAGGCGATTTTCGTACCACCCGACAAAAATGGGCCAAAATCGGTATTTTCGTGCCAAACGATGGCTAGGGTTTGAAATCCGACACGGAACCCGAGACACAGTCATAAATTTAGGAGAAGAATGCTACAAGAATCTCACAGTCGTCGATTTCATCTGCACTTTTCGGGCGATTTTCGTACCACCCGACAAAAATGGGCCGAAATCGGTATATTCGGGCCAGACGATGGCTAGGGTTCGAAAACCGAAACGAAACCCGAGACACAATCATAAATTGAGGAGAAGAATGTTATAAGGATCTCGCGGTCGTCGATTTCATCTCCACTTTTCGGGAGATTTTCGTACCACCGAACCAAAATGGGCCGAAATCAGTATTTCCGGACCAGACGATGGCTACGATTTGAAATCCAACACGGAACCCGAGACATAGTCATAAATTGAGGAGAAGAATGCCACAAGGATATCGCGGTTTTCGATTTCATCTGCACTTTTCGGGCGATTTTCGTACCACCCGACAAAAATGGGCCGAAATCGGTATTTTCGGGCCAAACGATGGCTAGGGTTTGAAATCCGACACGAAGCCCAAGACACAGTTATAAATTTAGGAGAAGAATGCTACAAGAATCTCGCGGTTGTCGATTTCATCTGCACTTTTCGGGCGATTTTTGTACCACCCTACAAAAATGGGCCGAAATCGGTATTTTCGGGCCAGACGATGGCTAGGGTTTGAAATCCGACACGAAAATCGAGACAAAGTCATAAATTTAGGACAAGAATGCTACAAGAATCTCGCTGTCGCGATTTCATCTGCACTTTTCGGGCGATTTTCGTACCACCCGACAAAAATGGGCCGAAATCGGTATTTTCAGGCCAGACGATGGCTAGGGTTTGAAATCCGACACAGAACCCGAGACACAGTCATAAATTTTGGAGAAGAATGCTACAAGGATCTCGCGGTCGTCGATTTCATCTGGACTTTTCGGGCGATTTTCGTACCACTCGACAAAAATGGGCCGAAATCGGTATTTTCGGGCCAAACGATGGCTAGGGTTTGAAATCCGACACGGAACCCGAGACACAGTCATAAATTTAGGAGAAGAATGCTACAAGGATCTCGCGGTCGTCGATTTCATCTGGACTTTTCGGGCAATTTTCGTACCACCCGACAAAAATGGGCCGAAATCGGTATTTTCAGGCCAGACGATGGCTAGGGTTTGAAATCCGACACGGAACCCGAGACACAGTCATAAATTTAGGAGAAGAATGCTACAAGGATCTCGCGGTCGTCGATTTCATCTGGATTTTTCGGGCCATTTTCGTACCACCAGACAAAAATCGGCTAAAATCGGTATTTTCGGGCCAGACGATGGCTAGGGTTTGAAATCCGACACGGAACCCGAGACACAGTCATAAATTGAGGAGAGGAATGCTATAAGGATCTCGCGGTCGTCGATTTCATCTGCACTTTTCGGGCGATTTTCGTACCACCCGACAAAAATGGGCCGAAATCGGTATTTTCGGGCCAAACGATGGCTAGGGTTCGAAAACCGAAACGGAACTTGAGATACAATCATAAATTGAGGAGAAGAATGCTATAAGGATCTCGCGGTCGTCGATTTCATCTCAACTTTTCGGGCGATTTTCGTACCACCCGACCAAAATGGGCCGAAATCAGTATTTTCGGGCCAGACGATGGCTACGGTTTGAAATCCAACACGGAACCCGAGACACAGTCATAAATTGAGGAGAAGAATGCTACAAGGATCTCGCGGTCGTAGATTTCATCTGCACTTTTCGGGCGATTTTCGTACCACCCGACAAAAATGGGCCGAAATCGGTATTTTCGGGCCCGACGATGGCTAGGATTTGAAATCCGACACGGAACTCGAGACATAGTCATAAATTTTGGAGAAGAATGCTACAAGGATCTCGCGGTCGTCGATTTCATCTGCACTTTTCGGGCGATTTTCGTACCACCCGACAAAAATGGGCCGAAATCGGTATTTTCGGGCCAGACGATGGCTAGGGTTTGAAATCTGACACGGAACCCGAGACACAGGCATAAATTTAGGAGAAGAATGCTACAAGGATCTCGCGGTCGTCGATTTCATCTGGACTTTTCGGGCGATTTTCGTACCACCCGACAAAAATGGGCCGAAATCGGTATTTTCAGGCCAGACGCTTGCTAGGGTTTGAAATCCGACACGGAACCCGAGACACAGTCATAAATTTAGGAGAAGAATGCTACAAGGATCTCGCGGTCGTCGATTTAATCTGCACTTTTCGGGCGATTTTCGTACCACCCGACAAAAATGGGCCGAAATCGGTATTTTCGGGCCAGACGATGGCTAGGGTTTGAAATCCGACACAGAACCCGAGACACAGTCATAAATTTTGGAGAAGAATGCTACAAGGATCTCGCGGTCGTCGATTTCATCTGGACTTTTCGGGCCATTTTCGTACCACCCGACAAAAAATGGCCAAAATCGGTATTTTCGGGCCAGACGATGGCTAGGGTTTGAAATCCGACACGGAACCCGAGACACAGTCATAAATTGAGAAGAGGAATGCTATAAGGATCTCGCGGTCGTCGATTTCATCTGCATTTTTCGGGCGATTTTCGTACCACCTAACAAAAATGGGCCGAAATCGGTATTTTCGGGCCAGACGATGGCTAGGGTTTGAAATCCGACACCGAACCCGAGACACATTCATAAATTTAGGAGAAGAATGCTACAAGGATCTCGCGGTCGTCGATTTCATCTGCACTTTTCGGGCGATTTTCGTACCACCCGACAAAAATGGGCCGAAATCGGTATTTTCGGGCTAGACGATGGCTAGGGTTTGAAAACCGAAACGGAACCCGAGACACAATCATAAATTGAGGAGAAGAATGCTATAAGGATCTCGCGGTCGTCGATTTCATCTCCACTTTTCGGGTGATTTTCGTACCACCCGACCAAAATGGGCCGAAATCAGTATTTTCGGGCCAGACGATGGCTACGGTTTGAAATCCAACACGGAACCCGAGACACAGTCATAAATTGAGGAGAAGAATGCTACAAGGATCTCGCGGTCGTAGATTTCATCTGCACTTTTCGGGCGATTTTCGTACCACTCGACAAAAATGGGCCGAAATCGGTATTTTCGGGCCCGACGATGGCTAGGATTTGAAATCCGACACGGAACTCGAGACATAGTCATAAATTTTGGAGAAGAATGCTACAAGGATCTCGTGGTCGTCGATTTCATCTGGACTTTTCGGGCCATTTTCGTACCACCCGACAAAAATGGGCCGAAATCGGTATTTTCGGGCTTGACGATGGCTAGGGTTTGAAATCCAACACGGAACCCGAGACACATTCATAAATTTAGGAGAAGAATGCTACAAGGATCTCGCGGTCGTCGATTTCATCTGCACTTTTCGGGCGATTTTCGTACCACCCGACAAAAATGGGCCGAAATCGGTATTTTCGGGCCAGACGATGGCTAGGGTTTGAAATCCGACACGAAACCCGAGACACAGTCATAAATTTATGAGAAGAATGCTACAAGGATCTCGCGGTCATCGATTTCATCTGCACTTTTCGAGCGATTTTTGTACCACCCGACAAAAATGGGCCGAAATCGGTATTTTCGGGCCAGACGATGGCTAGGGTTTGAAATCCGACACTGAACCCGAGTCACAGTCATAAATTTAAGAGAAGAATGCTACAAGGATCTCTTGGTCGTCGATTTCATCTGCACTTTTCTGGCGATTTTCGTACCACCCGACAAAAATGGGCCGAAATCGGTATTTTCGGGCCAGACGATGGCTAGGGTTTGAAATCCTACACGAAACCCGAGACACAATCATAAATTTTGGAGAAGAATGTTACAAGGATCTCGCGGTCGTCGATTTCATCTGGATTTTTCGGGCGATTTTCATACCACCCGACAAAAATGGGCCGAAATCGGTATTTTCGGGCCAGACGATGGCTAGGGTTTGAAATCCGACACGAAACCCGAGACACAATCAAAAATTTAGGAGAAGAATGCTACAAGAATCTCGCGGTCGTCGATTTCATCAACACTTTTCGGGCGATTTTCGTACCACCCGACAAAAATGGGCCGAAATCGGTATTTTCGGGCCAGACGATGGCTAGGGTTCGAAATCCGACACGGAACCCGAGACACATTCATAAATTTAAGAGAAGAATGCTACATGGATCTCGCGGTCGTCGATTTCATCTGCACTTTTCGGGCGATTTTCGTACCACCCGACAAAAATGGGCCGAAATCGGTATTTTCGGGCCAGACGATGGCTAGGGTTTGAAATCCGACACGGAACCCGAGACACAGTCATAAGTTTAGGAGAAGAATGCTACAAGGATCTCGCGGTCGTCGATTTCATCTGGACTTTTCGGGCGATTTTCGTACCACCCGAGAAAAATGGGCCGAAATCGGTATTTTCAGGCCAGACGATGGCTAGGGTTTGAAATCCAACACGAAACCCAAGACACAATCATAAATTTAGGAGAAGAATGCTACAAGGATCTCGCGGTCGTCGATTTCATCTGGACTTTTCGGGCGATTTTCGTACCACCTGACAAAAATGGGCCGTAATCGGTATTTTCGGGCCAGACGATGGCTAGGGTTTGAAATCCGACACGGAACCCGAGACACAGTCATAAATTTAATAGAAGAATGCTGCAAGGATCTCACGGTCGTTGATTTCATCTAGACTTTTTGGGCAATTTTCGTACCACCCGACAAAAATGGGCTGAAATCGGTATTTTCGGGCCAGACGATGGCTAGGGTTTGAAATCCGACACGGAACCTGAGACACAGTCATAAATTTAGGAGAAGAATGCTCTAAGGATTTCGCGGTGGTCGATTTCATCTGGACTTTTCGGGCGATTTTCGTACCACCCGACAAAAATTGGCTGAAATCGGTATTTTCGGGCCAGACGATGGCTAGGGTTTGAAATCCGACACGGAACCTGAGACACAGTCATAAATTTAGGAGAAGAATGCTCTAAGGATTTCGCGGTGGTCGATTTCATCTGGACTTTTCGGGCGATTTTCGTACCACCCGACAAAAATGGGCCGAAATCGGTATTTTCGAGCCAGACGATTGCTAGGGTTTGAAATCCGACACGCAATCTGAGACACAATCATAAATTTAGGAGAAGAATGCTACAAGGATCTCGCGGTCGTCGATTTCATCTGGACTTTTCAGGCGATTTTCGTACCACCCGACAAAAATGGGCCGAAATCGGTATTTTCGGGCCAGACGATGGCTAGGGTTTGAAATCCGACACGGAACCCGAGACACAGTCATAAATTTAAGAGAAGAATGCTACAAGGATCTCGCGGTCGTCGATTTCATATGGACTTTTCGGGCGATTTTCGTACCACCCGACAAAAATGGGCCGAAATCGGTATTTTGGGACAGACGATGGCTAGGGTTTGAAATCCGACACGGAATCCGAGACACAGTCATAAATTTAGGAGAAGAATGCTACAAGGATCTCACGGTCGCCGATTTCATCTGGACTTTTCGGGCGATTTTCGTACCACCCCACAAAAATGGGCCGAAATCGGTATTTTCGGGCCAGACGATGGCTAGGGTTTGAAATCCGACACGGAACCCGAGACACAGTCATAAATTTTGGAGAAGAATGCTACAAGGATCTCGCAGTCGTCGATTTCATCTGGACTTTTCGGGCGATTTTCGTACCACCCGACAAAAATGGGCCGAAATCGGTATTTTCGGGCCAGACTGGCTAGGGTTTGAAATCCGACACGTAACCCGAGACACAGTCATAAATTTAAGAGAAGAATGCTACAAGGATCTCGCGGTCGTCGATTTCATCTGGACTTTTCGGGCGATTTTTCGTACCACCGGACAAAAATGGGCCGAAATCGGTATTTTCGGGCCAGACGATGGCTAGGGTTTGAAATCCGACACGGAACCCGACACACAGTCATAAATTTAGGAGAAGAATGCTACTAGGATCTCGCGGTCGTCGATTTCATCTGCACTTTTCGGGCAATTTTCGTACCACATGACAAAAATGGGCCGAAATCGGTATTTTCGGGTCAGACGATGGCTAGGGTTTGAAATCCGACACGTAACCCGAGACACAGTCATAAATTTAAGAGAAGAATGCTACAAGGATCTCGCGGTCGTCTATTTCATCTGGACTTTTCGGGCGACTTTCGTACCACCGGACAAAAATGGGCTGAAATCGGTAATTTCGGGCCACACGATGGCTAGGGTTTGAAATCCGACACGGAACCCGAGACACAGTCATAAATTTAGGAGAAGAATGCTACAAGGATCTCGCGGTCGTCGATTTCATCTGGACTTTTCGGGCGATTTTCGTACCACCCGGCAAAAATGGGCCGAAATCGGTATTTTCGGGCCAGACGATGGCAAGGGTTTGAAATCCGACATGGAACCCGAGACACAGTCATAAATTTAGGAGAAGAATGCTACAAGGATCTCGCGGTCGTCGATTTCATCTGGACTTTTCGGGCGATTTTCGTACCACCCGACAAAAATGGGCCGAAATTGGTATTTTTGGGCCAGACGATGGCTAGGGTTTGAAATCCGACATGGAACCCGAGACACAGTCATAAATTTAGGAGAAGAATACTACAAGGATCTCGCGGTCGTCGATTTCATCTGCACTTTTCGGGCGATTTTCGTACCACCCGACAAAAATGGGCCGAAATCGGTATTTTCGGGCCAGACGATGGCTAGGGTTTGAAATCCGACACGAAACCCGAGACACAGTTATAAATTTAGGAGAAGAATGCTACAAGAATCTCGCGGTCGGCGATTTCATCTGCACTTTTCGGGCGATTTTCGTACCACCCGACAAAAATGAGCCGAAATCGGTATTTTCAGGCCAGACGATGGCTAGGCTTTGAAATCCGACACGGAACCCGAGACACAGTCATAAATTTTGGAGAAGAATGCTAAAAGGATCTCGCGGTCGTCGATTTCATCTGGACTTTTCGGGCCATTTTCGTACCACCCGACAAAAATGGGCCAAAATCGGTATTTTCGGGCCAGACGATGGCTAGGGTTTGAAATCCGACACGGAACCCGAGACACAGTCAAAAATTGAGGAGAGGAATGCTATAAGGATCTCGCGGTCGTCGATTTCATCTGCACTTTTCGGGCGATTTTCGTACCATCCGACAAAAATGGGCCGAAATCGGTATTTTCGGGCCAGACGATGGCTAGGGTTTGAAATCCGACACGGAACCCGAGACACAGTCATAAATTGAGGAGAGGAATGCTATAAGGATCTCGCGGTCGTCGATTTCATCTGCACTTTTCGGGCGATTTTCTTGCCACCCGACAAAAATGTGCCGAAATCGGTATTTTCGGGCCAGACGATGGCTAGGTTTTGAAATCCGAAACGAAACCCGAGACACAGTCATAAATTTAGGAGAAGAATGCTACAAGAATCTCGCGGTCGTCGATTTTATCTGCACTTTTCGGGCGATTTTCGTACCACCCGACAAAAATGGGCCGAAATCGATATTTTCGGGCCAAACGATGGCTAGGGTTTGAAATCCGACACGAAAACCGAGACAAAGTTATAAATTTAGGAGAAGAATGCTACAAGAATCTCGCGGTCGTCGATTTCATTTGCACTTTTCGGGCGATTTTCGTACCACCCGCAAAAATGGGCCGAAATCGGTATTTTCAGGCCAGACGATGGCTAGGGTTTGAAATCCGACACGGAACCCGAGACACAGTCATAAATTTAGGAGAAGAATGCTACAAGGATCTCGCGGTCGTCGATTTCATCTGGATTTTTCGGGCCATTTTCGTACCACCAGACAAAAATCGGCTAAAATCGGTATTTTCGGGCCAGACGATGGCTAGGGTTTGAAATCCGACACGGAACCCGAGACACAGTCATAAATTGAGGAGAGGAATGCTATAAGGATCTCGCGGTCGTCGATTTCATCTGCACTTTTCGGGCGATTTTCGTACCACCCGACAAAAATGGGCCGAAATCGGTATTTTCGGGCCAAACGATGGCTAGGGTTCGAAAACCGAAACGGAACTTGAGATACAATCATAAATTGAGGAGAAGAATGCTATAAGGATCTCGCGGTCGTCGATTTCATCTCAACTTTTCGGGCGATTTTCGTACCACCCGACCAAAATGGGCCGAAATCAGTATTTTCGGGCCAGACGATGGCTACGGTTTGAAATCCAACACGGAACCCGAGACACAGTCATAAATTGAGGAGAAGAATGCTACAAGGATCTCGCGGTCGTAGATTTCATCTGCACTTTTCGGGCGATTTTCGTACCACCCGACAAAAATGGGCCGAAATCGGTATTTTCGGGCTTGACGATGGCTAGGGTTTGAAATCCAACACGGAACCCGAGACACATTCATAAATTTAGGAGAAGAATGCTACAAGGATCTCGCGGTCGTCGATTTCATCTGGACTTTTCGGGCCATTTTCTTACTACCCGACAAAAATGGGCCGAAATCGGTATTTTCGGGCCAGACGATGGCTAGGGTTTGAAATCCGAAACGGAACCCGAGACACATTCATAAATTTAGGAGAAGAATGCTACAAGGATCTCGCGGTCGTCGATTTCATCTGCACTCTTCGGGTGATTTTCGTACCACCCGACAAAAATGGGCCGAAATCTGTATTTTCGGGCTAGACGATGGCTAGGGTTTGAAAACCGAAACGGAACCCGAGACACAATCATAAATTGAGGAGAAGAATGCTATAAGGATCTCGCGGTCGTCGATTTCATCTCCACTTTTCGGGCGATTTTCGTACCACCCGACCAAAATGGGCCGAAATCAGTATTTTCGGGCCATACGATGGCTACGGTTTGAAATCCAACACGGAACCCGAGACACAGTCATAAATTGAGGAGAAGAATGCTACAAGGATCTCGCGGTCGTCGATTTCATCTGGACTTTTCGGGCCATTTTTGTACCACCCGACAAAAATGGGCCGAAATCGGTATTTTCGGGCCCGACGATGGCTAGGATTTGAAATCCAACACGGAACTCGAGACATAGTCATAAATTTAGGAGAAGAATGCTACAAGGATCTCGTGGTCGTCGATTTCATCTGGACTTTTCGGGCCATTTTCGTACCACTCGACAAAAATGGGCCGAAATCGGTATTTTCGGGCCAGACGATGGCTAGGGTTTGATATCCGACACGGAACCCGAGACACAGTCATAAATTGAGGAGAGGAATGCTATAAGGATCTCACGGTCGTCGATTTCATCTGCACTTTTCGGGCGATTTTCGTACCACCCGACAAAAATGTGCCGAAATCGGTATTTTCGGGCCAGACGATGGCTAGGTTTTGAAATCCGACACGAAACCCGAGACACAGTCATAAATTTAGGAGAAGAATGCAACAAGAATCTCGCGGTCGTCGATTTCATCTGCACTTTTCGGGCGATTTTCGTACCACCCGACAAAAATGGGCCGAAATCGATATTTTCGGGCCAAATGATGGCTAGGGTTTGAAATCCGACACGGAACCCGAAACACAGTCCTAAATTTTGGAGAAGAATGCTACAAGGATCTCGCGGTCGTCGATTTCATCTGGACTTTTCGGGCCATTTTCGTACCACCAGACAAAAATGGGTCGAAATCGGTATTTTCGGGCCAGACGATGGCTAGGGTTCGAAAACCGAAACGGAACCCAAGACACAATCATAAATTGAGGAGAAGAATGCTACAAGGATCTCGCGGTCGTCGATTTCATCTGCACTTTTCGGGCGATTTTCGTACCACCCGACAAAAATGGGCCGAAATCGGTATTTTCGGGCCAGACGATGGCTAGGGTTTGAAATCCGACACGGAACCCGAGACACAGTCATAAATTGAGGAGAGGAATGCTATAAGGATCTCGCGGTCGTCGATTTCATCTGCACTTTTCGGGCGATTTTCTTGCCACCCGACAAAAATGTGCCGAAATCGGTATTTTCGGGCCAGACGATGGCTAGGTTTTGAAATCCGAAACGAAACCCGAGACACAGTCATAAATTTAGGAGAAGAATGCTACAAGAATCTCGCGGTCGTCGATTTTATCTGCACTTTTCGGGCGATTTTCGTACCACCCGACAAAAATGGGCCGAAATCGATATTTTCGGGCCAAACGATGGCTAGGGTTTGAAATCCGACACGAAAACCGAGACAAAGTTATAAATTTAGGAGAAGAATGCTACAAGAATCTCGCGGTCGTCGATTTCGTCTGCACTTTTCGGGCGATTTTCGTACCACCCGCAAAAATGGGCCGAAATCGGTATTTTCAGGCTAGACGATGGCTAGGGTATGAAATCCGACACGGAACCCGAGACACAGTCATAAATTTTGGAGAAGAATGCTACAAGGATCTCGCGGTCGTCGATTTCATCTGGATTTTTCGGGCCATTTTCGTACCACCAGACAAAAATCGGCTAAAATCGGTATTTTCGGGCCAGACGATGGCTAGGGTTTGAAATCCGACACGGAACCCGAGACACAGTCATAAATTGAGGAGAGGAATGCTATAAGGATCTCGCGGTCGTCGATTTCATCTGCACTTTTCGGGCGTTTTTCGTACCACCCGACAAAAATGGGCCGAAATCGGTATTTTCGGGCCAGACGATGGCTAGGGTTCGAAAACCGAAACGGAACTTGAGACACAATCATAAATTGAGGAGAAGAATGCTATAAGGATCTCGCGGTCGTCGATTTCATCTCCACTTTTCGGGCGATTTTCGTACCACCCGACCAAAATGGGCCGAAATCAGTATTTTCGGGCCATACGATGGCTACGGTTTGAAATCCAACACGGAACCCGAGACACAGTCATAAATTGAGGAGAATAATGCTACAAGGATCTCGCGGTCGTCGATTTCATCTGGACTTTTCGGGCCATTTTTGTACAACCCGACAAAAATGGGCCGAAATCGGTATTTTCGGGCCCGACGATGGCTAGGATTTGAAATCCAAGACGGAACTCGAGACACAGTCATAAATTTTGGAGAAGAATGCTACAAGGATCTCGCGGTCGTCGATTTCATCTGGACTTTTCGGGCCATTTTTGTACCACCTGACAAAATGGGCCGAAATAGGTATTTTCGGGCCAAACGATGGCTAGCGTTTGAAATCCGACACGGAACCCGAGACACAGTCATAAATTTTGGAGAAGAATGCTACAAGGATCTCGCGGTCGTCGATTTCATCTGGACTTTTCGGGCCATTTTCGTACCACCCGACAAAAATGGGCCGAAATCGGTATTTTCGGGCCAGACGATGGCTAGGGTTTGAAATCCGACACGAAACGCGAGACACAGTCATAAATTTAGGAGAAGAATGCTACAAGAATCTCGCGGTCGTCAATTTCATCTGCACTTTTCGGGCGATTTTCGTACCACCCGACAAAAATGGGCCGAAATCGGTATTTTCGGGCCAGACGATGGCTAGGGTTTGAAATCCGAAACGGAACCCGAGACACATTCATAAATTTAGGAGAAGAATGCTACAAGGATCTCGCGGTCGTCGATTTCATCTGCACTCTTCGGGCGATTTTCGTACCACCCGACAAAAATGGGCCGAAATCGGTATTTTCGGGCTAGACGATGGCTAGGGTTTGAAAACCGAAACGGAACCCGAGACACAATCATAAATTGAGGAGAAGAATGCTATAAGGATCTCGCGGTCGTCGATTTCATCTCCACTTTTCGGGTGATTTTCGTACCACCCGACCAAAATGGGCCGAAATCAGTATTTTCGGGCCAGACGATGGCTACGGTTTGAAATCCAACACGGAACCCGAGACACAGTCATAAATTGAGGAGAAGAATGCTACAAGGATCTCGCGGTCGTAGATTTCATCTGCACTTTTCGGGCGATTTTCGTACCACTCGACAAAAATGGGCCGAAATCGGTATTTTCGGGCCCGACGATGGCTAGGATTTGAAATCCGACACGGAACTCGAGACATAGTCATAAATTTTGGAGAAGAATGCTACAAGGATCTCGTGGTCGTCGATTTCATCTGGACTTTTCGGGCCATTTTCGTACCACCCGACAAAAATGGGCCGAAATCGGTATTTTCGGGCTTGACGATGGCTAGGGTTTGAAATCCAACACGGAACCCGAGACACATTCATAAATTTAGGAGAAGAATGCTATAAGGATCTCGCAGTCGTCGATTTCATCTGCACTTTTCGGGCGATTTTCGTACCACCCGACAAAAATGTGCCGAAATCGGTATTTTCGGGCCAGACGATGGCTAGGTTTTGAAATCCAACACGGAACCCGAGACACAGTCATAAATTTAGGAGAAGAATGCTACAAGAATCTCGCGGTCGTCGATTTCATCTGCACTTTTCGGGCGATTTTCGTACCACCTGACAAAATGGGCCGAAATAGGTATTTTCGGGCCAGACGATGGCTAGCGTTTGAAATCCGACACGGAACCCGAGACACAGTCAT
>JBBPBP010000787.1:0-64040 GCA_037974735.1 Cicer chorassanicum | reverse complement strand
TCAAAAACCGAAACGGAACCCGAGACACAGTCATAAATTTAGGAGAAGAATGCTATAAGGATCTCGCGGTCGTCGATTTCATCTCCACTTTTCGGGCGATTTTCGTACCACCCGACCAAAATGGGCCGAAATCAGTATTTTCGAGCCAGACGATGGCTACGGTTTGAAATTCAACACGGAACCCGAGACACAGTCATAAATTTTGGAGAAGAATGCTACAAGGATCTCGCGGTCGTCGATTTTATCTAGACATTTCGGGCCATTTTCGTACCACCCGACAAAAATGGGCCGAAATCGGTATTTTCGGGCCAGACAATGGCTAGGGTTTGAAATCCGACACGGAGCCCGAGACACATTCATAAATTTAGGAGAAGAATGCTACAAGGATCTCACGGTCGTCGATTTCATCTGCACTTTTTGGGCGATTTTCGTACCACCCGACAAAAATGGGCCAAAATCGGTATTTTCAAGCCAGACGATGGCTAGGGTTTGAAATCCGACACGGAACCCGAGACACAGTCATAAATTTAGGGGAAGAATGCTACAAGAATCTCGCGGTCGTCGATTTCATCTGCACTTTTCGGGCGATTTTCGTACCACCCGACAAAAATGGGCCGAAATCGGTATTTTCGGGCCAGACGATGGCTAGGGTTTGAAAACCGAAACGGAACCCGAGACACAATCATAAATTGAGGAGAAGAATGCTATAAGGATCTCGCGGTCGTCGATTTCATCTCCATTTTTCGGGCGATTTTCGTACCACCGACCAAAATGGGCCGAAATCAGTATTTCCGGGCCACGCGATGGCTACGGTTTGAAATCCGAAACAGAACCCGAGACGCAATCATAAAATAAGGAGAAGAATGCTACAAGAATCTCGCGATCGTCGATTTCATCTGCACTTTTCAGGCGATTTTCGTACCACCCAACAAAAATGGGCCGAAATCGGTATTTTCGGGCCAGACGATGGCTAGGGTTTGAAATCCGACACGGAACCCGAGACACAGTCATAAATTTTGGAGAAGAATGCTACAAGGATCTCGCGGTCGTCGATTTCATCTGGACTTTTCGGGCCATTTTCGTACCACCCGACAAAAATGGGCCGAAATCGGTATTTTCGGGCCAGACGATGGCTAGGGTTCAAAAACCGAAACGGAACCCGAGACACAATCATAAATTTAGGAGAAGAATGCTATAAGGATCTCGCGGTCGTCGATTTCATCTCCACTTTTCGGGCGATTTTCGTACCACCCGACCAAAATGGGCCGAAATCAATATTTTCGGGCCAGACGATGGCTACGGTTTGAAATTCAACACGGAACCCGAGACACAGTCATAAATTGACGAGAAGAATGCAACAAGGATCTCGCGGTCGTAGATTTCATCTGCACTTTTCGGGCGATTTTCGTACCAACCGACAAAAATGGGCCGAAATCGGTATTTTCGGGTCAGACGATGGCTAGGGTTTGAAATCCGACACGGAACCCGAGACACATTCATAAATTTAGGAGAAGAATGCTACAAGGATCTCGCGGTCGTCGATTTCATCTGCACTTTTTGGGCGATTTTCGTACAACCCGACAAAAATGGGCCGAAATCGGTATTTTCGGGCCCGACGATGGCTAGGATTTGAAATCCAAGACGGAACTCGAGACACAGTCATAAATTTTGGAGAAGAATGCTACAAGGATCTCGCGGTCGTCGATTTCATCTGGACTTTTCGGGCCATTTTTGTACCACCTGACAAAATGGGCCGAAATAGGTATTTTCGGGCCAAACGATGGCTAGCGTTTGAAATCCGACACGGAACCCGAGACACAGTCATAAATTTTGGAGAAGAATGCTACAAGGATCTCGCGGTCGTCGATTTCATCTGGACTTTTCGGGCCATTTTCGTACCACCCGACAAAAATGGGCCGAAATCGGTATTTTCGGGCCAGACGATGGTTAGGGTTTGATATCCGACACGGAACCCGAGACACAGTCATAAATTGAGGAGAGGAATGCTATAAGGATCTCGCGGTCGTCGATTTCATCTGCACTTTTCGGGCGATTTTCGTACCACCCGACAAAAATGTGCCGAAATCGGTATTTTCGGGCCAGACGATGGCTAGGTTTTGAAATCCGACACGAAACGCGAGACACAGTCATTAATTTAGGAGAAGAATGCAACAAGAATCTCGCGGTCGTCGATTTCATCTGCACTTTTCAGGCGATTTTCGTACCACCCGACAAAAATGGGCCGAAATCGATATTTTCGGGCCAAACGATGGCTAGGGTTTGAAATCCGACACGAAAACCGAGACAAAGTTATAAATTTAGGAGAAGAATGCTATAAGAATCTCGCGGTCGTCGATTACATCTGCACTTTTCGGGCGATTTTCGTACCACCCGCAAAAATGGGCCGAAATCGGTATTTTCAGGCCAGACGATGGCTAGGGTTTGAAATCCGACACGGAACCCGAGACACAGTCATAAATTTTGGAGAAGAATGCTACAAGGATCTCGCGGTCGTCGATTTCATCTGGATTTTTCGGGCCATTTTCGTACCACCCGACCAAAATGGGCCGAAATCAGTATTTTCGGGCCAGACGATGGCTACGGTTTGAAATCCAACACGGAACCCGAGACATAGTCATAAATTGAGGAGAAGAATGCTATAAGGATCTCGCGGTCGTAGATTTCATCTGCACTTTTCGGGCGATTTTCGTACCACCCGACAAAAATGGGCCGAAATCGGTATTTTCGGGCCAGACGATGGCTAGGGTTTAAATCCGACACGGAACCTGAAACACAGTCCTAAATTTTGGAGAAGAATGCTACAAGGATCTCGCGGTCGTCGATTTCATCTGGACTTTTCGGGCCATTTTTGTACCACCTGACAAAATGGGCCGAAATAGGTATTTTCGGGCCAGACGATGGCTAGCGTTTGAAATCTGACACGGAACCCGAGACACAGTCATAAATTTAGGAGAAGAATGATACAAGAATCTCGCGGTCGTCGATTTCATCTGCACTTTTCGGGCGATTTTCGTACCACCCTACAAAAATGGGCCGAAATCGGTATTTTCGGGCCAGACGATGGCTAGGGTTTGAAATCCGAAACGGAACCCGAGACACATTCATAAATTTAGGAGAAGAATGCTATAAGGATCTCGCGGTCTTCGATTTCATCTGCACTTTTCGGGCGATTTTCGTACCACCCGACAAAAATGTGCCGAAATCGGTATTTTCGGGCCAGACGATGGCTAGGTTTTGAAATCCGACACGGAACCCGAGACACAGTCATAAATTGAGGAGAAGAATGCTACAAGAATCTCGCGGTCGTCGATTTCATCTCCACTTTTCGGGCGATTTTCGTACCACCCGACCAAAATGGGCCGAAATCAGTATTTTCGGGCCAGACGATGGCTACGGTTTGAAATCCAACACGGAACCCGAGACACAGTCATAAATTGAGGGAGAAGAATGCTACAAGGATCTCGCGGTCGTAGATTTCATCTGCACTTTTCGGGCGATTTTCGTACCACCCGACAAAAATGGGCCGAAATCGGTATTTTCGGGCCAGACGATGGCAAGGGTTTGAAATCCGACACGGAACCCGAGACACAGTCATAAATTTTGGAGAAGAATGCTACAAGGATCTCGCGGTCGTCGATTTCATCTGGACTTTTCGGGCGATTTTCTTACCACCCGACAAAAATGTGTCGAAATCGGTATTTTCGGGCCAGACGATGGCTAGGTTTTGAAATCCGACACGAAACCCGAGACACAGTCACAAATCTAGGAGAAGAATGCTACAAGAATCTCGCGGTCGTCGATTTTATCTGCACTTTTCGGGCGATTTTCGTACCACCCGACAAAAATGGGCCGAAATCGGTATTTTCGGGCCAGACGATGGCTAGGGTTCAAAAACCGAAACGGAACCTGAGACACAATCATAAATTTAGGAGAAGAAGGCTATAAGGATCTCGCGGTCGTCGATTTCATCTCCACTTTTCGGGCGATTTTCGTCACACCCGACCAAAATGGGCCGAAATCAATATTTTCGGGCCAGACGATGGCTACGGTTTGAAATTCAACACGGAACCCGAGACACAGTCATAAATTGAGGGAGAAGAATGCTACAAGGATCTCGCGGTTGTAGATTTCATCTGCACTTTTCGGGCGATTTTCGTACCACCCGACAAAAATGGGCCAAAATCGGTATTTTCGGGCTAGACGATGGCTAGGGTTTGAAATCCGACACGGAACCCGAGACACAGTCATAAATTTTGGAGAAGAATGCTACAAGGATATCGCGGTCGTCGATTTCATCTGGACTTTTCGGGCCATTTTCGTACCACCCGACAAAAATGGGCCGAAATCGGTATTTTCGGGCCAGACGATGGCTAGGGTTTGAAATCCGACACGGAACCCGAGACACAGTCATAAATTGAGGAGAGGAATGCTATAAGGATCTCGCGGTCGTCGATTTCATCTGCACTTTTCGGGCGATTTTCGTACCACCCGACAAAAATGTGCCGAAATCGGTATTTTCGGGCCATCCGACACGGAACTCGAGACATAGTCATAAATTTTGGAGAAGAATGCTACAAGGATCTCGCGGTCGTCGATTTCATCTGGACTTTTCGGGCCATTTTTGTACCACCTGACAAAATGGGCCGAAATAGGTATTTTCGGGCCAGACGATGGCTAGCGTTTGAAATCTGACACGGAACCCGAGACACAGTCATAAATTTAGGAGAAGAATGATACAAGAATCTCGCGGTCGTCGATTTCATCTGCACTTTTCGGGTGATTTTCGTACCACCCTACAAAAATGGGCCGAAATCGGTATTTTCGGGCCAGACGATGGCTAGGGTTTGAAATCCGAAACGGAACCCGAGACACATTCATAAATTTAGGAGAAGAATGCTATAAGGATCTCGCGGTCTTCGATTTCATCTGCACTTTTCGGGCGATTTTCGTACCACCCGACAAAATTGGGCCAAAATCGGTATTTTCGGGCTAGACGATGGCTAGGGTTTGAAATCCGACACGGAACCCGAGACACAGTCATAAATTTTGGAGAAGAATGCTACAAGGATATCGCGGTCGTCGATTTCATCTGGACTTTTCGGGCCATTTTCGTACCACCCGACAAAAATGGGCCGAAATCGGTATTTTCGGGCCAGACGATGGCTAGGGTTTGAAATCCGACACGGAACCCGAGACACAGTCATAAATTGAGGAGAGGAATGCTATAAGGATCTCGCGGTCGTCGATTTCATCTGCACTTTTCGGGCGATTTTCGTACCACCCGACAAAAATGTGCCGAAATCGGTATTTTCGGGCCATCCGACACGGAACTCGAGACATAGTCATAAATTTTGGAGAAGAATGCTACAAGGATCTCGCGGTCGTCGATTTCATCTGGACTTTTCGGGCCATTTTTGTACCACCTGACAAAATGGGCCGAAATAGGTATTTTCGGGCCAGACGATGGCTAGCGTTTGAAATCTGACACGGAACCCGAGACACAGTCATAAATTTAGGAGAAGAATGATACAAGAATCTCGCGGTCGTCGATTTCATCTGCACTTTTCGGGCGATTTTCGTACCACCCTACAAAAATGGGCCGAAATCGGTATTTTCGGGCCAGACGATGGCTAGGGTTTGAAATCCGACACGGAACCCGAGACACAGTCATAAATTTAGGAGAAGAATGCTACAAGGATCTCGCGGTCGTCGATTTCATCT
Source organism: Cicer chorassanicum (assembly GCA_037974735.1). Classification (NCBI taxonomy): domain Eukaryota; kingdom Viridiplantae; phylum Streptophyta; class Magnoliopsida; order Fabales; family Fabaceae; genus Cicer; species Cicer chorassanicum. The sequence continues at coordinate 58,298 of JBBPBP010000787.1, read as the reverse complement.
GGACTTTTCGGGCCATTTTCGTACCACCCGACAAAAATGGGCCGAAATCGGTATTTTCGGGCCAGACGATGGCTAGGGTTTGAAATCCGACACGAAACGCGAGACACAGTCATAAATTTAGGAGAAGAATGCTACAAGAATCTCGCGGTCGTCAATTTCATCTGCACTTTTCGGGCGATTTTCGTACCACCCGACAAAAATGGGCCGAAATCGGTATTTTCGGGCCAGACGATGGCTAGGGTTTGAAATCCGAAACGGAACCCGAGACACATTCATAAATTTAGGAGAAGAATGCTACAAGGATCTCGCGGTCGTCGATTTCATCTGCACTCTTCGGGCGATTTTCGTACCACCCGACAAAAATGGGCCGAAATCGGTATTTTCGGGCTAGACGATGGCTAGGGTTTGAAAACCGAAACGGAACCCGAGACACAATCATAAATTGAGGAGAAGAATGCTATAAGGATCTCGCGGTCGTCGATTTCATCTCCACTTTTCGGGTGATTTTCGTACCACCCGACCAAAATGGGCCGAAATCAGTATTTTCGGGCCAGACGATGGCTACGGTTTGAAATCCAACACGGAACCCGAGACACAGTCATAAATTGAGGAGAAGAATGCTACAAGGATCTCGCGGTCGTAGATTTCATCTGCACTTTTCGGGCGATTTTCGTACCACTCGACAAAAATGGGCCGAAATCGGTATTTTCGGGCCCGACGATGGCTAGGATTTGAAATCCGACACGGAACTCGAGACATAGTCATAAATTTTGGAGAAGAATGCTACAAGGATCTCGTGGTCGTCGATTTCATCTGGACTTTTCGGGCCATTTTCGTACCACCCGACAAAAATGGGCCGAAATCGGTATTTTCGGGCTTGACGATGGCTAGGGTTTGAAATCCAACACGGAACCCGAGACACATTCATAAATTTAGGAGAAGAATGCTACAAGGATCTCGCGGTCGTCGATTTCATCTGCACTTTTCGGGCGATTTTCGTACCACCCGACAAAAATGGGCCGAAATCGGTATTTTCGGGCTAGACGATGGCTAGGGTTTGAAATCCGACACGGAACCCGAGACACATTCATAAATTTAGGAGAAGAATGCTACAAGGATCTCGCGGTCGTCGATTTCATCTGGACTTTTCGGGCGATTTTCGTACCACCCGACAAAAATGGGCAGAAATCGGTATTTTCGGGCCAGACGATGGCTAGGGTTTGAAATCCGACACGGAACCCGAGACACAGTCATAAATTTTGGAGAAGAATGCTACAAGGATCTCGCGGTCGTCGATTTCATCTGGACTTTTCGGGCCATTTTCGTACCACCCAACAAAAATGGGCCAAAATCGGTATTTTCGGGCCAGACGATGGCTAGGGTTTGAAATCCGACACGGAACCCGAGACACAGTCATAAATTTAGGAGAAGAATGCTACAAGAATCTCGCGGTCGTCGATTTCATATGCACTTTTCGGGCGATTTTCGTACCACCCGACAAAAATGGGCCGAAATCGGTATTTTCGGGCCAGACGATGGCTAGGGTTTGAAATCCGACACGAAACCCGAGACACAGTCATAAATTGAGGAGAAGAATGCTACAAGAATCTCGCGGTCGTCGATTTCATCTGCACTTTTCGGGCAATTTTCGTACCACCCGACAAAAATGGGCCGAAATCGGTATTTTCGGGCCAGACGATGGCTAGGGTTTGAAATCCGACACGGAACCCGAGACACAGTCATAAATTTTGGAGAAGAATGCTAAAAGGATCTCGCGGTCGTCGATTTCATCTGGACTTTTCGGGCCATTTTCGTACCACCCGACAAAAATGGGCCGAAATCGGTATTTTCGGGCCAGACGATGGCTAGGGTTTGAAATCCGACACGGAACCCGAGACACAGTCATAAATTGAGGAGAGGAATGCTATAAGGATCTCGCGGTCGTCAATTTCATCTGCACTTTTCGGGCGATTTTCGTACCACCCGACAAAAATGTGCCAAAATCGGTATTTTCGGGCCATCCGACACGGAACTCGAGACATAGTCATAAATTTTGGAGAAGAATGCTACAAGGATCTCGCGGTCGTCGATTTCATCTGGACTTTTCGGGCCATTTTTGTACCACCTGACAAAATGGGCCGAAATAGGTATTTTCGGGCCAGACGATGGCTAGCGTTTGAAATCTGACACGGAACCCGAGACACAGTCATAAATTTAGGAGAAGAATGATACAAGAATCTCGCGGTCGTCGATTTCATCTGCACTTTTCGGGCGATTTTCGTACCACCCTACAAAAATGGGCCGAAATCGGTATTTTCGGGCCAGACGATGGCTAGGGTTTGAAATCCGAAACAGAACCCGAGACACATTCATAAATTTAGGAGAAGAATGCTATAAGGATCTCGCGGTCGTCGATTTCATCTGCACTTTTCGGGCGATTTTCGTACCACCCGACAAAAATGTGCCGAAATCGGTATTTTCGGGCCAGACGATGGCTAGGTTTTGAAATCCGACACGGAACCCGAGACACAGTCATAAATTGAGGAGAAGAATGCTACAAGAATCTCGCGGTCGTCGATTTCATCTCCACTTTTCGGGCGATTTTCGTACCACCCGACCAAAATGGGCCGAAATCAGTATTTTCGGGCCAGACGATGGCTACGGTTTGAAATCCAACACGGAACCCGAGACACAGTCATAAATTGAGGGAGAAGAATGCTACAAGGATCTCGCGGTCGTAGATTTCATCTGCACTTTTCGGGCGATTTTCGTACCACCCGACAAAAATGGGCCGAAATCGGTATTTTCGGGCCAGACGATGGCAAGGGTTTGAAATCCGACACGGAACCCGAGACACAGTCATAAATTTTGGAGAAGAATGCTACAAGGATCTCGCGGTCGTCGATTTCATCTGGACTTTTCGGGCGATTTTCTTACCACCCGACAAAAATGTGTCGAAATCGGTATTTTCGGGCCAGACGATGGCTAGGTTTTGAAATCCGACACGAAACCCGAGACACAGTCACAAATCTAGGAGAAGAATGCTACAAGAATCTCGCGGTCGTCGATTTTATCTGCACTTTTCGGGCGATTTTCGTACCACCCGACAAAAATGGGCCGAAATCGGTATTTTCGGGCCAGACGATGGCTAGGGTTCAAAAACCGAAACGGAACCTGAGACACAATCATAAATTTAGGAGAAGAAGGCTATAAGGATCTCGCGGTCGTCGATTTCATCTCCACTTTTCGGGCGATTTTCGTCACACCCGACCAAAATGAGCCGAAATCAATATTTTCGGGCCAGACGATGGCTACGGTTTGAAATTCAACACGGAACCCGAGACACAGTCATAAATTGAGGAGAAGAATGCTACAAGGATCTCGCGGTCGTAGATTTCATCTGCACTTTTCGGGCGATTTTCGTACCAACCGACAAAAATGGGCCGAAATCGGTATTTTCGGGTCAGACGATGGCTAGGGTTTGAAATCCGACACGGAACCCGAGACACATTCATAAATTTAGGAGAAGAATGCTACAAGGATCTCGCGGTCGTCGATTTCATCTGCACTTTTTGGCCGATTTTCGTACCACCCGACAAAAATGGGCCGAAATCGGTATTTTCGGGCCAGACGATGGCTAGGGTTTGAACACCGAAACGGAACCCGAGACACAATCATAAATTGAGGAGAAGAGTGCTATAAGGATCTCGCGGTCGTCGATTTCATCTCTACTTTTTGGGGGATTTTCGTACCACCCGACCAAAATGGGCCGAAATCAGTATTTTCGGGCCAGACGATGGCTAGGGTTTGAAATCCGACACGGAACCCGAGACACATTCATAAATTTAGGAGAAGAATGCTACAAGGATCTCGCGGTCGTCGATTTCATCTGCACTTTTCGGGCGATTTTCGTACCATCCGACAAAAATGGGCCGAAATCGGTATTTTCGGGCCAGACGATGGCTAAGGTTTGAAATTCGACACGGAACCCGAGACACAGTCATAAATTTAGGAGAAGAATGCTACAAGAATCTCGCGGTCGTCGATTTCATCTGCACTTTTCGGGCAATTTTCGTACCACCCGACAAAAATGGGCCTAAATCGGTATTTTCGGGCCAGACGATGGCTAGGGTTTGAAATCCGACACGGAACCCCGTGACACAGTCATAAATTTTGGAGAAGAATGCTACAAGGATCTCGCGGTCGTCGATTTTATCTGGACTTTTCGGGCCATTTTCTTACCACCCGACAAAAATAGGCCGAAATCGGTATTTTCGGGCCAGACGATGGCTAGGGTTTGAAATCCGACACGGAACCCGAGACACATTCATAAATTTAGGAGAAGAATGCTACAAGGATCTCGCGGTCGTCGATTTCATCTGCACTTTTTGGGCGATTTTCGTACCACCCGACAAAAATGGGCCGAAATCGGTATTTTCGGGCCAGACGATGGCTAGGGTTTGAACACCGAAACGGAACCCGAGACACAATCATAAATTGAGGAGAAGAGTGCTGTAAGGATCTCGCGGTCGTCGATTTCATCTCTACTTTTCGGGGGATTTTCGTACCACCCGACCAAAATGGGCCGAAATCAGTATTTTCGGGCCAGACGATGGCTAGGGTTTGAAATCCGACACGGAACCCGAGACACAGTCATAAATTTTGGAGAAGAATGCTACAAGGATCTCGCGGTCGTCGATTTCATCTGAACTTTTCGGGCCATTTTCGTACCACCCAACAAAAATGGGCCAAAATCGGTATTTTCGGGCCAGACGATGGCTAGGGTTTGAAATCCGACACGGAACCCGAGACACAGTCATAAATTTAGGGGAAGAATGCTACAAGAATCTCGCGGTCGTCGATTTCATCTGCACTTTTCGGGCGATTTTCGTACCACCCGACAAAAATGGGCCGAAATCGGTATTTTCGGGCCAGACGATGGCTAGGGTTCGAAAACCGAAACGGAACCCGAGACACAATCATAAATTGAGGAGAAGAATGCTATAAGGATCTCGCGGTCGTCGATTTCATCTCCATTTTTCGGGCGATTTTCGTACCACCGACCAAAATGGGCCGAAATCAGTATTTCCGGGCCACGCGATGGCTACGGTTTGAAATCCGAAACAGAACCCGAGACGCAATCATAAAATAAGGAGAAGAATGCTACAAGAATCTCGCGATCGTCGATTTCATCTGCACTTTTCAGGCGATTTTCGTACCACCCAACAAAAATGGGCCGAAATCGGTATTTTCGGGCCAGACGATGGCTAGGGTTTGAAATCCGACACGGAACCCGAGACACAGTCATAAATTTTGGAGAAGAATGCTACAAGGATCTCGCGGTCGTCGATTTCATCTGGACTTTTCGGGCATTTTCGTACCGCCCGACAAAAATGGGCCGAAATCGGTATTTTCGGGCCAGACGATGGCTCGGGTTTGAAATCTGACACGGAACCCGAGACACAGTCATAAATTTAGGAGAAGAATGCTAAAAGGATCTCGTGATCGTCGATTTCATCTGCACTTTTCGGGCGATCTTTGTAGCACCCGACAAAAATGGGCCGAAATCGGTATTTTCGGGCCAGACGATGGCTAGGGTTTGAAATCCGACACGAAACCCGAGACACAATTATAAATTGAGGAGAAGAATGCTATAAGGATCTCGCGGTCGTCGATTTCATCTGCACTTTTCGGGCGATTTTTGTACCACCCGACAAAAATGTGCCGAAATCGGTATTTTCGGGCCAGACGATGGCTAGGGTTTGAAATTCGACACGGAACCCGAGACACAATTATAAATTGAGGAGAAGAATGCTATAAGGATCTCGCGGTCGTCGATTTCATCTGCACTTTTCGGGCGATTTTCATACCACCTGACAAAAATGGGCTTAAATCGGTATTTTCAGGCCAGACGATGGCTAGGGTTTTAAATCCGACACGGAACCCGAGACACAGTCATAAATTTTGGAGAAGAATGCTACAAGGATCTCGCGGTCGTCGATTTCATCTGCACTTTTCGGGCGATCTTTGTAGCACCCGACAAAAATGGGCCGAAATCGGTATTTTCGGGCCAGACGATGGCTAGGGTTTGAAATCCGACACGAAACCCGAGACACAGTCATAAATTTAGGAGAAGAATGCTACAAGAATCTCGCAGTCGTCGCTTTCATCTGCACTTTTCGGGCGATTTTCGTACCACCCGACAAAAATGGGCCGAAATCGGTATTTTCGGGCCAGACGATGGCTAGGGTTTGAAATCCTACACGGAACCCGAGACACAATCATAAATTTAGGAGAAGAATGCTACAAGGATCTCGCGGTCGTCGATTTCATCATGACTTTTTGGGCGATTTTCGTACCACCCAACAAAAATGGGCCAAAATCGGTATTTTCGGGCCAGACGATGGCTAGGGTTTGAAATCCGACACGGAACCCGAGACACATTCTTAAATTAATGAGAAAAATGCTACAAGGATCTCGCGGTCGTCGATTTCATCTGCACTTTTACGGGCGATTTTCGTACCACCCCACAAAAATGGGCCGAAATCGGTATTTTCGGGCCAGACGATGGCTAGGGTTTGAAATCCGACACGGAACTCGAGACACAGTCATAAATTGAGGAGCAGAATGCTAAAAGGATCTCGCGGTCATCAATTTCATCTGCACTTTTCGGGCGATTTTCGTACCACCCGACAAAAATGGGCTGAAATCGGTATTTTCGGGCCAGACGATGGCTAGGGTTTGAAATCCGACACGGAACCCGAGACACAGTCATAAATTTTGGAGAAGAATGCTACAAGGATCTCGCGGTCGTCGATTTCATCTGGACTTTTCGGGCCATTTTCGTACCACCCAACAAAAATGGGCCAAAATCGGTATTTTCGGGCCAGACGATGGCTAGGGTTTGAAATCCGACACGGAACCCGAGACACAGTCATAAATTTAGGAGAAGAATGCTACAAGAATCTCGCGGTCGTCGATTTCATATGCACTTTTCGGGCGATTTTCGTACCACCCGACAAAAATGGGCCGAAATCGGTATTTTCGGGCCAGACGATGGCTAGGGTTCGAAAACCGAAACCGAACCCGAGACACAATCATAAATTTTGGAGAAGAATGCTACAAGAATCTCGTGGTCGTCGATTTCATCTGCACTTTTCGGGCGATTTTCGTACCACCCGACAAAAATGAGCTGAAATCGGTATTTTCAGGCCAGAAGTTGGCTAGGCTTTGAAATCCGACACGGAACCCGAGACACAGTCATAAATTTTGGAGAAGAATGCTACAAGGATCTCGCGGTCGTCGATTTCATCTGGACTTTTCGGGCCATTTTCGTACCACCCGACAAAAATGGGCCAAAATCGGTATTTACGGGCCAGACGATGGCTAGGGTTTGAAATCCGACACGGATCCCGAGACACAGTCATAAATTTTGGAGAAGAATGCTACAAGGATCTCGCGGTCGTCGATTTCATCTGGACTTTTCGGGCCATTTTCGTACCACCCGACAAAAATGGGCCAAAATCGGTATTTTCGGGCCAGACGATGGCTAGGGTTTGAAATCCGACACGGAACCCGAGACACAGTCATAAATTGAGGAGAGGAATGCTATAAGGATCTCGCGGTCGTCGATTTCATCTGCACTTTTCGGGCGATTTTCGTACCACCCGACAAAAATGGGCCGAAATCGGTATTTTCGGGCCAAACGATGGCTAGGGTTCGAAAACCGAAACGGAACTTGAGATACAATCATAAATTGAGGAGAAGAATGCTATAAGGATCTCGCGGTCGTCGATTTCATCTCAACTTTTCGGGCGATTTTCGTACCACCCGACCAAAATGGGCCGAAATCAGTATTTTCGGGCCAGACGATGGCTACGGTTTGAAATCCAACACGGAACCCGAGACACAGTCATAAATTGAGGAGAAGAATGCTACAAGGATCTCGCGGTCGTAGATTTCATCTGCACTTTTCGGGCGATTTTCGTACCACCCGACAAAAATGGGCCGAAATCGGTATTTTCGGGCCCGACGATGGCTAGGATTTGAAATCCGACACGGAACTCGAGACATAGTCATAAATTTTGGAGAAGAATGCTACAAGGATCTCGTAGTCGTCGATTTCATCTGGACTTTTCGGGCCATTTTCGTACCACCCGACAAAAATTGGCTGAAATCGGTATTTTCGGGCCAGACGATGGCTAGGGTTTGAAATCCGACACGGAACCCGAGACACAGTCATAAATTGAGGAGAGGAATGCTATAAGGATCTCGCGGTCGTCGATTTCATCTGCACTTTTCGGGCGATTTTCGTACCACATGACAAAAATGGGCCGAAATCGGTATTTTCGGGCCAGACGATGGCTAGGGTTTGAAATCCTACACGGAACCCAAGACACAGTCATAAATTTAGGAGAAGAATGCTACAAGGATCTCGCGGTCGTCGATTTCATCTGGACTTTTCGGGCCATTTTCGTACCACCCAACAAAAATGGGCCAAAATCGGTATTTTCGTGCCAGACGATGGCTAGGGTTTGAAATCCGACACGGAACCCGAGACACAGTCATAAATTTAGGAGAAGAATGCTACAAGAATCTCGCGGTCGTCGATTTCATATGCACTTTTCGGGCGATTTTCGTACCACCCGACAAAAATGGGACGAAATAGGTATTTTCGGGCTAGACGATGGCTAGGGTTCGAAAACCGAACCCGAGACACAATCATAAATTGAGGAAAAGAATGCTATAAGGATCTCGCGGTCGTCGATTTCATCTCCACTTTTCGGGCGATTTTCGTACCATTCGACCAAAATAGGCCGAAATCAGTATTTCCGGGCCAGACGATGGCTACGGTTTGAAATCCAACACGGAACCCGAGACATAGTCATAAATTGAGGAGAAGAATGCTACAAGGATCTCGCGGTCGTAGATTTCATCTGCACTTTTCGGGCGATTTTCGTACCACCCGACAAAAATGGGCTGAAATCAGTATTTTCTGGCCAAACGATGGCTAGGGTTTGAAATCCGACACGGAACCCGAGACACAGTCATAAATTTAGGAGAAGAATGCTACAAGAATCTCGCGGTCGTCGATTTTATCTGCACTTTTCGGGCGATTTTCGTACCACCCGACAAAAATGGGCCGAAATCGGTATTTTCGGGCCTGACGATGGCTAGGGTTCAAAAACCGAAACGGAACCTGAGACACAATCATAAATTTAGGAGAATAAGGCTATAAGGATCTCGCGGTCGTCGATTTCATCTCCACTTTTCGGGCGATTTTCGTCACACCCGACCAAAATGGGCCGAAATCAATATTTTCGGGCCAGACGATGGCTACGGTTTGAAATTCAACACGGAACCCGAGACACAGTCATAAATTGAGGGAGAAGAATGCTACAAGGATCTCGCGGTTGTAGATTTCATCTGCACTTTTCGGGCGATTTTCGTACCACCCGACAAAAATGGGCCAAAATCGGTATTTTCGGGCCAGACGATGGCTAGGGTTTGAAATCCGACACGGAACCCGAGACACAGTCATAAATTTTGGAGAAGAATGCTACAAGGATATCGCGGTCGTCGATTTCATCTGGACTTTTCGGGCCATTTTCGTACCACCCGACAAAAATGGGCCGAAATCGGTATTTTCGGGCCAGACGATGGCTAGGGTTTGAAATCCGACACGGAACCCGAGACACAGTCATAAATTGAGGAGAGGAATGCTATAAGGATCTCGCGGTCGTCGATTTCATCTGCACTTTTCGGGCGATTTTCGTACCACCCGACAAAAATGTGCCGAAATCGGTATTTTCGGGCCATCCGACACGGAACTCGAGACATAGTCATAAATTTTGGAGAAGAATGCTACAAGGATCTCGCGGTCGTCGATTTCATCTGGACTTTTCGGGCCATTTTTGTACCACCTGACAAAATGGGCCGAAATAGGTATTTTCGGGCCAGACGATGGCTAGCGTTTGAAATCTGACACGGAACCCGAGACACAGTCATAAATTTAGGAGAAGAATGATACAAGAATCTCGCGGTCGTCGATTTCATCTGCACTTTTCGGGCGATTTTCGTACCACCCTACAAAAATGGGCCGAAATCGGTATTTTCGGGCCAGACGATGGCTAGGGTTTGAAATCCGACACGGAACCCGAGACACAGTCATAAATTTAGGAGAAGAATGCTACAAGGATCTCGCGGTCGTCGATTTCATCATGACTTTTTGGGCGATTTTCGTACCACCCAACAAAAATGGGCCAAAATCGGTATTTTCGGGCCAGACGATGGCTAGGGTTTGAAATCCGACACGGAACCCGAGACACATTCTTAAATTAATGAGAAAAATGCTACAAGGATCTCGCGGTCGTCGATTTCATCTGCACTTTTACGGGCGATTTTCGTACCACCCCACAAAAATGGGCCGAAATCGGTATTTTCGGGCCAGACGATGGCTAGGGTTTGAAATCCGACACGGAACTCGAGACACAGTCATAAATTGAGGAGCAGAATGCTAAAAGGATCTCGCGGTCATCAATTTCATCTGCACTTTTCGGGCGATTTTCGTACCACCCGACAAAAATGGGCTGAAATCGGTATTTTCGGGCCAGACGATGGCTAGGGTTTGAAATCCGACACGGAACCCGAGACACAGTCATAAATTTTGGAGAAGAATGCTACAAGGATCTCGCGGTCGTCGATTTCATCTGGACTTTTCGGGCCATTTTCGTACCACCCAACAAAAATGGGCCAAAATCGGTATTTTCGGGCCAGACGATGGCTAGGGTTTGAAATCCGACACGGAACCCGAGACACAGTCATAAATTTAGGAGAAGAATGCTACAAGAATCTCGCGGTCGTCGATTTTATCTGCACTTTTCGGGCGATTTTCGTACCACCCGACAAAAATGGGCCGAAATCGGTATTTTCGGGCCAGACGATGGCTAGGGTTCAAAAACCGAAACGGAACCTGAGACACAATCATAAATTTAGGAGAAGAAGGCTATAAGGATCTCGCGGTCGTCGATTTCATCTCCACTTTTCGGGCGATTTTCGTCACACCCGACCAAAATGGGCCGAAATCAATATTTTCGGGCCAGACGATGGCTACGGTTTGAAATTCAACACGGAACCCGAGACACAGTCATAAATTGAGGAGAAGAATGCTACAAGGATCTCGCGGTCGTAGATTTCATCTGCACTTTTCGGGCGATTTTCGTACCAACCGACAAAAATGGGCCGAAATCGGTATTTTCGGGTCAGACGATGGCTAGGGTTTGAAATCCGACACGGAACCCGAGACACATTCATAAATTTAGGAGAAGAATGCTACAAGGATCTCGCGGTCGTCGATTTCATCTGCACTTTTTGGGCGATTTTCGTACCACCCGACAAAAATGGGCCGAAATCGGTATTTTCGGGCCAGACGATGGCTAGGGTTTGAACACCGAAACGGAACCCGAGACACAATCATAAATTGAGGAGAAGAATGCTATAAGGATCTCGCGGTCGTCGATTTCATCTCTACTTTTTGGGGGATTTTCGTACCACCCGACCAAAATGGGCCGAAATCAGTATTTTCGGGCCAGACGATGGCTAGGGTTTGAAATCCGACACGGAACCCGAGACACAGTCATAAATTTTGGAGAAGAATGCTACAAGGATCTCCCGGTCGTCGATTTCATCTGGACTTTTCGGGCCATTTTCGTACCACCCAACAAAAATGGGCCAAAATCGGTATTTTCGGGCCAGACGATGGCTAGGGTTTGAAATCCGACACGGAACCCGAGACACAGTCATAAATTTAGGGGAAGAATGCTACAAGAATCTCGCGGTCGTCGATTTCATCTGCACTTTTCGGGCGATTTTCGTACCACCCGACAAAAATGGGCCGAAATCGGTATTTTCGGGCCAGACGATGGCTAGGGTTCGAAAACCGAAACGGAACCCGAGACACAATCATAAATTGAGGAGAAGAATGCTATAAGGATCTCGCGGTCGTCGATTTCATCTCCACTTTTCGGGCGATTTTCGTACCACCGACCAAAATGGGCCGAAATCAGTATTTCCGGGCCACGCGATGGCTACGGTTTGAAATCCGAAACAGAACCCGAGACGCAATCATAAAATAAGGAGAAGAATGCTACAAGAATCTCGCGATCGTCGATTTCATCTGCACTTTTCAGGCGATTTTCGTACCACCCGACAAAAATGGGCCGAAATCGGTATTTTCGGGCCAGACGATGGCTAGGGTTTGAAATCCGACACGGAACCCGAGACACAGTCATAAATTTTGGAGAAGAATGCTACAAGGTTCTCGCGGTCGTCGATTTCATCTGGACTTTTCGGGCCATTTTCGTACCACCCGACAAAAATGGGCCGAAATCGGTATTTTCGGGCCAGACGATGGCTAGGGTTCAAAAACCGAAACGGAACCCGAGACACAATCATAAATTTAGGAGAAGAATGCTATAAGGATCTCGCGGTCGTCGATTTCATCTCCACTTTTCGGGCGATTTTCGTACCACCCGACCAAAATGGGCCGAAATCAATATTTTCGGGCCAGACGATGGCTACGGTTTGAAATTCAACACGGAACCCGAGACACAGTCATAAATTGACGAGAAGAATGCAACAAGGATCTCGCGGTCGTAGATTTCATCTGCACTTTTCGGGCGATTTTCGTACCAACCGACAAAAATGGGCCGAAATCGGTATTTTCGGGTCAGACGATGGCTAGGGTTTGAAATCCGACACGGAACCCGAGACACATTCATAAATTTAGGAGAAGAATGCTACAAGGATCTCGCGGTCGTCGATTTCATCTGCACTTTTTGGGCGATTTTCGTACCACCCGACAAAAATGGGCCGAAATCGGTATTTTCGGGCCAGACGATGGCTAGGGTTTGAACACCGAAACGGAACCCGAGACACAATCATAAATTGAGGAGAAGAATGCTATAAGGATCTCGCGGTCGTCGATTTCATCTCTACTTTTTGGGGGATTTTCGTACCACCCGACCAAAATGGGCCGAAATCAGTATTTTCGGGCCAGACGATGGCTAGGGTTTGAAATCCGACACGGAACCCGAGACACAGTCATAAATTTTGGAGAAGAATGCTACAAGGATCTCCCGGTCGTCGATTTCATCTGGACTTTTCGGGCCATTTTCGTACCACCCAACAAAAATGGGCCAAAATCGGTATTTTCGGGCCAGACGATGGCTAGGGTTTGAAATCCGACACGGAACCCGAGACACAGTCATAAATTTAGGGGAAGAATGCTACAAGAATCTCGCGGTCGTCGATTTCATCTGCACTTTTCGGGCGATTTTCGTACCACCCGACAAAAATGGGCCGAAATCGGTATTTTCGGGCCAGACGATGGCTAGGGTTCGAAAACCGAAACGGAACCCGAGACACAATCATAAATTGAGGAGAAGAATGCTATAAGGATCTCGCGGTCGTCGATTTCATCTCCATTTTTCGGGCGATTTTCGTACCACCGACCAAAATGGGCCGAAATCAGTATTTCCGGGCCACGCGATGGCTACGGTTTGAAATCCGAAACAGAACCCGAGACGCAATCATAAAATAAGGAGAAGAATGCTACAAGAATCTCGCGATCGTCGATTTCATCTGCACTTTTCAGGCGATTTTCGTACCACCCAACAAAAATGGGCCGAAATCGGTATTTTCGGGCCAGACGATGGCTAGGGTTTGAAATCCGACACGGAACCCGAGACACAGTCATAAATTTTGGAGAAGAATGCTACAAGGATCTCGCGGTCGTCGATTTCATCTGGACTTTTCGGGCCATTTTCGTACCACCCAACAAAAATGGGCCAAAATCGGTATTTTCGGGCCAGACGATGGCTAGGGTTTGAAATCCGACACGGAACCCGAGACACAGTCATAAATTTAGGAGAAGAATGCTACAAGAATCTCGCGGTCGTCGATTTCATATGCACTTTTCGGGCGATTTTCGTACCACCCGACAAAAATGGGCCGAAATCGGTATTTTCGGGCCAGACGATGGCTAGGGTTTGAAATCCGACACGAAACCCGAGACACAGTCATAAATTGAGGAGAAGAATGCTACAAGAATCTCGCGATCGTCGATTTCATCTGCACTTTTCGGGCGATTTTCGTACCACCCGACAAAAATGGGCCGAAATCGGTATTTTCGGGCCAGACGATGGCTAGGGTTTGAAATCCTACACGGAACCCGAGACACAGTCATAAATTTTGGAGAAGAATGCTACAAGGATCTCGCGGTCGTTGATTTCATCTGGACTTTTCGGGCCATTTTCGTACCACCCGACAAAAATGGGCCGAAATCGGTATTTTCGGGCCAGACGATGGCTAGGGTTTGAAATCCGACACGGAACCCGAGACACATTCATAAATTTAGGAGAAGAATGCTACAAGGATCTCGCGGTCGTCGATTTCATCTGCACTTTTCGGGCAATTTCCGTACCACCCGACAAAAATGGGCCGAAATCGGTATTTTCGGGCCAGACGATGGCTAGGGTTTGAAATCCGACACGAAACCCGAGACACAGTTATAAATTTAGGAGAAGAATGCTACAAGAATCTCGCGGTCGTCGATTTCATCTGCACTTTTCGGGCGATTTTCTTACCACCCGACAAAAATGGGCAGAAATCGGAGTTTTCAGGCCAGACGATGGCTAGGGTTTGAAATCCGACACGGAACCCGAGACACAGTCATAAATTTTGGAGAAGAATGCTACAAGGATCTCGCGGTCGTCAATTTCATCTGGACTTTTCGGGCCATTTTCGTACCACCCGACAAAAATGGGCCGAAATCGGTATTTTTGGGCCAGACGATGGCTACGGTTTGAAATCCAACACACAACCCGAGACACAGTCATAAATTGAGGAGAAGAATGCTACAAGGATCTCGCGGTCGTAGATTTCATCTGCACTTTTCGGGCGATTTTCGTACCACCCGACAAAAATGGGCCGAAATCGGTATTTTCGGGCCAGACGATGGCTTTGGTTTGAACACCGAAACCAAAATGGGCCGAAATCAGTATTTTCGGGCCAGACGATGGCTAGGGTTTGAAATCCGACAGGGAACCCGAGACACAGTCATAAATTGAGGAGAGGAATGCTATAAGGATCTCGCGGTCGTCGATTTCATCTGCACTTTTCGGGCGATTTTCGTACCACCCGACAAAAATGTGCCGAAATCGGTATTTTCGGGCCATCCGACACGGAACTCGAGACATAGTCATAAATTTTGGAGAAGAATGCTACAAGGATCTCGCGGTCGTCGATTTCATCTGGACTTTTCGGGCCATTTTTGTACCACCCGACAAAAATGGGCCGAAATAGGTATTTTCGGGCTAGATGATGGCTAGCGTTTGAAATCCGACACGGAACCCGAGACACAGTCATAAATTTAGGAGAAGAATGCTACAAGGATCTCGCGGTCGTAGATTTCATCTGCATTTTTCGGGTGATTTTCGTAACACCCGACAAAAATGGGCCGAAATCGGTATTTTCGGGCCAGACGATGGCTAGGGTTTGAAATCCGACAGGGAACCCGAGACACAGTCATAAATTGAGGAGAGGAATGCTATAAGGATCTCGCGGTCGTCGATTTCATCTGGACTTTACGGGCCATTTTCGTACCACCCGATAAAAATGGGTCGAAATCGGTATTTTCGGGCCATCCGACATGGAACTCGAGACATAGTCATAAATTTTGGAGAAGAATGCTACAAGGATCTCGCGGTCGTCGATTTCATCTGGACTTTTCGGGCCATTTTTGTACCACCTGACAAAATTGGCCGAAATAGGTATTTTCGGGCCAGACGATGGCTAGCGTTTGAAATCCGACACGGAACCCGAGACACAGTCATAAATTTAGGAGAAGAATGCTACAAGGATCTCGCCGTCGTAGATTTCATCTGCACTTTTCGGGTGATTTTCCTACCACCCGACAAAAATGGGCCGAAATCGGTATTTTCGGGCGAAACGATGGCTAGGGTTTGAAATCCGACACGGAACCCGAGACACATTCATAAATTTAGGAGAAGAATGCTATAAGGATCTCGCGGTCGTCGTTTTCATCTCCACTTTTCGGGCGATTTTCGTACCACCCGACCAAAATGGGCCGAAATCAGTATTTTCGGGCCAGACGATGTCTACGGTTTGAAATCCAACACGGAACCCGAGACACAGTCATAAATTGAGGGAGAAGAATGCTACAAGGATCTCGCAGTCGTCGATTTCATCTGGACTTTTCGGGCCATTTTCGTACCACCCGACAAAAATGGGCCGAAATCGGTATTTTCGGGCCAGACGATGGCTAGGGTTTGAAATCCGACACGAAACCCGAGACACAGTTATAAATTTAGGAGAAGAATGCTACAAGAATCTCGCGGTCGTCGATTTCATCTGCACTTTTCAGGCGATTTTCTTACCACCCGACAAAAATGGGCCGAAATTGGAGTTTTCAGGCCAGACGATGGCTAGGGTTTGAAATCCGACACGGAACCCGAGACACAGTCATAAATTTTGGAGAAGAATGCTACAAGGATCTCACGGTCGTCGATTTCATCTGGACTTTTCGGGCCATTTTCGTACCACCCGACAAAAATGGGCCGAAATCGGTATTTTTGGGCCAGACGATGGCTACGGTTTGAAATCCAACACACAACCCGAGACATAATCATAAATTGAGGAGAAGAGTGCTATAAGGATCTCCCGGTCGTCGATTTCATCTCTACTTTTCGGGGGATTTTCGTACCACCCGACCAAAATGGGCCGAAATCCGTATTTTCGGGCCAGACGATGGCTAGGGTTTGAAATCCGACACGGAACCCGAGACACAGTCATAAATTTTGGAGAAGAATGCTACAAGGATCTCGCGGTCGTCGATTTCATCTGGACTTTTCGGGCCATTTTCGTACCACCCAACAAAAATGGGCCAAAATCGGTATTTTCGGGCCAGACGATGGCTAGGGTTTGAAATCCGACACGGAACCCGAGACACAGTCATAAATATAGGAGAAGAATGCTACAAGAATCTCGCGGTCGTCGATTTCATCTGCACTTTTCGGGCGATTTTCGTACCACCCGACAAAAATGGGCCGAAATCGGTATTTTTGGGCCAGACGATGGCTAGGTTTTGAAATCCGACACGAAACCCGAGACACAGTTATAAATTTAGGAGAAGAATGCTACAAGGATATCACGGTCGTCGATTTCATCTGCACTTTTCGGGCGATTTTCGTACCACCCGACAAAAATGGGCCGAAATCGGTATTTTCGGGCCTGACGATGGCTAGGGTTTGAAATCCGACACGAAACCCGAGACACAGTTATAAATTTAGGAGAAGAATGCTACAAGAATCTCGCGGTCATCGATTTCATCTGCACTTTTCGGGCGATTTTCGTACCACCCGACAAAAATGGGCCGAAATCGGTATTTTCAGGCTAGACGATGGCTAGGGTTTGAAATCCGACACGGAACCCGAGACACAGTCATAAATTTTGGAGAAGAATGCTACAAGGATCTCGCGGTCGTCGATTTCATCTGGACTTTTCGGGCCATTTTCGTACCACCCAACAAAAATGGGCCAAAATTGGTATTTTCGGGCCAGACGATGGCTAGGGTTTGAAATCTGACACGGAACCCGAGACACAGTCATAAATTTAGGAGAAGAATGCTAAAAGAATCTCACGGTCGTCGATTTCATCTGCACTTTTCGGGCGATTTTCGTACCACCCGACAAAAATGGGCCGAAATCGGTATTTTTGGGCCAGACGATGGCTAGGGTTCAAAAACCGAAACGGAACCCGAGACACAATCATAAATTTAGGAGAAGAATGCTATAAGGATCTCGCGGTCGTCGATTTCATCTCCACTTTTCGGGCGACTTTCGTACCACTCGACCAAAATGGGCCGAAATCAGTATTTTCGGGCCAGACGATGGCTACGGTTTGAAATTCAACACGGAACCCGAGACACAGTCATAAATTGAGGAGAAGAATGCTACAAGGATCTCGCGGTCGTAGATTTCATCTGCACTTTTCGGGCGATTTTCTAACACCCGACAAAAATGGGCCGAAATCGGTATTTTCGGGCCTGACGATGGCTAGGGTTTGAAATCCGACACGGAACTCGAGACACAGTCATAAATTTTGGAGAAGAATGCTACAAGGATCTTGCGGTCGTCGATTTCATCTGGACTTTTCGGGCCATTTTCGTACCACCCGACAAAAATGGGCCGAAATCGGTATTTTCGGGCCAGACGATGGCTAGTGTTTGAAATCCGACACGGAACCCGAGACACATTCATAAACTTAGGAGAAGAATGCTACAAGGATCTCGCGGTCGTCGATTTCATCTGCACTTTTCGGGCGATTTTCGTACCACCCAACAAAAATGGGCCGAAATCGGTACTTTTGGGCCAGACGATGGCTAGGGTTTGAAATCCGACACGAAACCCGAGATACAGTTATAAATTTAGGAGAAGAATGCTACAAGAATCTCGCGGTCGTCGATTTCATCTGCACTTTTCGGGCGATTTTCGTACCACCCGACAAAAATGGGCCGAAATCGGTATTTTCGGGCCAGACGATGGCTAGGGTTTGAAATCCGACACGGAACCCGAGACACAATCATAAATTGAGGAGAAGAATGCTATAAGGATCTCGCGGTCGTCGATTTCATCTGCACTTTTCGGGCGATTTTCGTACCACCCGACAAAAATGGGCCGAAATCGGTATTTTCGGGCCAGACGATGGCTAGGGTTTGAAATCCGACATGGAACCCGAGACACAGTCATAAATTGAGGAGAAGAATGCTATATGGATCTCGCGGTCGTCGATTTCATCTGCACTTTTCGGGCGATTTTCATACCACCCGACAAAAATGGGTCGAAATCGGTATTTTTGGGCCAGACGATGGCTAGGGTTTGAAATCCTACACGAACCCGAGACACAGTCAGAAATTCAGGAGAAGAATGCTACAAGAATCTCGCGGTCGTCGATTTCATCTGCACTTTACGGGCGATTTTCGTACCACCCGACAAAAATGGGCCGAAATCGGTATTTTCGGGCCAGACGATGGCTAGGGTTTGAAATCCGACACGGAACCCGAGACACAGTCATAAATTGAGGAGAAGAATGCTATATTGATCTCGCGGTCGTCGATTTCATCTGGTCTTTTCAGGCGATTTCCGTACCACCTGAAAAAAATGGGCCAAAATCAGTATTTTCAGGCCAGACGATGGCTAGGGTTTGAAATCCAACACGGAACCCGAGACACATTCATAAGTTTAGGAGAAGAATGCTACAAGGATCTCGCGGCCGTCGATTTCATCTGCACTTTTCGGGCGATTTTCGTACCATCCGACAAAAATAAGCCGAAATCGGTATTTTCGGGCCAAACGATGGCAAGGGTTTGAAATCCGACACGAAATCCGAGACACATTCCTAAATTTAGGAGAAGAATGCTACAAGGATCTCGCTGTCGTCGATTTCATCTGCACTTTTTCGGGCGATTTTCATACCACCCGACAAAAATGGGCCGAAATCGGTATTTTTGGGCCAGACGATGGCTAGGGTTTGAAATCCTACACGGAACTCGAGACACAGTCAGAAATTCAGGAGAAGAATGCTACAAGAATCTCGCGGTCGTCGATTTCATCTGCACTTTTCGGGCGATTTTCGTACCACCCGACAAAAA
This sequence comes from Cicer chorassanicum, assembly GCA_037974735.1. NCBI lineage: Eukaryota > Viridiplantae > Streptophyta > Magnoliopsida > Fabales > Fabaceae > Cicer > Cicer chorassanicum. The sequence goes on along the minus strand of JBBPBP010000787.1, from coordinate 38,569 downwards.
TGGGCCGAAATCGGTATTTTCGGGCCAGACGATGGCTAGGGTTTGAAATCCGACACGGAACCCGACACACATTCCTAAATTTAGGAGAAGAATGCTACAAGGATCTCGCGGTCGTCGATTTCATCTGGACTTTTCGGGCCATTTTCGTACCACCCGACAAAAATGGGCCGAAATCGGTATTTTCGGGCCAGACGATGGCTAGGGTTTGAAATCCGACACGGAACCCGAGACACAGTCATAAATTAAGGAGAAGAATGCTACAAGGATCTCGCGGTCGTCGATTTCATCTGGACTTTTCGGGCGATTTTCGTACCACCCGACAAAAATGGGCCGAAATCGGTATTTTCGGGCCAAACGATGGCTAGGGTTTGAAATCCGACACGAAACCCGAGACACAGTCATAATTTTAGGAGAAGAATGCTACAAGAATCTCGCGGTCGTCGATTTCATCTGCACTTTTCGGGCGATTTTCGTACCACCCGACAAAAATGGGCCGAAATCGGTATTTTCGGGCCAGACGATGGCTAGGGTTTGAAATCCAACACGGAACCCGAGACACAGTCATAAATTGAGGAGAAGAATGCTACAAGGATCTCGCGGTCGTCGATTTCATCTGCACTTTTCGGGCGATTTTCGTACCACCCGACAAAAATGGGCCGAAATCGGTATTTTCGGGCCAGACGATGGCTAGGGTTTGAAATCCGAAACGGAACCCGAGACACAATCATAAATTTTGGAGAAAAATGCTGCAAGGATCTCGCGGTCGTCGATTTCATCTGCACTTTTCGGGCGATTTTCATACCACCCGACAAAAATGGGCCGAAATCGGTATTTTCGGGCCAGACGATGGCTAGGGTTTGAAATCCGACACGGAAACCGAGACACAGTCATAAATTTAGGAGAAGAATGCTACAAGGATCTCGCGGTCGTCGATTTCATCTGCACTTTTCGGGCGATTTTCGTACCACCCGACAAAAATGGGCCGAAATCGGTATTTTCGGGCCACACGATGGCTAGGGTTTGAAATCCGACACGGAACCCGAGACACAGTCATAAATTTTGGAGAAGAATGCTACAAGGATCTCGCGGTCGTCGATTTCATCTGGACTTTTCGGGCCATTTTCGTACCACCCGACAAAAATGGGCCGAAATCGGTATTTTCGGGCCAGACGATGGCTAGTGTTTGAAATCCGACACGGAACCCGAGACACATTCATAAACTTAGGAGAAGAATGCTACAAGGATCTCGCGGTCGTCGATTTCATCTGCACTTTTCAGGCGATTTTCGTACCACCCAACAAAAATGGGCCGAAATCGGTACTTTTGGGCCAGACGATGGCTAGGGTTTGAAATCCGACACGAAACCCGAGATACAGTTATAAATTTAGGAGAAGAATGCTACAAGAATCTCGCGGTCGTCGATTTCATCTGCACTTTTCGGGCGATTTTCGTACCACCCGACAAAAATGGGCCGAAATCGGTATTTTCGGGCCAGACGATGGCTAGGGTTTGAAATCCGACACGGAACCCGAGACACAATCATAAATTGAGGAGAAGAATGCTATAAGGATCTCGCGGTCGTCGATTTCATCTGCACTTTTCGGGCGATTTTCGTACCACCCGACAAAAATGGGCCGAAATCGATATTTTCGGGCCAGACGATGGCTAGGGTTTGAAATCCGACACGGAACCCGAGACACAGTCATAAATTTTGGAGAAGAATGCTACAAGGATCTCGCGGTCGTCGATTTCATCTGCACTTTTCAGGCGATTTTCGTACCACCCGACAAAAATGGGCCGAAATCGGTATTTTCGGGCCAGACGATGGCTAGGGTTTGAAATCCTACACGGAACCCGAGACACAATCATAAATTTAGGAGAAGAATGCTACAAGGATCTCGCGGTCGTCGATTTCATCATGACTTTTTGGGCGATTTTCGTACCACCCAACAAAAATGGGCCAAAATCGGTATTTTCGGGCCAGACGATGGCTAGGGTTTGAAATCCGACACGGAACCCGAGACACATTCTTAAATTAATGAGAAAAATGCTACAAGGATCTCGCGGTCGTCGATTTCATCTGCACTTTTACGGGCGATTTTCGTACCACCCCACAAAAATGGGCCGAAATCGGTATTTTCGGGCCAGACGATGGCTAGGGTTTGAAATCCGACACGGAACTCGAGACACAGTCATAAATTGAGGAGCAGAATGCTAAAAGGATCTCGCGGTCATCAATTTCATCTGCACTTTTCGGGCGATTTTCGTACCACCCGACAAAAATGGGCTGAAATCGGTATTTTCGGGCCAGACGATGGCTAGGGTTTGAAATCCGACACGGAACCCGAGACACAGTCATAAATTTTGGAGAAGAATGCTACAAGGATCTCGCGGTCGTCGATTTCATCTGGACTTTTCGGGCCATTTTCGTACCACCCAACAAAAATGGGCCAAAATCGGTATTTTCGGGCCAGACGATGGCTAGGGTTTGAAATCCGACACGGAACCCGAGACACAGTCATAAATTTAGGAGAAGAATGCTACAAGAATCTCGCGGTCGTCGATTTCATCTGCACTTTTCAGGCGATTTTCGTACCACCCGACAAAAATGGGCCGAAATCGGTATTTTCGGGCCAGACGATGGCTAGGGTTCGAAATCCGACACGGAACACGAGACACAGTCATTAATTGAGGAGAAGAATGCTATAAGGATCTCGCGGTCATCAATTTCATCTGCATTTTTCGGGCGATTTTCGTACCACCCGACAAAAATGGGCTTAAATCGGTATTTTCGGGCCAGGCGATGGCTAGGGTTTGAAATCCTACACGGAACCCGAGACACAGTCATAACTTTTGGAGAAGAATGCTACAAGGATCTCGCGGTCGTCGATTTCATCTAGACTTTTCGGGCGATTTTCGTACCACCCGACAAAAATGGGCCGAAATCGGTATTTTCGGGCCATACGATGGCTAGGGTTTGAAATCCGACACGAAACCCGAGACACAGTCATAAATTTAGGAGAAGAATGCTACAAGAATCTCGCGGTCGTCGATTTCATCTGCACTTTTCGGGCGATTTTCGTACCACCCGACAAAAATGGGCCGAAATCGGTATTTTCGGGCCACACGATGGCTACAGTTTGAAATCCGACACGAAACCCGAGACACAGTCATAAATTTAGGAGAAGAATGCTACAAGAATCTCGCGGTCGTCGATTTCATCTGCACTTTTCGGGAGATTTTCGTACCACCCGACAAAAATGGGCCGAAATCGGTATTTTCGGGCCAGACGATGGCTAGGGTTTGAAATCCGACACGGAACCGGAGACACAGTCATAAATTAAGGAGAAGAATGCTACAAGGATCTCGCGGTCGCGATTTCATCTGCACTTTTCGGGCGATTTTCGTACCACCCGACAAAAATGGGACGAAATCGGTATTTTTGGGCCAAACGATGGCTAGGGTTTGTAATCCGACACGGAACCTGAGACACAGTCATAAATTTTGGAGAAGAATGCTACAAGGATCTCGCGGTCGTCGATTTCATCTGGACTTTTCAGGCCATTTTCGTACCACCCGACAAAAATGGGCCGAAATCGGTATTTTCGGGCCAGACGATGGCTAGGGTTTGAAATCCGACACGGAACCCGAGACACATTCATAAATTTAGGAGAAGAATGCTACAAGGATCTCGCGGTCGTCGATTTCATCTGCACTTTTCGGGCAATTTCCGTACCACCCGACAAAAATGGGCCGAAATCGGTATTTTCGGGCCAGACGATGGCTAGGGTTTGAAATCCGACACGAAACCCGAGACACAGTTATAAATTTAGGAGAAGAATGCTACAAGAATCTCGCGGTCGTCGATTTCATCTGCACTTTTCGGGCGATTTTCTTACCACCCGACAAAAATGGGCAGAAATCGGAGTTTTCAGGCCAGACGATGGCTAGGGTTTGAAATCCGACACGGAACCCGAGACACAGTCATAAATTTTGGAGAAGAATGCTACAAGGATCTCGCGGTCGTCAATTTCATCTGGACTTTTCGGGCCATTTTCGTACCACCCGACAAAAATGGGCCGAAATCGGTATTTTCGGGCTAGACGATGGCTAGGGTATGAAATCCGACACGGAACCCGAGACACATTCATAAATTTAGGAGAAGAATGCTACAAGGATCTCGCGGTCGTCGATTTCATCTGGACTTTTCGGGCGATTTTCGTACCACCCGACAAAATGGGCCGAAATCGGTATTTTCGGGCCAGACGATGGCTAGGGTTTAAAATGCGACACGAAACCCGAGACACAGTCATAAATTGAGGAGAAGAATGCTACAAGGATCTCGCGGTCGTCAATTTCATCTGCACACAAGGATCTCGCGGTCGTCAATTTCATCTGGACTTTTCGGGCCATTTTCGTACCACCTAACAAAAATGGGCCGAAATCGGTATTTTCGGGCCAGACGATGGCTAGGGTTTGAAATCCGACACGGAACCCGAGACACAGTCATAAATTTTGGAGAAGAATGCTACAAGGATCTCGCGGTCGTCGATTTCATCTGCACTTTTCCGGCGATTTTCGTACCACTCGACAAAACTGGGCCGAAATCGGTATTTTCGGGGCAGACGATGGCTAGGGTTTGAAATCCGACACGGAACCCGAGACACAGTCATAAATTTAGGAGAAGAATGCTACAAGGATCTCGCGGTCGTTGATTTCATCTGGACTTTTCGGGCGATTTTCGTACCACCCGACAAAAATGGGCCGAAATCGGTATTTTTGGGCCAGATGATGGCTAGGGTTTGAAATCCGACACGGAACCCGAGACACAGTCATAAATTTTGGAGAAGAATGCTACAAGGATCTCGCGGTCGTCGATTTCATCTGGACTTTTCGGGCGATTTTCGTACCACCCGACAAAAATGGGCCGAAATCGGTATTTTCAGGCCAGACGATGGCTATGGTTTGAAATCTGACAAGGAACCCGAGACGGAGTCATAAATTAAGGAGAAGAAAGCTAAAAGGATCTCGCGGTCGTCGATTTCATCTGGACTTTTCGGGCGATTTTCGTACCACCCGACAAAAATGGGCCGAAATCGGTATTTTCAGGCCAGACGATGGCTAGGGTTTGAAATCCGACACGGAACCCGAGACACAGTCATAAATTTAGGAGAAGAATGCTACAAGAATCTCGCGGTCGTCGATTTCATCTGCACTTTTCGGGCGATTTTCGTACCACCCGACAAAAATGGGCCGAAATCGCTATTTTCGGGCCAGACGATGGCTAGGGTTTGAAATCCGACACGGAACCCGAGACACAATCATAAATTGAGGAGAAGAATTCTATAAGGATCTCGCGGTCGTCAATTTCATCTGGACTTTTCGGGCAATTTTCGTACCACCTGACAAAAATGGGACGAAATCGATATTTTCGGGCCAGACGATGGCTAGGGTTTGAAATCCGACACGGAACCCGAGACATAGTCATAAATTTAGGAGAAGAATGCTACAAGAATCTCGCGATCGTCGATTTCATCTGCACTTTTCAGGCGATTTTCGTACCACCCGACAAAAATGGGCCGAAATCGGTATTTTCGGGCCAGACGATGGCTAGGGTTTGAAATCCGAAACGGAACCCGAGACACAATCATAAATTGAGGAGAAGAATGCTATAAGGATCTCGCGGTCGTCGATTTCATCTCCAATTTTCGGGCGATTTTCGTACCACCCGACCAAAATGGGCCGAAATCAGTATTTTTGGGCCAGACGATGGCTACGGTTTGAAATCCAACACACACCCCGAGACACAGTCATAAATTGAGGAGAAGAATGCTACAAGGATCTCGCGGTCGTAGATTTTATGTGCACTTTTCGGGCGATTTTCGTACCACCCGACAAAAATGGGCCGAAATCGGTATTTTCGGGCCAGACGATTGCTAGGGTTTGAAATCCGACACGGAACTCGAGACACAGTCATAAATTTTGGAGAAGAATGCTACAAGGATCTCGCAGTCGTCGATTTCATCTGGACTTTTCGGGCCATTTTCGTACCACCCGACAAAAATGGGCCGAAATCGGTATTTTTGGGCCAGACGATGGCTAGGGTTTGAAATCCGACACGGAACCCGAGACACATTCATAAATTTAGGAGAAGAATGCTACAAGGATCTCGCGGTCGTCGATTTCATCTGCACTTTTCGGGCAATTTCCGTACCACCCGACAAAAATGGGCCGAAATCGGTATTTTCAGGCCAGACGATGGCTAGGGTTTGAAATCCGACACGAAACCCGAGACACAGTTATAAATTTAGGAGAAGAATGCTACAAGAATCTCGCGGTCGTCGATTTCATCTGCACTTTTCGGGCGATTTTCGTACCACCCGACAAAAATGGGCCGAAATCGGTATTTTCGGGCCAGACGATGGCTAGGGTTTGAAATCCGACACGGAACCCGAGACACAATCATAAATGGAGCAGAAGAATGCTATAAGGATCTCGTAGTCGTCGATTTCATCTGCACTTTTCGGGCGATTTTTCGTACCACCAGACAAAAATAGGCCGAAATCGGTATTTTCGGGCCATACGATGGCTAGGGTTTGAAATCCGACACGGAACCCGAGACACAGTCATAAATTTTGGAGAAGAATGCTATAAGGATCTCGCGGTCGTCGATTTCATCTGCACTTTTCGGGCGATTTTCGTACCACCCGACAAAAATGGGCCGAAATCGGTATTTTTGGGCCAGACGATGGCTAGGGTTTGAAATCCGACACGGAACCCGAGACACAGTTATAAATTTTGGAGAAGAATGCTACAAAGATCTCGCGGTCGTCGATTTCATCTGGACTTTACGGGCCATTTTCGTACCACCCGATAAAAATGGGTCGAAATCGGTATTTTCGGGCCAGACGATGGCTAGGGTTTGAAATCCGACACGGAACCCGAGACACATTCATAAATTTAGGAGAAGAATGCTACAAGGATCTCGCGGTCGTCGATTTCATCTGCACTTTTCGGGCGATTTTCGTACCACCCGACAAAAATGGGCCGAAATTGGTATTTTCGGGCCAGACGATGGCTAGGGTTTGAAATCCTACACGGAACCCGAGACACAGTCATAAATTTTGGAGAAGAATGCTACAAGGATCTCGCGGTCGTCGATTTCATCTGGACTTTTCGGGCCATTTTCGTACCACCCGACAAAAATGGGCCGAAATCGGTATTTTCGGGCCAGACGATGGCTAGTGTTTGAAATCCGACACGGAACCCGAGACACATTCATAAACTTAGGAGAAGAATGCTACAAGGATCTCGCGGTCGTCGATTTCATCTGCACTTTTCGGGCGATTTTCGTACCACCCAACAAAAATGGGCCGAAATCGGTACTTTTGGGCCAGACGATGGCTAGGGTTTGAAATCCGACACGAAACCCGAGATACAGTTATAAATTTAGGAGAAGAATGCTACAAGAATCTCGCGGTCGTCGATTTCATCTGCACTTTTCGGGCGATTTTCGTACCACCCGACAAAAATGGGCCGAAATCGGTATTTTCGGGCCAGACGATGGCTAGGGTTTGAAATCCGACACGGAACCCGAGACAGAGTCATAAATTTAGGAGAAGAATGCTACAAGGATCTCGCGGTCGTCGATTTCATCTGGACTTTTCGGGCAATTTTCGTAGCACCCGACAAAAATGGGGCGAAATCGGTATTTTCGGGCCAGACGATGGCTAGGGTTTGAAATCCGACACGGAACCCGAGACACATTCATAAATATAGGAGAAGAATGCTACAAGGATCTCGCGGTCGTCGATTTCATCTGGACTTTTCGGGCGATTTTCGTACCACCCGACAAAAATGGGCCGAAATCGGTATTTTCGGGCTAGACGATGGCTAGGGTTTGAAATCCGACACGGAACCCGAGACACAGTCATAAATTGAGGAGAAGAATGCTATAAGGATCTCGCGGTCGTCGATTTCATCTGCACTTTTCGGGCGATTTTCGTACCACCCGACAAAAATGGGCCGAAATCGGTATTTTCGGGCTAGACGATGGCTAGGGTTTGAAATCCGACACGGAACCCGAGACACAGTCATAAATTTTGGAGAAGAATGCTACAAGGATCTCGCGGTCGTCGATTTCATCTGGACTTTTCGGGCCATTTTCGTACCACCCGACAAAAATAGGCCGAAATCGATATTTTCGGGCCAGTCGATGGCTAGGGTTTAAAATCCGACACGGAACCCGAGACACATTCATAAATTGAGGAGAAGAATGCTACAAGGATCTCGCGGTCGTCGATTTTATCTGCACTTTTCGGGCGGTTTTCCTACCACCCGACAAAAATGGGTCGAAATCGGTATTTTCGGGCCAGACGATGGCTAGGGTTTGAAATCCGACATGGAACCCGAGACACAATCATAAATTTTGGAGAAGAATGATACAAGGATCTCGCGGTCGTCAATTTCATCTGGACTTTTCGGGCTATTTTCGTACCACCCGACAAAAATGGGCCGAAATCGGTATTTTCGGGCCAGATGATGGCTAGGGTTTGAAATCCGACACGGAACCCGAGACACATTCATAAATTAATGAGAAAAATGCTACAAGGATCTCGCGGTCGTCGATTTCATCTGCACTTTTCGGGCGATTTTTGTACCACCCGACAAATATGGGCCGAAATCGGTATTTTCGGGCCAGACGATGGCTAGGGTTTGAAATCCTACACGGAACCCGAGACACAGTCATAAATTTTGGAGAAGAATGCTACAAGGATCTCGCGGTCGTCGATTTCATCTGGACTTTTCGGGCAATTTTCGTACCACCCGACAAAAATAGGCCGAAATCGGTATTTTCGGACCAGACGATGGCTAGGGTTTGAAATCCGACACGGAACCCGAGACACATTCATAAATTTAGGAGAAGAAGGCTACAAGGATCTCGCGGTCGTCGATTTCATCTGCACTTTTCGGGCGATTTTCGTACCACCCGACAAAAATGGGCCGAAATCGGTATTTTCGGGCCAGACGATGGCTAGGGTTTGAAATCCGACACGGAATCCGAGACACATTCATAAATTTAGGAGAAGAATGCTACAAGGATCTCGCGGTCGTCGATTTCATCTGCACTTTTCGAGCGATTTTCGTACCACCCGACAAAAATGGGCCGAAATCGGTATTTTCGGGCCAGACGATGGCTAGGGTTTGAAATCCTACACGGAACCACAGACACAGTCATAAATTGAGGAGAAGAATGCTACAAGGATCTCGCGGTTGTAGATTTCATCTGCACTTTTCGGGCCATTTTCGTACCACCCTACAAAAATGGGTCGAAATCGGTATTTTCGGGCCAGACGATGGCTAGGGTTTGAAATCCGACACGAAACTCGAGACACACTAATAAATTTTGGAGAAGAATGCTACAACGATCTTGCGGTCGTCGATTTCATCTGGACTTTTCGGGCCATTTTCGTACCGCCTGACAAAAATGGGCCGAAATCGGTATTTTCGGGCCAGACGATGGCTAGGGTTTGAAATCCGACACGGAACCCGAGACACATTCATAAATTTAGGAGAAGAATGCTACAAGGATCTCGCGGTCGTCGATTTCATCTGCACTTTTCGGGCGATTTTCGTACCACCCGACAAAAATGGGCCGAAATCGGTATTTTCGGGCCAGGCGATGGCTAGGGTTTGAAATCTGACACGGAACCTGAGACACAGTCATAAATTTAGGAGAAGAATGCTACAAGGATCTCGCAGTCGTCGATTTCATCTGCACTTTTCGGGCGATTTTCGTACCACCCGACAAAAATGGGCCGAAATCGGTATTTTCGGGCCAGACGATGGCTAGGGTTTGAAATCCGACACGAAACCCGAGACACAGTTATAAATTTAGGAGAAGAATGCTACAAGAATCTCGCGGTCGGCGATTTCATCTGCACTTTTCGGGCGATTTTCGTACCACCCGACAAAAATGAGCCGAAATCGGTATTTTCAGGCCAGACGATGGCTAGGCTTTGAAATCCGACACGGAACCCGAGACACAGTCATAAATTTTGGAGAAGAATGCTACAAGGAACTCGCGGTCGTCGATTTCATTTGGACTTTTCGGGCCATTTTCGTACCACCCGACAAATATGGGCCAAAATCGGTATTTTCGGGCCAGACGATGGCTAGGGTTTGAAATACGACACGGAACCCGAGACACAGTCATAAATTGAGGAGAGGAATGCTATAAGGATCTCGCGGTCGTCGATTTCATCTGCACTTTTCGGGCGATTTTCGTACCACCCGACAAAAATGGGCCGAAATCGGTATTTTCGGGCCAGACGATGGCTAGGGTTTGAAATCCTACACGGAACCCGAGACACAGTCATAAATTTAGGAGAAGAATTCTACAAGGATCTCGCGGTCATCGATTTCATCTGGACTTTTCGGGCGATTTTCGTTCCACCCGACAAAAATGGGCCGAAATCGGTATTTTCGGGCCAAACGATGGCTAGGGTTTGAAATCTGACACGTAACTCGAGACACAGTCATAAATTTAGGAGAAGAATGCTACAAGTATCTCGCGGTCGTCGATTTCATCTGCACTTTTCGGGCGATTTTTGTACCACTCGACAAAAATGGGCCGAAATCGGTATTTTCGGGCCAGACGATGGCTAGGGTTTGAAATCCGACACGGAACCCGACACACATTCATAAATTTAGGAGAAGAATGCTACAAGGATCTCGCGGTCGTCGATTTCATCTGCACTTTTCGGGCGATTTTTGTACCACCCGACAAAAATGGGCCGAAATCGGTATTTTCGGGCTAGACGATGGCTAGGGTTTGAAATCTGACACGAAACCCGAGACACAGTCATAAATTTAGGAGAAGAATGCTATAAGAATCTCGCGGTCGTCGATTTCATCTGCACTTTTTGGGCGATTTTCCAACCACCCGACAAAAATGGGCCGAAATCGGTATTTTCGGGCCAGACGATGGCTAGGGTTTTAAATCCGACACGGAACCCGAGACACAGTCATAAATTTTGGAGAAGAATGCTACAAGGATCTCGCGGTCGTCGATTTCATCTGGACTTTTCGGGCCATTTTCGTACCACCGGACAACAATGGGCCGAAATCGGTATTTTCGGGCCAGACGATATTTAGGGTTTGAATCCGACACGGAACGCGAGACACATTCATAAATTTAGGAGAAGAATGCTATAAAGATCTCGCGGTCGTCGATTTCATCTGCACTTTTCGGGCGATTTTCCTACCACCCGACAAAAATGGGCCGAAATCAGTATTTTCGGGCCAGACGATGGCTAGGGTTTGAAATCCTACACAGAATCCGAGACACAATCATAAATTTAGGGGAAGAATGCTACAAGGATCACACGGTCGTCGATTTCATCTGGACTTTTCGGGCGATTTTCGTACCACCAGACAAAAATGGGCCGAAATCGGTATTTTCGGGCCAGACGATGGCTAGGGTTTGAAATCCGACACGGAACCCGAGACACATTCATAAATTTAGGAGAAGAATGCTACAAGGATCTCGCGGTCGTCGATTTCATCTGGACTTTTCGGGCCATTTTCGTACCACCCGACAAAAATGGGCTGAAATCGGTATTTTCGGGCCAGACGATGGCTAGGGTTTGAAATCCGACACGGAACCCGAGACACAGTCATAAATTTTGGAGAAGAATGCTACAAGGATCTCGCAGTCGTCGATTTCATCTGGACTTTTCGGGCCATTTTCGTACCACCCGACAAAAATGGGCCGAAATCGGTATTTTCGGGCCAGACGATGGCTAGGGTTTGAAATCCGACACGGAGCCCGAGACACATTCATAAATTTAGGAGAAGAATGCTACAAGGATCTCGCGGTCGTCGATTTCATCTGCACTTTTCGGGCAATTTCCGTACCACCCGACAAAAATGGGCCGAAATCGGTATTTTCGGGCCAGACGATGGCTAGGGTTTGAAATCCGACACGAAACCCGAGACACAGTTATAAATTTAGGAGAAGAATGCTACAAGAATCTCGCGGTCGTCGATTTCATCTGCACTTTTCGGGCGATTTTCTTACCACCCGACAAAAATGGGCAGAAATCGGAGTTTTCAGGCCAGACGATGGCTAGGGTTTGAAATCCGACACGGAACCCGAGACACAGTCATAAATTTTGGAGAAGAATGCTACAAGGATCTCGCGGTCGTCAATTTCATCTGGACTTTTCGGGCCATTTTCGTACCACCCGACAAAAATGGGCCGAAATCGGTATTTTTGGGCCAGACGATGGCTACGGTTTGAAATCCAACACACAACCCGAGACACAGTCATAAATTGAGGAGAAGAATGCTACAAGGATCTCGCGGTCGTAGATTTCATCTGCACTTTTCGGGCGATTTTCGTACCACCCGACAAAAATGGGCCAAAATCGGTATTTTCGGGCCAGACGATTGCTAGGGTTTGAAATCCGACACGGAACTCGAGACACAGTCATAAATTTTGGAGAAGAATGCTACAAGGATCTCGCAGTCGTCGATTTCATCTGGACTTTTCGGGCCATTTTCGTACCACCCGACAAAAATAGGCCGAAATCGGTATTTTCGGGCCAGACGATGGCTATGGTTTGAAATCCGACACGGAACCCGAGACACATTCATAAATTTAGGAGAAGAATGCTACAAGGATCTCGCGGTCGTCGATTTCATCTGCACTTTTCGGGCAATTTCCGTACCACCCGACAAAAATGGGCCGAAATCGGTATTTTTAGGCCAGACGATGGCTAGGGTTTGAAATCCGACACGAAACCCGAGACACAGTTATAAATTTAGGAGAAGAATGCTACAAGAATCTCGCGGTCGTCGATTTCATCTGCACTTTTCGGGCGATTTTCGTACCACCTGACAAAAATGGGCCGAAATCGGAATTTTCAGGCCAGACGATGGCTAGGGTTTGAAATCCGACACGGAACCAAAGACACAGTCATAAATTTTGGAGAAGAATGCTACAAGGATCTCGCGGTCGTCGATTTCATCTGGACTTTTTGGGCCATTTTCGTACCACCCGACAAAAATGGGCCAAAATTGGTATTTTCGGGCCAGACGATGGCTAGGGTTTGAAATCCGTCACGGAACCCGAGACACAGTCATAAATTGTGGATAGGAATGCTATAAGGATCTCGCGGTCGTCGATTTCATCTGCACTGTTCGGGCGATTTTCGTACCAACCAACAAAAATGGGCCGAAATTGGTATTTTCGGGCCAGACGATGGCTAGGGTTTGAAATCCGAAACGGAACCAGAGACACAATCATAAAATGAGGAGAAGAATGCTACAAGAATCTCGCGGTCGTCGATTTCATCTGCACTTTTCGGGCAATTTCCGTACCACCCGACAAAAATGGGCCGAAATCGGTATTTTCGGGCCAGACGATGGCTAGGGTTTGAAATCCGACACGGAACCCAAGACACAGTCATAAATTTTGGAGAAGAATGCTACAAGGATCTCGCGGTCGTCGATTTCATCTGGACTTTTCGGGCCATTTTCGTACCACCCGACAAAAATGGGCCGAAATTGGTATTTTCGGGCCAGACGATGGCTAGGGTTTGAAATCCGACACGGAACCCGAGACACAGTCATAAATTTAGGAGAAGAATGCTACAAGAATCTCGCGGTCGTCGATTTCATCTGCACTTTTCGGGCGATTTTCGTACCACCCGACAAAAATGGGTCGAAATCGGTATTTTCGGGCCAGACGATGGCTAGGGTTTGAAATCCGACACGGAACCCGAGACACAATCATAAATGGAGGAGAAGAATGCTACAAGGATCTCGCGGTCGTAGATTTCATCTGGACTTTTCGGGCGATTTTCGTACCACCAGACAAAAATAGGCCGAGATCGGTATTTTCGGGCCATACGATGGCTAGGTTTTGAAATCCGACATGGAACTCGAGACACAGTCATTAATTGAGGAGAAGAATGCTACAAAGATCTCGCGGTCGTCGATTTCATCTGCACTTTTCGGGCGATTTTCGTACCACCCGACAAAAATGGGACGAAATCGGTATTTTCGGGCCAGACTATGGCTAGGGTTTGAAATCCGACACGGAACCCGAGACACATTCATAAATTTAGGAGAAGAATGCTACAAGAATCTCGCGGTCGTCGATTTCATCTGCACTTTTCGGGCGATTTTCGTACCACCCGACAAAAATGGGCCGAAATCGGTATTTTTGGGCCAGACGATGGCTAGGGTTCAAAAACCGAAACGGAACCCGAGACACAATCATAAATTTAGGAGAAGAATGCTATAAGGATCTCGCGGTCGTCGATTTCATCTCCACTTTACGGGCGATTTTCGTACCACTTGACCAAAATGGGCCGAAATCAGTATTTTCGGGCCAGACGATGGCTACGGTTTGAAATTCAACACGGAACCCGAGACACAGTCATAAATTGAGGAGAAGAATGCTACAAGGATCTCACGGTCGTAGATTTCATCTGCACTTTTCGGGCGATTTTCGTACCACCCGACAAAAATGGGCCGAAATCGGTATTTTCGGGCCAGACGATGGCTAGGGTTTGAAATCCGACACGGAACTCGAAACACATTTATAAATTTTGGAGAAGAATGCTACAAGGATCTTGCGGTCGTCGATTTCATCTGGACTTTTCGGGCCATTTTCGTACCACCCGACAAAAATGGGCCGAAATCGGTATTTTCGGGCCAGACGATGGCTAGTGTTTGAAATCCGACACGGAACCCGAGACACATTCATAAATTTAGGAGAAGAATGCTACAAGGATCTCGCGGTCGTCGATTTCATCTGCACTTTTCGGGCGATTTTCGTACCACCCGACAAAAATGGGCCGAAATCGGTATTTTCGGGCCAGACGATGGCTAGGGTTTGAAATCCGACACGGAACCTGAGACACATTCATAAATTTAGGAGAAGAATGCTACAAGGATCTCGCGGTCGTCGATTTCATCTGGACTTTTCGGGCGATTTTCGTACCACCCGACAAAAATGGGCCGAAATCGGTATTTTCGGGCCAGACGATGGCTAGGGTTTTAAATCCGACACGGAACCCAAGACACAGTCATAAATTTAGGAGAAGAATGCTACAAGGATCTCGCGGTCGTCGATTTCATCTGGACTTTTCGGCAATTTTCGTACCACCCGACAAAAATGGGCCGAAATCGGTATTTTTCGGGCCTGACGATGGCTAGGGTTTGAAATACGACACGGAACCCGAGATACAGTCATAAATTTAGGAGAAGAATGCTACAAGGATCTCGCGGTCGTCGATTTCATCTGCACTTTTCGGGCGATTTTCGTACCACCCGACAAAAATGGGCCGAAATCGGTATTTTCGGGCCAGACGATGGCAAGGGTTTGAAATCCGACATGGAACCCGAGACACAGTCATAAATTTAGGAGAAGAATGCTACAAGGATCTCGCGGTCGTCGATTTCATCTGCACTTTTCGGGCGATTTTCGTACCACCCGACAAAAATGGGCCGAAATCGGTATTTTCGGGCCAGACGATGGCAAGGGTTTGAAATCCGACATGGAACCCGAGACACAGTCATAAATTTAGGAGAAGAATGCTACAAGGATCTTGCGGTCGTCGATTTCATCTGCACTTTTCGGGCGATTTTCGTACCACCCGACAAAAATGGGCCGAAATCGGTATTTTCGGGCCAGACGATGGCTAGGGTTTGAAATCTGACACGGAACCCGAGACACAGTCATAAATTTAGGAGAAGAATGCAACAAGGATCTTGCGGTCGTCGATTTCATCTGCACTTTTCGGGCGATTTTCGTACCACCCGACAAAAATTAGCCGAAATCGGTATTTTCGGGCCAGATGATGGCTAGGGTTTGAAATCAGACACGGAACCCGAGACACATTCATAAAATAAGGAAAAGAATGCTACAAGGATCTCGCGGTCGTCGATTTCATCTGCACTTTTCGGGCGATTTTCGTACCACCCGACAAAAATGGGCCGAAATCGGTATTTTCGGGCCAGACGATGGCTAGGGTTTGAAATCCGACACGGAACCCGAGACACAGTCAGAAATTCAGGAGAAGAATGCTACAAGAATCTCGCGGTCGTCGATTTCATCTGCACTTTTCGGGCGATTTTCGTACCACCCGACAAAAATGGGCCGAAATCGGTATTTTCGGGCCAGACGATGGCTAGGGTTTGAAATCCGACACGGAACCTGAGACACAGTCATAAATTGAGGAGAAGAATGCTATAAGGATCTCGCGGTCGTCGATTTCATCTGGACTTTTTGGGCAATTTTCGTACCACCTGACAAAAATGGGACGAAATCGATATTTTCGGGCCAGACGATGGCTAGGGTTTGAAATCCGAAACGGAACCCGAGACACAATCATAAATTGAGGAGAAGAATGCTATAAGGATATCGAGGTCGTCGATTTCATCTCCACTTTTTGGGCGATTTTCGTACCACCCGACCAAAATGGGCCGAAATCAGTATTTTTGGGCCAAACGATGGCTACGGTTTGAAATCCAACACACACCCCGAGACACAGTCATAAATTGAGGAGAACAATGCTACAAGGATCTCGCAGTCGTAGATTTCATGTGCACTTTTCGGGCGATTTTCGTACCACCCGACAAAAATGGGCCGAAATCGGTATTTTCGGGCCAGGCAATTGCTAGGGTTTGAAATCCGACACGGAACTCGAGACACAGTCATAAATTTTGGAGAAGAATGCTACAAGGATCTCGCAGTCGTCGATTTCATCTGGACTTTTCGGGCCATTTTCGTACCACCCGACAAAAATGGGCCGAAATCGGTATTTTCGGGCCAGACGATGGCTAGGGTTTGAAATCCGACACGAAACCCGAGACACAGTCATAAATTGAGGAGAAGAATGCTATAAGGATCTCGAGTTCGTCGATTTCATCTCCACTTTTTGGGCGATTTTCGTACCACCCGACCAAAATGGGCCGAAATCAGTATTTTTGGGCCAGACGATGGCTACGGTTTGAAATCCAACACACACCCCGAGACACAGTCATAAATTGAGGAGAAGAATGCTACAAGGATCTCGCAGTCGTAGATTTCATGTGCACTTTTCGGGCGATTTTCGTACCACCCGACAAAAATGGGCCGAAATCGGTATTTTCGGGCCAGACGATTGCTAGGGTTTGAAATCCGACATGGAACTCGAGACACAGTCATAAATTTTGGAGAAGAATGCTACAAGGATCTCGCAGTCGTCGATTTCATCTGGACTTTTCGGGACATTTTCGTACCACCCGACAAAAATGGGCCGAAATCGGTATTTTCGGGCCAGACGATGGCTAGGGTTTGAAATCCGACACGGAACCCGAGACACATTCATAAATTTAGGAGAAGAATGCTACAAGGATCTCGCGGTCGTCGATTTCATCTGCACTTTTCGGGCAATTTCCGTACCACCCGACAAAAATGGGCCGAAATCGGTATTTTCAGGCCAGACGATGGCTAGGGTTTGAAATCCGACACGAAACCCGAGACACAGTTATAAATTTAGGAGAAGAATGCTACAAGAATCTCGCGGTCGTCGATTTCATCTGCACTTTTCGGGCGATTTTCGTACCACCCGACAAAAATGGGCCGAAATCGGTATTTTCGGGCCAGACGATGGCTAGGGTTTGAAATCCGACACAGAACCCGAGACACAGTCATAAATTTAAGAGAAGAATGCTACAAGGATCTCGCGATCGGTGATTTCATCTGGACTTTTTGGGCGATTTTCGTACCACCCGACAAAAATTGACCGAAATTTGTATTTTCGGGCCAGACGATGGCTAGGGTTTTAAATCCGACACGGAACCCGAGACACAGTCATAAATTTAAGAGAAGAATGCTACAAGGATCTCGCGGTCGGTGATTTCATCTGGACTCTTCGGGCAATTTTCGTACCACCTGCCAAAACTGGGCCGAAATCGGTATTTTTGGGCCAGACGATGGCTGGGGTTTGAAATCTGACACGGAACCTGAGACACAGTCATAAATTTAGGAGAAGAATGCTACAAGGATCTCGCAGTCGTCGATTTCATCTGCACTTTTCGGGCGATTTTCGTACCACCCGACAAAAATGGGCCGAAATCGGTATTTTCGGGCCAGACGATGGCTAGGGTTTGAAATCCGACACGAAACCCGAGACACAGTTATAAATTTAGGAGAAGAATGCTACAAGAATCTCGCGGTCGTCGATTTCATCTGCACTTTTCGGGCGATTTTCTTACCACCCGACAAAAATGGGCAGAAATCGGAGTTTTCAGGCCAGACGATGGCTAGGGTTTGAAATCCGACACGGAACCCGAGACACAGTCATAAATTTTGGAGAAGAATGCTACAAGGATCTCGCGGTCGTCAATTTCATCTGGACTTTTCGGGCCATTTTCGTACCACCCGACAAAAATGGGCCGAAATCGGTATTTTTGGGCCAGACGATGGCTACGGTTTGAAATCCAACACACAACCCGAGACACAGTCATAAATTGAGGAGAAGAATGCTACAAGGATCTCGCGGTCGTAGATTTCATCTGCACTTTTCGGGCGATTTTCGTACCACCCGACAAAAATGGGCCAAAATCGGTATTTTCGGGCCAGACGATTGCTAGGGTTTGAAATCCGACACGGAACTCGAGACACAGTCATAAATTTTGGAGAAGAATGCTACAAGGATCTCGCAGTCGTCGATTTCATCTGGACTTTTCGGGCCATTTTCGTACCACCCGACAAAAATGGGCCGAAATCGGTATTTTCGGGCCAGACGATGGCTAGGGTTTGAAATCCGACACGGAACCCGAGACACATTCATAAATTAATGAGAAAAATGCTACACGGATCTCGCGGTCGTCGATTTCATCTGCACTTTTACGCGCGATTTTCGTACCACCCGACAAAAATGGGCCGAAATCGGTATTTTTGGGCCAGACGATGGCTAGGGTTTGAAATCCGACCCGGAACCCGAGACACAGTCATAAATTGAGGATAAGAATGCTACAAGGATCTCGCGGTCGTCGATTTCATCTGCACTTTTCGAGCGATTTTCGTACCACCCCACAAAAATGTGCCGAAATCGGTATTTTCGGGCCTGACGATGGCTAGGGTTTGAAATCCGACACGAAACCCGAGACACAGTCATAAATTTAGGAGAAGAATGCTACAAGAATCTCGCGGTCGTCGATTTCATCTGCACTTTTCGGGCCATTTTCGTACCACCCGACAAAAATGGGCCGAAATCGGTATTTTCGGGCTAGACGATGGCTAGGGTTTGAAATCTGACACGGAACCCGAGACACAGTCATAAATTTAGGAGAAGAATGCTACAAGGATCTCGCGGTCGTCGATTTCATCTGCACTTTTCGGGCGATTTTCGTACCACCCGACAAAAATGGGCCGAAATCGGTATTTTTGGGCCAGACGATGGCTAGGGTTCAAAAACCGAAACGGAACCCGAGACACAATCATAAATTTAGGAGAAGAATGCTATAAGGATCTCGCGGTCGTCGATTTCATCTCCACTTTACGGGCGATTTTCGTACCACTTGACCAAAATGGGCCGAAATCAGTATTTTCGGGCCAGACGATGGCTACGGTTTGAAATTCAACACGGAACCCGAGACACAGTCATAAATTGAGGAGAAGAATGCTACAAGGATCTCGCGGTCGTAGATTTCATCTGCACTTTTCGGGCGATTTTCGTACCACCCGACAAAAATGGGCCGAAATCGGTATTTTCGGGCCAGACGATGGCTAGGGTTTGAAATCCGACACGGAACTCGAGACACATTTATAAATTTTGGAGAAGAATGCTACAAGGATCTTGCGGTCGTCGATTTCATCTGGACTTTTCGGGCCATTTTCGTACCACCCGACAAAAATGGGCCGAAATCGGTATTTTCGGGCCAAACGATGGCTAGTGTTTGAAATCCGACACGGAACCCGAGACACATTCATAAATTTAGGAGAAGAATGCTACAAGGATCTCGCGGTCGTCGATTTCATCTGCACTTTTCGGGCGATTTTCGTACCACCCGACAAAAATGGGCCGAAATCGGTATTTTCGGGCGTGACGATTGCTAGGGTTTGAAATCCGACACGAAACCCGAGACACAGTCATAAATTTAGGAGAAGAATGCTACAAGAATCTCGCGGTCGTCAATTTCATCTGCACTTTTCGGGCTATTTTCGTACCACCCGACAAAAATGGGCCGAAATCGGTATTTTCGGGCCAGACGATGGCTAGGGTTTGAAATCCTACACGGAACCCGAGACACAGTCATAAATTTTGGAGAAGAATGCTACAAGGATCTCGCGGTCGCCGATTTCATCTGGACTTTTCGGGCAATTTACGTACCACCCAACAAAAATGGGCCGAAATCGGTATTTTCAGGCCAGACGATGGCTAGGGTTTGAAATCCGACACGGAACCCGAGACACATTCATAAATTTAGGAGAAGAATGCTACAAGGATCTCGCGGTCGTCGATTTCATCTGCACTTTTCGGGCGATTTTCGTACCACCCGACAAAAATGGGCCGAAATCGGTATTTTCGGGCGTGACGATGGCTAGGGTTTGAAATCCGACACGAAACCCGAGACACATTCATAAATTTAGGAGAAGAATGCTACAAGAATCTCGCGGTCGTCAATTTCATCTGCACTTTTCGAGCTATTTTCGTACCACCCGACAAAAATTGGCCGAAATCGGTATTTTCGGGCCAGACGATGGCTAGGGTTTGAAATCCTACACGGAACCCGAGACACAGTCATAAATTTTGGAGAAGAATGCTACAAGAATCTCGCGGTCGTCGATTTCATCTGCACTTTTCGGCGATTTTCGTACCACCCGACAAAAATGGGCCAAAATCGGTATTTTCGGGCCAGACGATGGCTAGGGTTTGAAATCCGACACGGAACCCGAGACACATTCATAAATTTAGGAGAAGAATGCTACAAGGATCTCGCGGTCGTCGATTTCATCTGCACTTTTCGGGCGATTTTCGTACCACCCGACAAAAATGGGCCGAAATCGGTATTTTTGGGCCAGACGATGGCTAGGGTTTGAAATCCGACACGGAACCCGAGACACAGTTATAAATTTTGGAGAAGAATGCTACAAAGATCTCGCGGTCGTCGATTTCATCTGGACTTTACGGGCCATTTTCGTACCACCCGATAAAAATGGGTCGAAATCGGTATTTTCGGGCCAGACGATGGCTAGGGTTTGAAATCCGACACGGAACCCGAGACACATTCATAAATTTAGGAGAAGAATGCTACAAGGATCTCGCGGTCGTCGATTTCATCTGCACTTTTCGGGCGATTTTCTTACCACCCGACAAAAATGGGCCGAAATCGGTATTTTCGGGCCAGACGATGGCTAGGGTTTGAAATCCGACACGGAACCCGAGACACAGTCATAAATTTAGGAGAAGAATGCTACAAGGATCTCGCGGTCGTCGATTTCATCTGGACTTTACGGGCGATTTTCGTACCACCCGACAAAAATGGGCCGAAATCGGTATTTTCGGGCCAGACGATGGCTAGGGTTTGAAATCCGACACGGAACCCGAGACACAGTCATAAATTTAGGAGAAGAATGCTACAAGGATCTCGCGGTCGGTGATTTCATCTGGACTTTTTGGGCGATTTTCGTACCACCCGACAAAAATGGGCCGAAATCGGTATTTTCGGGCCAGACGATGGCTAGGGTTTGAAATCCGACACGGAACCCGAGACACATTCATAAATTTAGGAGAAGAATGCTACAAGGATCTCGCGGTTGTCGAATTCATCTGCACTTTTCGGGCGATTTTCGTACCACCCGACAAAAATGGGCCGAAATCGGTATTTACGGGCCAGACGATGGCTAGGATTTGAAATCCGACACGGAACCTGAGATACAATCATAAAATTAGGAGAAGAATGCTACAAGGATCTCCCGGTCGTCGATTTCATCTGCACTTTTTGGGCGATTTTCGTACTACCCGACAAAAATGGGCCGAAATCGGTATTTTCGGGTCAGACGATGGCAAGGGTTTAAAATCTGACACGGAACCCGAGACACAGTCATAAATTTAAGAGAAGAATGCTACAAGGATCTCGCGGTCGTCGAATTCATCTGCACTTTTCGGGCGATTTTCGTACCACCCGACAAAAATGGGCCGAAATCGGTATTTTCGGGCCAGACGATGGCTAGGGTTTGAAATCCGACACGGAACCCGAGACACATTCATAAATTTAGGAGAAGAATGCTACAAGGATCTCGCAGTCGTCGATTTCATCTGCACTTTCCAGGCGATTTTTGTACCACCCGACAAAAATAGGCCGAAATCGGTATTTTCGGGCCAGACGATGGCTAGGGTTTGAAATCCGACACGAAACCTGAGACATAGTCATAAATTTAGGAGAAGAATGCTACAAGAATCTCGCGGTCGTCGATTTCATCTGCACTTTTCGGGCGATTTTCGTACCACCCGACAAAAATGGGCCGAAATCGGTATTTTCGGGCCAGACGATGGCTAGGGTTTGAAATCCGACACGGAACCTGAGACACAGTCATAAATTGAGGAGAAGAATGCTATAAGGATCTCGCGGTCGTCGATTTCATCTGGACTTTTTGGGCAATATTCGTACCACCTGACAAAAATGGGACGAAATCGATATTTTCGGGCCAGACGATGGCTAGGGTTTGAAATCCGAAACGGAACCCGAGACACAATCATAAATTGAGGAGAAGAATGCTATAAGGATATCGAGGTCGTCGATTTCATCTCCACTTTTTGGGCGATTTTCGTACCACCCGACCAAAATGGGCCGAAATCAGTATTTTTCGGCCAAACGATGGCTACGGTTTGAAATCCAACACACACCCCGAGACACAGTCATAAATTGAGGAGAAGAATGCTACAAGGATCTCGCAGTCGTAGATTTCATGTGCACTTTTCGGGCGATTTTCGTACCACCCGACAAAAATGGGCCGAAATCGGTATTCGCGGGCCAGACAATTGCTAGGGTTTGAAATCCGACACGGAACTCGAGACACAGTCATAAATTTTGGAGAAGAATGCTACAAGGATCTCGCAGTCGTCGATTTCATCTGGACTTTTCGGGCCATTTTCGTACCACCCGACAAAAATGGGCCGAAATCGGTATTTTCGGGCCAGACGATGGCTAGGGTTTGAAATCCGACACGGAACCCGAGACACAGTCATAAATTTTGGAGAAGAATGCTACAAGGATCTCACGGTCGTCGATTTCATCTGCACTTTTCGGGCGATTTTCATACCACCCGACAAAAATGGGCCGAAATCGGTATTTTCGGGCCAGACGATGGCTAGGGTTTGAAATCCGACACGGAACCCGAGACACAGTCATAAATTGAGGGGAAGAATGCTATAAGGATCTCGCGGTCGTCGATTTCATCTAGACTTTTCGGGCCATTTTCGTACCACCCGACAAAAATGGGCCGAAATCGGTATTTTCGGGCCAGACGATGGCTAGGGTTTGAAATCCGACACGGAACCTGAGACACAGTCATAAATTGAGGAGAAGAATGCTATAAGGATCTCGCGGTCGTCGATTTCATCTGGACTTTTTGGGCAATATTCGTACCACCTGACAAAAATGGGACGAAATCGATATTTTCGGGCCAGACGATGGCTAGGGTTTGAAATCCGAAACGGAACCCGAGACACAATCATAAATTGAGGAGAAGAATGCTATAAGGATATCGAGGTCGTCGATTTCATCTCCACTTTTTGGGCGATTTTCGTACCACCCGACCAAAATGGGCCGAAATCAGTATTTTTCGGCCAAACGATGGCTACGGTTTGAAATCCAACACACACCCCGAGACACAGTCATAAATTGAGGAGAAGAATGCTACAAGGATCTCGCAGTCGTAGATTTCATGTGCACTTTTCGGGCGATTTTCGTACCACCCGACAAAAATGGGCCGAAATCGGTATTTTCGAGCCAGACGATGGCTAGGGTTTGAAATCCGACACGAAACCCGAGACACAGTTATAAATTTAGGAGAAGAATGCTACAAGAATCTCGCGGTCGTCGATTTCATCTGCACCTTTCGGGCGATTTTCGTACCACCCGACAAAAATGGGCCGAAATCGGAATTTTCAGGCCAGACGATGGCTAGGGTTTGAAATCCGACACGGAACCCGAGACACAGTCATAAATTTTGGAGAAGAATGCTACAAGAATCTCGCGGTCGTCGATTTCATCTGGACTTTTCGGGCCATTTTCGTACCACCCGACAAAAATGGGCCGAAATCGGTATTTTTGGGCCAGACGATGGCTACGGTTTGAAAACCAACACACAACCCGAGACACAGTCATAAATTTAGGAGAAGAATGCTACAAGGATCTCGCGGTCGTAGATTTCATCTGCACTTTTCGGGCGATTTTCGTACTACCCGACAAAAATGGGCCGAAATCGGTATTTTCGGGCCAGACGATTGCTAGGGTTTGAAATCCGACACGGAACTCGAGACACAGTCATAAATTTTGGAGAAGAATGCTACAAGGATCTCGCAGTCGTCGATTTCATCTGGACTTTTCGGGCCATTTTCGTACCACCCGACAAAAATAGGCCGAAATCGGTATTTTCGGGCCAGACGATGGCTATGGTTTGAAATCCGACACGGAACCCGAGACACATTCATAAATTTAGGAGAAGAATGCTACAAGGATCTCGCGGTCGTCGATTTCATCTGCACTTTTCGGGCAATTTCCGTACCACCCGACAAAAATGGGCCGAAATCGGTATTTTTAGGCCAGACGATGGCTAGGGTTTGAAATCCGACACGAAACCCGAGACACAGTTATAAATTTAGGAGAAGAATGCTACAAGAATCTCGCGGTCGTCGATTTCATCTGCACTTTTCGGGCGATTTTCGTACCACCCGACAAAAATGGGCCGAAATCGGTATTTTCGGGCCAGACGATGGCTAGGGTTTGAAATCCGACACAGAACCCGAGACACAGTCATAAATTTTGGAGAAGAATGCTATAAGGATCTCACAGTTGTCTATTTCATATGCACTTTTCGGGCGATTTTCGTACCACCCAACAAAAATGGGCCGAAATCGGTATTTTCGGGCAAGACGATGGCTAGGGATTGAAATCCGACACGAAACCCGAGACACAGTCATAAATTTAGGAGAAGAATGTTATAAGAATCTCGCGGTGGTCGATTTCATCTGCACTTTTCGGGCGATTTTCTAACCACCAGACAAAAATAGGCCGAAATCGGTATTTTCGAACCAGTCGATGGCTAGGGTTTGAAATCTGACACGGAACCCGAGACACAATCATAAATTAAGGAGAAGAATGCTACAAGGATCTCGCGGTCGTCGATTTCATCTGCACTTTTCGGGCGATTTTCGTACCACCCGACAAAAATAGGCCGAAATCGGTATTTTCGGGCCAGACGATGGCTAGGGTTTGAAATCCGACACGGAACCCGAGACACAGTCATAAATTTAGGAGAAGAATGCTACAAGGATCTCGCGGTCGTCGATTTCATCTGGACTTTTCGAGCGATTTTCGTACCACCCGACAAAAATGGGCCGAAATCGGTATTTTCGGGCCAGACGATGGCTAGGGTTTGAAATCCGACACGGAACCCGAGACACAGTCATAAATTTAGGAGAAGAATGCTACAAGGATCTCGTGGTCGTCGATTTCATCTGGACTTTTCGGGCGATTTTCGTACCACCCGACAAAAATGGGCCGAAATCGGTATTTTTGGGCCAGACGATGGCTAGGGTTTGAAATCCGACACGGAACCCGAGACACAGTCATAAATTGAGGAGAAGAATGCTACAAGGATCTCGCGGTCGTCGATTTCATCTGCACTTTTCGGGCGATTTTTGTACCACCCGACAAAAATAGGCCGAAATCGGTATTTTCGGGCCAGACGATGGCTAGGGTTTGAAATCCGACACGGAACCCGAGACACAGTCATAAATTTAGGAGAAGAATGCTACAAGGATCTCGCGGTCGTCGATTTCATCTGCACTTTTCGGGCAATTTTCGTACCACCCGACAAAAATGGGCCGAAATCGGTATTTTCGGGCCAGACGATGGCTAGGGTTTGAAATCCGACACGGAACCCGAGACACATTCATAAATTTAGGAGAAGAATGCTACAAGAATCTCGCGGTCGTCGATTTCATCTGCACTTTTCGGGCGATTTTCGTACCACCCGACAAAAATGGGCCGAAATCGGTATTTTTGGGCCAGACGATGGCTAGGGTTCAAAAACCGAAACGGAACCCGAGACACAATCATAAATTTAGGAGAAGAATGCTATAAGGATCTCGCGGTCGTCGATTTCATCTCTACTTTTTGGGGGATTTTCGTACCACCCGACCAAAATGGGCCGAAATCAGTATTTTCGGGCCAGACGATGGCTAGGGTTTGAAATCCGACACGGAACCCGAGACACAGTCATAAATTTTGGAGAAGAATGCTACAAGGATCTCGCGGTCGTCGATTTCATCTGGACTTTTCGGGCCATTTTCGTACCACCCGACAAAAATAGGCCGAAATCGGTATTTTCGGGCCAGACGATGGCTAGGGTTTGAAATCCGACACGGAACCCGAGACACATTCATAAATTTAGGAGAAGAATGCTACAAGGATCTCGCGGTCGTCGATTTCATCTGCACTTTTCGAGCGATTTTCGTACCACCCGACAAAAATGGGCCGAAATCGGTATTTTCGGGCCAGACGATGGCTAGGGTTTGAAATCCTACACGGAACCACAGACACAGTCATAAATTGAGGAGAAGAATGCTACAAGGATCTCGCGGTTGTAGATTTCATCTGCACTTTTCGGGCCATTTTCGTACCACCCTACAAAAATGGGTCGAAATCGGTATTTTCGGGCCAGACGATGGCTAGGGTTTGAAATCCGACACGAAACTCGAGACACACTAATAAATTTTGGAGAAGAATGCTACAACGATCTTGCGGTCGTCGATTTCATCTGGACTTTTCGGGCCATTTTCGTACCGCCTGACAAAAATGGGCCGAAATCGGTATTTTCGGGCCAGACGATGGCTAGGGTTTGAAATCCGACACGGAACCCGAGACACATTCATAAATTTAGGAGAAGAATGCTACAAGGATCTCGCGGTCGTCGATTTCATCTGCACTTTTCGGGCGATTTTCGTACCACCCGACAAAAATGGGCCGAAATCGGTATTTTCGGGCCAGACGATGGCTAGGGTTTGAGATCCTACCCGGAACCCGAGACACAGTCATAAATTTTGGAGAAGAATGCTACAAGGATCTCGCGGTCGTCGATTTCATCTGGACTTTTCGGGCCATTTTCGTACCACCCGACAAAAATGGGCCGAAATCGGTATTTTCGGGCCAGACGATGGCTAGGGTTTGAAATCCGACACGGAACCCGAGACACATTCATAAATTTAGGAGAAGAATGCTACAAGGATCTCGCGGTCGTCGATTTCATCTGCACTTTTCGGGCAATTTCCGTACCACCCGACAAAAATGGGCCGAAATCGGTATTTTCGGGCCAGACGATGGCTAAGGTTTGAAATCCGACACGAAACCCGAGACACAGTTATAAATTTAGGAGAAGAATGCTACAAGAATCTCGCGGTCGTCGATTTCATCTGCACTTTTCGGGCGATTTTCGTACCACCCGACAAAAATGGGCCGAAATCGGAATTTTCAGGCCAGACGATGGCTAGGGTTTGAAATCCGACACGGAACCAAAGACACAGTCACAAATTTTGGAGAAGAATGCTACAAGGATCTTGCGGTCGTCGATTTCATCTGGACTTTTCGGGCCATTTTCGTACCACCCGACAAAAATGGGCCAAAATTGGTATTTTCGGGCAAGACGATGGCTAGGGTTTGAAATCCGACACGGAACCCGAGACACAGTCATAAATTGTGGATAGGAATGCTATAAGGATCTCGCAGTCGTCGATTTCATCTGCACTGTTCGGGCGATTTTCGTACCAACCGACAAAAATGGGCCGAAATTGGTATTTCCGGGCCAGACGATGGCTAGGGTTTGAAATCCGAAGCGGAACCAGAGACACAATCATAAAATGAGGAGAAGAATGCTACAAGAATCTCGCGATCGTCGATTTCATCTGCATTTTTCAGGCGATTTTCGTACCACCAGACAAAAATGGGCCGAAATCGGTATTTTCGGGCCAGACGATGGCTAGGGTTTGAAATCCGACACGGAACCCAAGACACAGTCATAAATTTTGGAGAAGAATGCTACAAGGATCTCGCGGTCGTCAATTTCATCTGGACTTTTCGGGCCATTTTCGTACCACCCGACAAAAATGGGCCGAAATTGGTATTTTCGGGCCAGACGATGGCTAGGGTTTGAAATCCGACACGAAACCCGAGACACATTCATAAATTTAGGAGAAGAATGCTACAAGGATCTCGCAGTCGTCGATTTCATCTGCACTTTTTGGGCGATTTTCGTACCACCCGACAAAAATGGGCCGAAATCGGTATTTTCGGGTCAGACGATGGCTAGGGTTTGAAAACCGAAACGGAACCCGAGACACAATCATAAATTGAGGAGAAGAATGCTATAAGGATCTCGCAGTCGTCGATTTCATCTCCACTTTTCGTGCGATTTTCGTACCACCCGACCAAAATAGGTCAAAATCAGTATTTTCGGGCCAGACGATGGCTATGGTTTGAAATCCAACACGGAACCCGAGACACAGTCATAAATTTAGGAGAAGAATGCTACAAGGATCTCGCGGTCGTAGATTTCATCTGCACTTTTCGGCCGATTTTCGTACCACCCGACAAAAATGGGCCGAAATCGGTATTTTCAGGCCAGACGATGGCTAGGGTTTGAAATCCGACACGGAACCCGAGACACAGTCATAAATTTTGGAGAAGAATGCTACAAGGATCTCGCGATCGTCGATTTCATCTGGACTTTTTGGGTCATTTTCGTACCACCCGACAAAAATGGGCCAAAATCGGTATTTTCGGGCCAGACGATGGCTAGGGTTTGAAATCCGACACGGAACCCGAGACACAGTCATAAATTTAGGAGAAGAATGCTACAAGAATCTTGCAGTCGTCGATTTCATCAACACTTTTCGGGCGATTTTCGTACCACCCGACAAAAATGGGCCGAAATCGGTATTTTCAGTCCAGACGATGGCTAGGGTTCGAAAACCGAAACGGAACCCGAGACACAATCATAAATTGAGGAGAAGAATGCTATAAGGATCTCGCGGTCGTCGATTTCATCTCCACTTTTCGGGCGATTTTCGTACCACCCGACCAAAATGGCCCGAAATCAGTATTTCCGGGCCAGACGATGGCTACGATTTGAAATCCAACACGGAACCCGAGACATAGTCATAAATTGAGGAGAAGAATGCTACAAGGATCTCGCGGTCGTAGATTTCATCTGCACTTTTCGGGCGATTTTCGTTCCACCCGACAAAAAAGGACCGAAATCGGTATTTTCGGGCCAAACGATGGCTAGGGTTTGAAATCCGACACGGAACCCGAGACACAGTCATAAATTTTGGAGAAGAATGCTACAAGGATCTCGCGGTCGTGGATTTCATCTGGACTTTTCGGGCCATTTTCGTACCACCCGACAAAAATGGGCCGAAATCGGTATTTTCGGGCCAAACGATGGCTAGGGTTTGAAATCCGACACGGAACCCAAGACACATTCATAAATTTAGGAGAAGA
This sequence comes from Cicer chorassanicum, assembly GCA_037974735.1. NCBI lineage: Eukaryota > Viridiplantae > Streptophyta > Magnoliopsida > Fabales > Fabaceae > Cicer > Cicer chorassanicum. The sequence continues at coordinate 8,779 of JBBPBP010000787.1, read as the reverse complement.
ATGCTACAAGGATCTCGCGGTCGTCGATTTAATCTGCACTTTTCGGGCAATTTTCGTACCACCCGACAAAAATGGGCCGAAATCGGTATTTTTGGGCCAGACGATGGCTAGGGTTTGAACACCGAAACGGAACCCGAGACACAATCATAAATTGAGGAGAATAATGCTATAAGGATCTCGCGGTCGTCGATTTCATCTCCACTTTTCGGGCGATTTTCGTACCACCCGACCAAAATGGGCCGAAATCAGTATTTTCGGGCTAGACGATGGCTACGGTTTGAAATTCAACTCGGAACTCGAGACACGGTCATAAATTGAGGAGAAGAATGCTACAAGGATCTCGCGGTCGTAGATTTCATCTGCACTTTTCTGGCGATTTTCGTACCACCCGACAAAAATGGGCCGAAATCAGTATTTTCGGGCCAGACGATGGCTAGGGTTTGAAATCCGACACGGAACTCGAGACACAGTCATAAATTTTGGAGAAGAATGCTACAAGGATCTCGCAGTCGTCGATTTCATCTGGACTTTTCGGGCCATTTTCGTACCACCCGACAAAAATGGGCCGAAATCGGTATTTTCGGGCCAGACGATGGCTAGGGTTTGAAATCCGACACGAAACCCGAGACACAGTTATAAATTTAGGAGAAGAATGCTACAAGAATCTCGCGGTCATTGATTTCATCTGCACTTTTCGGGCGATTTTCGTACCACCCGACAAAAAATGGGCCGAAATCGGAATTTTCAGGCCAGACGATGGCTAGGGTTTGAAATCCGACACGGAACCCGAGACACAGTCATAAATTTTGGAGAAGAATGCTACAAGGATCTCGCGGTCGTCGATTTCATCTGGACTTTTCGGGCCATTTTCGTACCACCCGACAAAAATGGGCCGAAATCGGTATTTTTGGGCCAGACGATGGCTACGGTTTGAAATCCAACACACAACCCGAGACACAGTCATAAATTGAGGAGAAGAATGCTACAAGGATCTCGCGGTCGTAGATTTCATCTGCACTTTTCGGGCGATTTTCGTACCACCCGACAAAAATGGGCCGAAATCGGTATTTTCGGGCCAGACGATGGCTAGGGTTTGAAATCCGACACGGAACCCGAGACACAGTCATAAATTTTGGAGAAAAATGCTACAAGGATCTCGCGGTCGTCGATTTCATCTGGACTTTTCGGGCCATTTTCGTACCACCCGACAAAAATGGGCCGAAATCGGTATTTTCGGGCCAGACGATGGCTAGGGTTTGAAATCCGACACAAAACCCGAGACACAGTCATAAATTTAGGAGAAGAATGCTACAAGAATCTCGCGGTCGTCGATTTCATCTGCACTTTTCGGGCGATTTTCGTACCACCCGACAAAAATGGGCCGAAATCGGTATTTTCGGTCCAGACGATGGCTAGGGTTCGAAAACCGAAACGGAACCCGAGACACAATCATAAATTGAGGAGAAGAATGCAATAAGGATCTCGCGGTCGTCGATTTCATCTCCACTTTTCGGGCGATTTTCCTACCACCCGACCAAAATGGGCCGAAATCAGTATTTCCGGGCCAGACGATGGCTACGATTTGAAATCCAACACGGAACCCGAGACATAGTCATAAATTGAGGAGAAGAATGCTACAAGGATCTCGCGGTCGTAGATTTCATCTGCACTATTCGAGCGATTTTCGTACCACCCGACAAAAATGGGCCGAAATCGGTATTTTCGGGCCAGACGATGGCTAGGGTGTGAAATCCGACACGGAACCCGAGACACAGTCAAAAATTTTAGAGAAGAATGCTACAAGGATCTCGCGGTCGTCGATTTCATCTGCACTTTTCGGGCGATTTTTGTACCACCCGACAAAAATGGGCCGAAATCGGTATTTTCGGGCCAGACGATGGCTAGGGTTTGAAATCCGACACGGAATCCGAGACATAGTCATAAATTTAGGAGAAGAATGCTACAAGAATCTCGCGGTCGTCGATTTCATCTACACTTTTCGGGCGATTTTCTTACCACCCGACAAAAATGGGCCGAAATCGGTATTTTCGGGCCAAACGATGGCTAGGGTTTGAAATCCGACACGGAACCCGAGACACAGTCATAAATTTTGGAGAAGAATGCTACAAGGATCTCGCGGTTGCGATTTCATCTAGACTTTTCGGGCCATTTTCGTACCACCCGACAAAAATGGGCCGAAATTGGTATTTTCGGGCCAGACAATGGCTAGGGTTTGAAATCCGACACGGAACCCGAGACACATTCATAAATTTAGGAGAAGAATGCTAAAAGGATCTCGCGGTCGTCGATTTCATCTGCACTTTTTGGGCGATTTTCGTACCACCCGACAAAAATGGGCCGAAATCGGTATTTTCGGGCCAGACGATGGCTAGGGTTTGAAATCCGACACGGAACCCGAGACACACTCATAAATTTAAGAGAAGAATGCTACAAGGATCTCGCGGTCGTCGATTTCATCTGCACTTTTCGGGCGATTTTCGTACCACCCGACAAAAATGGGCCGAAATCGGTATTTTCGGGCCAGACGATGGCTAGGGTTTGAAATCCGACACGGAACCTGAGACACAGTCATAAATTGAGGAGAAGAATGCTATAAGGATCTCGCGGTCGTCGATTTCATCTGGACTTTTTGGGCAATATTCGTACCACCTGACAAAAATGGGACGAAATCGATATTTTCGGGCCAGACGATGGCTAGGGTTTGAAATCCGAAACGGAACCCGAGACACAATCATAAATTGAGGAGAAGAATGCTATAAGGATATCGAGGTCGTCGATTTCATCTCCACTTTTTGGGCGATTTTCGTACCACCCGACCAAAATGGGCCGAAATCAGTATTTTTCGGCCAAACGATGGCTACGGTTTGAAATCCAACACACACCCCGAGACACAGTCATAAATTGAGGAGAAGAATGCTACAAGGATCTCGCAGTCGTAGATTTCATGTGCACTTTTCGGGCGATTTTCGTACCACCCGACAAAAATGGGCCGAAATCGGTATTTTCGAGCCAGACGATGGCTAGGGTTTGAAATCCGACACGAAACCCGAGACACAGTTATAAATTTAGGAGAAGAATGCTACAAGAATCTCGCGGTCGTCGATTTCATCTGCACCTTTCGGGCGATTTTCGTACCACCCGACAAAAATGGGCCGAAATCGGAATTTTCAGGCCAGACGATGGCTAGGGTTTGAAATCCGACACGGAACCCGAGACACAGTCATAAATTTTGGAGAAGAATGCTACAAGAATCTCGCGGTCGTCGATTTCATCTGGACTTTTCGGGCCATTTTCGTACCACCCGACAAAAATGGGCCGAAATCGGTATTTTTGGGCCAGACGATGGCTACGGTTTGAAAACCAACACACAACCCGAGACACAGTCATAAATTTAGGAGAAGAATGCTACAAGGATCTCGCGGTCGTAGATTTCATCTGCACTTTTCGGGCGATTTTCGTACTACCCGACAAAAATGGGCCGAAATCGGTATTTTCGGGCCAGACGATTGCTAGGGTTTGAAATCCGACACGGAACTCGAGACACAGTCATAAATTTTGGAGAAGAATGCTACAAGGATCTCGCAGTCGTCGATTTCATCTGGACTTTTCGGGCCATTTTCGTACCACCCGACAAAAATGGGCCGAAATCGGTATTTTTGGGCCAGACGATGGCTAGGGTTTGAAATCCGACACGGAACCCGAGACACATTCATAAATTTAGGAGAAGAATGCTACAAGGATCTCGCGGTCGTCGATTTCATCTGCACTTTTCGGGCAATTTCCGTACCACCCGACAAAAATGGGCCGAAATCGGTATTTTCGGGCCAGACGATGGCTAAGGTTTGAAATCCGACACGAAACCCGAGACACAGTTATAAATTTAGGAGAAGAATGCTACAAGAATCTCGCGGTCGTCGATTTCATCTGCACTTTTCGGGCGATTTTCGTACCACCCGACAAAAATGGGCCGAAATCGGAATTTTCAGGCCAGACGATGGCTAGGGTTTGAAATCCGACACAGAACCCGAGACAAAGCCATAAATTTTGGAGAAGAATGCTACAAGGATCTCGCGGTCGTCGATTTCATCTGGACTTTTCGGGCCATTTTCGTACCACCCGACAAAAATGGGCCAAAATTGGTTTTTTCGGGCCAGACGATGGCTAGGGTTTGAAATCCGACACGGAACCCGAGACACAGTCGTAAATTTTGGATAGGAATGCTATAAGGATCTCGCGGTCGTCGATTTCATCTGCACTGTTCGGGCGATTTTCGTACCAACCGACAAAAATGGGCCGAAATTGGTATTTTCGGGGTAGACGATGGCTAGGGTTTGAAATCCGAAACGGAACCAGAGACACAATCATAAAATGAGGAGAAGAATGCTACAAGAATCTCGCGATCGTCGATTTCATCTGCATTTTTCAGGCGATTTTCGTACCACCCGACAAAAATGGGCCGAAATCGGTATTTTCGGGCCAGACGATGGCTAGGGTTTGAAATCCGACACGGAACCCAAGACACAGTCATAAATTTTGGAGAAGAATGCTACAAGGATCTCGCAGTCGTCGATTTCATCTGGACTTTTCAGGCCATTTTCGTACCTCCCGACAAAAATGGGCCGAAATTGGTATTTTCGGGCCAGACGATGGCTAGGGTTTGAAATCCGACACGGAACCCGAGACACATTCATAAATTTAGGAGAAGAATGCTATAAGGATCTCGCGGTCGTAGATTTCATCTGCACTTTTTGGGCGATTTTCGTACCACCCGACCAAAATGGGCCGAAATCAGTATTTTCGGGCCAGACGATGGCTATGGTTTGAAATCCAACACGGAACCCGAGACACAGTCATAAATTGAGGAGAAGAATGCTACAAGGATCTCGCGGTCGTAGATTTCATCTGCACTTTTCGGCCGATTTTCGTACCACCCGACAAAAATGGGCCGAAATCGGTATTTTCTGGCCAGACGATGGCTAGGGTTTGAAATCCAACACGGAACCCGAGACACAGTCATAAATTTTGGAGAAGAATGCTACAAGGATCTCGCGATCGTCGATTTCATCTGGACTTTTTGGGTCATTTTCGTACCACCCGACAAAAATGGGCCGAAATTGGTATTTTCGGGCCAGACGATGGCTAGGGTTTGAAATCCGACACGGAACCCGAGACACAATCATAAATTGAGGAGAAGAATGCTAAAAGGATCTCGCGGTCGTCGATTTCATCTGCACTTTTTGGGCGATTTTCGTACCACCCGACCAAAATGGGCCGAAATCAGTATTTCCGGGCCAGACGATGTCTACGATTTGAAATCCAACACGGAACCCGAGACATAGTCATAAATTGAGGAGAAGAATGCTACAAGGATCTCGCGGTCGTAGATTTCATCTGCACTTTTCGGCCGATTTTCGTACCACCCGACAAAAATGGGCCGAAATCGGTATTTTCAGGCCAGACGATGGCTAGGGTTTGAAATCCGACACGGAACCCGAGACACAGTCATAAATTTTGGAGAAGAATGCTACAAGGATCTCGCGATTGTCGATTTCATCTGGACTTTTTTGGTCATTTTCGTACCACCCGACAAAAATGGGCCAAAATCGGTATTTTCGGGCCAGACGATGGCTAGGGTTTGAAATCCGAGACGGAACCCGAGACACAGTCATAAATTTAGGAGAAGAATGCTACAAGAATCTCACGGTCGTCGATTTCATCTACACTTTTCGGGCGATTTTCGTACCACCCGACAAAAATGGGCCGAAATCGGTATTTTCGGTCCAGACGACGGCTAGGGTTCGAAAACCGAAACGGAACCCGAGACACAATCATAAATTGAGGAGAAGAATGCTACAAGAATCTCGCGGTCGTCGATTTCATCTGCACTTTTCGGGCGATTTTTGTACCACCCGACAAAAATGGGCCGAAATCGGTATTTTCGGGCCAGACGATGGCTACGATTTGAAATCCAACACGGAACCCGAGACATAGTCATAAATTGAGGAGAAGAATGCTACAAGGATCTCGCGGTCGTAGATTTCATCTGCACTTTTCGGGCGATTTTCTTACCACCCGACAAAAATGGGCCGAAATCGGTATTTTCGGGCCAAACGATGGCTAGGGTTTGAAATCCGACACGGAACCCGAGACACAGTCATAAATTTTGGAGAAGAATGCTACAAGGATCTCGCGGTTGCGATTTCATCTGGACTTTTCGGGCCATTTTCGTACCACCCGACAAAAATGGGCCGAAATTGGTATTTTCGGGCCAGACAATGGCTAGGGTTTGAAATCCGACACGGAACCCGAGACACATTCATAAATTTAGGAGAAGAATGCTAAAAGGATCTCGCGGTCGTCGATTTCATCTGCACTTTTTGGGCGATTTTCGTACCACCCGACAAAAATGGGCCGAAATCGGTATTTTCGGGCCAGACGATGGCTAGGGTTTGAAATCCGACACAGAACCCGAGACATAGTCATAAATTTAGGAGAAGAATGCTACAAGAATCTCGCGGTTGTCGATTTCATCTACACTTTTCGGGCGATTTTCGTACCACCCGACAAAAATGGGCCGAAATCGGTATTTTCGGTCCAGACGATGGCTAGGGTTCGAAAACCGAAACGGAACCCGAGACACAATCATAAATTGAGGAGAAGAATGCAATAAGGATCTCGCGGTCGTCGATTTCATCTCCACTTTTCGGGCGATTTTCCTACCACCCGACCAAAATGGGCCGAAATCAGTATTTCCGGGCCAGACGATGGCTACGATTTGAAATCCAACACGGAACCCGAGACATAGTCATAAATTGAGGAGAAGAATGCTACAAGGATCTCGCGGTCGTAGATTTCATCTGCACTATTCGAGCGATTTTCGTACCACCCGACAAAAATGGGCCGAAATCGGTATTTTCGGGCCAGACGATGGCTAGGGTGTGAAATCCGACACGGAACCCGAGACACAGTCAAAAATTTTAGAGAAGAATGCTACAAGGATCTCGCGGTCGTCGATTTCATCTGGACTTTTCGGGCCATTTTCGTACCACTCGACAAAAATGGGCCGAAATTGGTATTTTCGGGCCAGACGATGGCTAGGGTTTGAAATCCGACACGGAACCCGAGACACATTCATAAATTTAGGAGAAGAATGCTACAAGGATCTCGCGGTCGTCGATTTCATCTGGACTTTTCCGGCCTTTTTCGTACCACCCGACAAAAATGGGCTGAAATCGGTATTTTCGGGCCAAACGATGGCTAGGGTTTGAAATCCGACACGAAACCCGAGACACAGTCATAAATTTTGGAGAAGAATACTACAAGGATCTCGCGATCGTCGATTTCATCTGGACTTTTTGGGTCATTTTCGTACCACCCGACAAAAATGGGCCAAAATCGGTATTTTCGGGCCAGACGATGGCTAGGGTTTGAAATCCGACACGGAACCCGAGACACAATCATAAATTGAGGAGAAGAATGCTATAAGGATCTCGCGGTCGTCGATTTCATCTCCACTTTTCGGGCGATTTTCGTACCACCCGACCAAAATGGGCCGAAATCAGTATTTCCGGGCCAGACGATGGCTACGATTTGAAATCCAACACGGAACCCGAGACATAGTCATAAATTGAGGAGAAGAATGCTACAAGGATCTCGCGGTCGTAGATTTCATCTGCACTATTCGAGCGATTTTCGTACCACCCGACAAAAATGGGCCGAAATCGGTATTTTCGGGCCAGACGATGGCTAGGGTGTGAAATCCGACACGGAACCCGAGACACAGTCAAAAATTTTAGAGAAGAATGCTACAAGGATCTCGCGGTCGTCGATTTCATCTGGACTTTTCGGGCCATTTTCGTACCACTCGACAAAAATGGGCCGAAATTGGTATTTTCGGGCCAGACGATGGCTAGGGTTTGAAATCCGACACGGAACCCGAGACACATTCATAAATTTAGGAGAAGAATGCTACAAGGATCTCGCGGTCGTCGATTTCATCTGGACTTTTCGGGCCATTTTCGTACCACCCGACAAAAATGGGCTGAAATCGGTATTTTCGGGCCAGACGATGGCTAGGGTTTGAAATCCGATACGGAACCCGAGACACATTCATAAATTTAGGAGAAGAATGCTACAAGGATCTCGCGGTCGTCGATTTCATCTGCATTTTTAGGGCGATTTTCGTTCAACCTGACAAAAATAAGCCGAAATCGGTATTTTCGGGCCAGACGATGGCTAGGGTTTGAAATCCGACACGAAACCCGAGACACAGTCATAAATTTTGGAGAAGAATACTAAAAGGATCTCGCGGTCGTCGATTTCATCTGGACTTTTTGGGTCATTTTCGTACCACCCGACAAAAATGGGCCAAAATCGGTATTTTCGGGTTAGACGATGGCTAGGGTTTGAAATCCGACACGGAACCCGAGACGTAGTCATAAATTTAGGAGAAGAATGCTACAAGAATCTCGCGGTCGTTGATTTCATCTACACTTTTCGGGCGATTTTCGTACCACCCGACAAAAATGGGCCGAAATCGGTATTTTCGGTCCAGACGATGGCTAGGGTTCGAAAACCGAAACGGAACCCGAGACACAATCATAAATTGAGGAGAAGAATGCAATAAGGATCTCGCGGTCGTCGATTTCATCTCCACTTTTCGGGCGATTTTCCTACCACCCGACCAAAATGGGCCGAAATCAGTATTTCCGGGCCAGACGATGGCTACGATTTGAAATCCAACACGGAACCCGAGACA